>JAYKKI010000009.1:34645000-35140000 GCA_039881145.1 Druceiella hillmani | reverse complement strand
GAAACCAATTCAACGGCAAAAAGGTATAAAATAAGGAGACGCAATCTCTTCCGATGTTCACCATGGTGTTGGAAGATATTTCCAAGTTCTTAGATTGTAACGAATTTGGTATCAATAGCGAATACATCACTCACCTTCAAATAGGCTAACGATATAGTGGTTGTGGCATTCGTCCAACAATCAATACTCACTGGTCTAACTAGAGTTTCCAACAGAGAGGTCTCAAAACGAACATGGATAAGACCATGATCAAGTCCAAAGTCCGTGTGGCACCTATGCCGGTACAAAGTTGTTGATAACTGTGTACACCTATGGCAAACTGCCAAATTAGGTCAATCCAATTTCGAGAAATAGGTCAACCTGAGAATGTAACCTGACTTGGCAGCGTTCGGGAAACTTCTAAATTTCTTGTAACCCAAAATACCCCATTTTCTTAAGACGAAAGTCTTCATTAGTGATTTTGCCAGTAATGACATACGGAAGTGAGAGGTGCCTCCTTATTATTGGTCTCGTAAAAAAACTCCAAATCACTCAATCACTAACCCCGTATATAATGAGGAAACCGATGCGAGAACTAAAGTTACTAACACAGTTTGTAAAATTAATAGGTTGAAGTGGCACGTCATATAGCGCGTAGGACTGCTGGCCGTGAGGGAAAGAAAGTTCCAGAACGCAGCCACGTATTACAAGACGCAGAATGAGCCTCCGCTCCGTAAACCAGTAATCTCGTAAAGATCACGTGAAGCCGTACGGATCACTGCTGAACACAAGCTTCTCACACAGACTTCCACAAAGGTCGATCCGGTAAGGCACCGGATCGACCTTTGTGGAAGTCTGCAAACAGAACAATAGTACGTAAACATAGATGGCAACCACCACTCCCTGCCCACTCCACCCCACCCTGCGCTCGTTACGGCTAACACTTTTCAAGAAATCGCATACAAACGCCACAACGCGCACAAACGTCACGATACATACAAACACCACAATGCGCGAAAACGGCACAATGCGTACGTACGTCACAATACACACAAATGCCATAAAATGAGGACGCCTGATCTAAAATCTCGTAAAAATCTGTTTAGTAGTTTTTAAGTAATGCACCGATAAACAAAATAGATAAACATTTCAAAATCGGTTGATTTCTTGAACGTGAAGAACAACTTTTTGTCTTTTTTTTACTCTTTTACTTTATATAAATAAACAAATTCTATATTAAGTTGCTCAACACAACAATCATCTTAATAATTAATAAACAAAATACTTTTTAATCTAATGACAACTTTGTTTAACAATCAAGTGAAAATAGAAACGTTGTATTTCGCTTATAACATTATCCTACTTAGTTACATAGACAACGAGTGGTTTTTCACGATCTCGAAATGTTCCTAATAATATATGAGATGTTTAAAAACAAAATCACTTCGATGCAAAATTCTAAAAACTGAAAGCCAACTTCTTCGCTTTATCTACTACAAATTGGTAGCTTTTATAAAAGTTCATTTAAATCGTACGTAAAGCTGTACACAAAACGTATCTGCGAAGCAGAAACAATGCAGTTCCATATAAGAGCATAAAATAAACGCATTAAAACACTACGCACTTGCATTGTGGAAATTTACGCTGACGAATACGCAAGATACCGCCAGTACCAAAGCTCAAAATCCCCAAAATAAAAAAGAATAGAACGTTCAAGTAGATAAGTAGATGTAATAATTATTTATACACCACCGGGAAGTGACCAACCGAAATACCTCGAGTCGAGGAACATGCAAGCAGGAGTGGGAGTTCAAAAATTTCGCTGGTGTCCAACTGAAAAAGCTAAAAAACTTCACCTGCCTAAAAATAGTTCAAATTAAAGGTGTTCAACCTGACAAGAAACCATGTCGCGTCTCCGGCGATACCCAGCGCGCGCCCCTCGAAGTACATTCCGCGCCAGGAACAGACGCGCGCGTATTTACACAACACGCGAATTGAGCCGTATCATAGCTATTTGACGATCTTATGTACATACCTACATTGTCATTAGTGATGAGCTAACTACATATCGATACGATGACAACTTAAGAAAGCAGCTTTGTTTACCAATATATGCTGTGTCTGATTGTACCGGGCTAAAAAGAGTTCCGTTCTCATGTTGTTACTTAAAAAGACAACAAAGGATAAAATAACACTAAAACGAGAGGGAAATATACTACATGCATATTTCTCAACATTACTAAACCGGATTCTATTAAATCTTTTTTTATAAACGTGTTTTCTGTCGTCCACAATATTTCGTTTTTCGGTGTGGTAAAATTTTTCAAAAACTTGTTTTATTTATTGTCAGTTTGAAAATTTGGGCTTTAGATATATTTTTTAAAATAATAATATAAATCTTTTTGATACAAGCTTTATAAGGCGCATCGTTAGAATCTTCGAATTGGTAAATGACAGTTCATAGACATGAACAGCAGCTTAAGAAATTTTAATTCGAATTTGTGTAGCTGTTATACAAAAAAAGCTTCCCGGTCGTGCTGGTCCCTTCAACATTATAAGTAATGATTTTTCTGCTCCACCCTTGTTAAATGCACACATTTTATAAAGGCATTATCTATCAATAAACTTAATTGCTTTTTTCCTAAATTAAGTAAAAATTTAGCCACTACCTTGAAAATCAATGAAAATGATAGACAAAATACTCCTAAACATGCTCATTAATAATTCCAGGAGTTGGGTTGACTTCTCCTAGTACATCCAATTATTTGCTCCTCCTGTTTATCACTTGTTCAGAGCACTAAGCAATCATTTACAGAATAACAAAATCGACAGTGTGGAAGTCATTCTCGAGGACCTTGTCAATTTTTTTCATGAATCAGGTTTTTAAGCCAAAAGTTTATAATCACTAACAACAAGATGACGGCAAGTCATAAATTAGGATGGTTCATATATTTATATATGGTTTGATTTCTTTGTGGTATTTAGATTTTAATTAGATGTTTTTTTTTGTAATAACAAGTCATTATTAAATAGTTATTACACAGTTCAATAACTAACGCGGAAAAGATCTGCAAAGGCAATACCAAAAAATGTACAAAAATACTGTGTTAAAGACACAACTTAAGTGTTTACGGATTCGGCTAATGAAGATAATTTCGATTCGTATTCCGGTCAAACTACACTTCGGAAATTTAATTGAAACTAGAATGATTGTTAGCTGTTGTCAGCGAGTTCTTTCGCGTTGTATTAAATTTCATACGATAATATACTTAGTTCGAGTACTCAGCATGCGATGCATTACCCCTCAAAGACAGAAAGTGTCCGTGTTTTAATTCTATTTGTTGAAGTGCTTTTAGATTCACAATATTTGCTATTCCGTCTGGTGCGTACGTGTGCGTAGTGCATACGTTTATGCACTCATAAACCGAAAACACGCACGAACTGCCGCTAATTTACCTACGAACTCGCGCGCCATCTATTGTAAAATGTTTGTAATTAATTCAGAAACCTTCGTGCGCGTGCCACTACACAACTCACTAAAGTTTCATCGCAATCGGCGAAAGAATGGTATAGGAACGCATACGGGACAAACAAGGAAAAAAGTATATATGTATATATATATATATATATATATATATATATATATATATATATATATATATATATATATATATATATATAATTAAATAAAAAATCAACCTAAACTGTAAGCCACTTAAAATCAAACTTTAAATAATTTTGGGCATCCCAAGCATCAAACATTACCATTCAAATTTCCAGCAGTTATGGGAAATAAATTAGCCAGCTAAGTTAACATTTGAGTATTTGTGTAGGGACAATTGTCGTAAATAAACATTGATATTAAAACATAATAACTACAAAATGAACAGTATATACTTGAAATCGTAAAATTTTCTCATATTGTAAACGCCCACATAAACTGTAGGAAATAATTAAATCTTAATCTCAACTTGACCGTAATCAATTTAAACTCCAACCGTATCAAAATCGGCCAAACCATTCTCCTTTAATGAGTTTCGTTATGCCTGAACGACCTAAGAGTGCAGTCACACTCACATTAACAACAAAACAGGACACACGCACGTCAAAAAAATACACGCTCTATTTAATCAAGAGAAAACTACTTTAAATCGCATTTATTAAAACTAAATTTAAGTATGCATTATGATTATAACGCATAATGCTAGTTTAATATGTATATACAAATATTAAACTAGCATTAGACAAAACTGGTAATGAAATAAAACTCAAGTCGATATTTAATAGTTGATGTACGGTATATACTTAAAATTTTAAATTTTCAATTAAAAACTATAAAAGCGTTAACAAAAGTGCTTCACCATTTTCATTTGGAAAATTTAGAAATTCTGCGATTTTCATTTGGAAAATAATATTTTTTGCGTAAAAAATACAAAGGATAGCTTCTTTTTATATTTCTTATTATCCTTTTATATTATTCTACATTCGACTTTAAGTAACTCTTCACATCACTTTACTAAACATTTTTCACATAATGAAAAACGTTTACGGCAATATATTTTAATTTTAAATCGATCATTTAATTCAGATTTTATTTTATTTTATGTAAAGGGAAAAAACCAAACACAAACTATTTGAAATATTCTATGAACACTAAATACGAAATAAGTTTGTGTTCTAACATTTTCACAAAGAACAAAGAAAAATAAATACATTTATAATATAACCAATTAAATACAACAATACATAAATGTGACAATGTTAATTGAAATAAGTGAAAAAATATTTTTTTAGAATAGGACATAAAATTAATACGGAAAGCACTTGTTATTAACTTATCAAATAAATAAAGTTGCAATTATGGATTACAATCTACCTATGTAAGGCACTCTATTTAACTAAGTTGGACAAACAATGAGTAAAGTAAAATGATAATAACATTACTGATCCGTCTGCTTTGCATAAATTTCACGAAGCATGTTCTTTACATCTGATTCAGATTCAGAGATAAGAGGGGACAGTAAACGAAAAGAACTACCGTTGAGTAAGAATAACTCTGTAAAAATTGTTTTTCGTTTCTTAGTAATAATTCCTGAGTTACGTTCACTCAAATTTAATCAACAAGAGTAACCATAGAATTTAACAAAATAAATAATGACCAGCTGCTTTATGCTAACAAATTTTAGATATGATGTTCACACTCGCCTTAATAGCTCATCATGATAGAAAATGATAAAATTGAGTAACAAAGGTGTCAATTTATAGACACTTTTGATTAAGATACAGCTTAGAAAAAATTAAAGAAAAATGTATCTCATATTTCCCGCTCTCATTAAATTGATTCCACAAAAATTGTTTTTCCTGCGATTATATTTTTATAATTAATATCATTATTTTTTATGTTTCTCCCCATCCTAAAAAAATTATACACGAAATACATTATTTTGACATTAAAACATATTCCTCTGAACCTTATTTATTTATTTATGTACTTTAATGTATCTAACTGATACATATAGCGGACTTATTGCTCCGAGAGCAATCTCTTGCAGCCAACCAGAAGACCAGCCCAGCTCCACCCGACGAGCGGCTGGGAATCGAACCCGGGACCCCCCGGTCACCGCGCCGCCAAAGGCCGTATGCCTTGTGATCAACCCAACACACCACAGTGACGAAATTTTAGCACAAATCACTTTGAAATGGCTAATCAATTCCAAAAATGTATATAAAAACATTTGTCAAGAACAAAAAAACAAACACAAACTTAATCCATTAATAAAATCGGTGAAACGCTAAAAATAAAACCGGTGATTTTACTCAAACCAGCTACATTAATTATCGTATCCAGTTACGATATTGGTTGGTTTAATTAGGAATTACCGTTTATGATCGAGTATTTATAATACTCTAGAAATATTTTAAATCATAAAACAGATCTGCTCGACAAAACCCGCCTTCGCAATAATACTGCGTCCATCATACTGTCCCTCACTTAAATTACTGTAAACCTTGCAAATCTGACAATGTCTCGTTTCCTTCCCACAGCCATGATAGTTGAATAGCGCCATTTACAATACCAAAAATATTTTTCCACCAAATGTCTTTATACCGTCGACCAATTCCGTGACCGGCCCGCATAAAAAAGGTACTCTCTACCATCGAAACTTTTACTCGCACAGTTAACCGCTGATAAATACAATTAACATGTGATAAAATAGAAGAAGTAGCCCGGACGCACGCTCTACTTCACACGCGAAGAGCGTTCACTGATTCTGTGATGGATTTGAAACAAGTATTAAAAACGGTGTCGGACAACCAGTTCACACGATGAAGGGTTCTAGAGATTGTTTCCGTCACTGACGTTTAGTTAAGAACTAAATTACGACGATAAAGTCAAAATTGTTTAGTGAACACTTACGACAATATAGTCAATATAGATAATAAAGTCGAAATTGTTTAGTGAACACTTACAACAATATAGTCAATATAGACAATAATGTCAAAATTGTTTAGTGAAAACACGACAATATAGTCAATATAGACAATAAAGTCAAAATTGTTTAGTGAACACTTTTGACTCGCCAAAACATCACACTTTATTATTATTCATTTATAAAGCAACATTTAAATTTAGGTATATGTTAAAAAGCAACGTTTTAATTTAAATTTGTGCTGTTAATTTTAAATTTATATACATATGTTCCACTTCACTGAACATTTAAGATAACATAACTTATATTTTATTTTAATGAATAGGATAAAATAATATCATGAAACTAATGAAACATTTAGAAAAATGTGACACGCTACGATTTTGCACG
Organism: Druceiella hillmani; assembly: GCA_039881145.1. Classification (NCBI taxonomy): domain Eukaryota; kingdom Metazoa; phylum Arthropoda; class Insecta; order Lepidoptera; family Hepialidae; genus Druceiella; species Druceiella hillmani. The sequence goes on along the minus strand of JAYKKI010000009.1, from coordinate 35,133,200 downwards.
TCATTAATTTTTTGACACAAGTTTATAAATTAAAAATGTATTATCTAATGATGTAATATATCAATATAAAAGATATATATTTGAATATGTTTGACGTTAATTCTGTCGAAATTCATTATAACTTTTCGCAATTAAATAAAACTATAATAACTTTACAAATTGCCCATTTAAAGACGTTGTCATACAACGAAACCTAGGTCGTGGTAAAGAATTTAAATTAAGTAGAAATAATACTGCATCACATAGTTTCATTTAGTTGTGAAAAATTAAAATTATAAAAGATATAGACAAATATATTTGGCACAAAAAGTACCATTTCCATAGTCACTTAACTGTAAGTATAACTGTACCTTAACCCTGTCCACGTTACCCAGTGACCAAACAAGCTCGAGCCATAAAAAAAGGAAAAGAATTAAAAACGTGGCGCCACCCGCCATTTTGGCACGGAAACGTTAAAAGCAATGACAGCTGATGTCGACGAGCGAAACGCGAGCGGGAAATAGGAGGCCGACGGCCGCCGTCCACAGATAGCAAGCGAATACGTTCTCGTATCATATTTATCTTGTTTCCTAATGAAATTTAATACGTTGTGTTTTCTTTGTAAACAGTAGCCAGTAAATAATAACTAGGTAACTAAGTCTAACCAAGTATAAGAATTGAGGCGCCAGGCTACGATAATAGTAATGGAACACGGTTGAAATGTACGTTATATTTAAATCTAAAATATACTTCAAACAAAACAACTTCTTGGTAGGTATATATATATATATATATATATATATATATATATATACATATATATATATATATATATATACATATATATATATATACACACACACACATATATATATATATATATATATATATATATATATATATATATATATATATATATATATATATATATATATATTAAAATACTTCAAAGACTAGTATTATTTTTACTGGCTTGAAACGATGATAAAGTTTTCACGTGTATTTATTTGAATGTATATATAACTCTGTTCGTTTAATACCACATAGAGGCTAAACTACTTTATAATAATAATCATAACTAAGGTAGCAATACCTTCGTCTCGATTACATAACTTGCCGGCCTCTTTGGAGGCTGATTTTATTTTTGCAGGCATCCAAGATCGCTCTGCACTTACTGGAAGTACATTACTGTTAATATAAGTTGGGGTTGAAGGCACGGAACTATAATCATGCAAATATAGCTTGCACTTGACCGATTTTGTACCACCGACTGCTATGTACATAATGTTTACATAATATTTTGGGAAGAGATCTCATTCACAGCACGATGTAAATTACATTTACTTCGTAATCGCTTTCGCGAACGTGTCAAAAAACGGAATAGCCCTGGGATGATGTCTCTCTTCAGGTCGTAACTTCTTAAATACATAAACTCAGTTTTAGGTAATTCGACACATACACTGCTTTTGTAAATCAATTTGGGGTTTAATATTACTTGAACAATATTATAAAAAGGGTAAAATCTTTTTTGTGTTCAGAGTAGATTTTTGCATACAAGAAATGTAAATACGATATTGGCATGAAATTAAATTTAATCCACACAACTATTTTAGCACAGTTAATACAATTTTTGTACCTACATTTCTTTATTTTAATGTCAGAACTGAAAAAAATAATTTAAAAATGTATCTCAAATTTATTTTCAAAACCACAAACATATAATTCAAATTTTCTAAGGTCTGCAACCTGAAGACCAAACGCCTACTTTAATTTTAAAGTCGCGTACAATGAATAAAACAAATTGTTAATAAAAACAAAAGCAGGCGGTAGAATCTTTTGATCTAACCAACTGAATTTTCTTTATAACGAAAAACAAAAATTCGAATATACAACTCGTTTTTGATGGGTTTTCCCCGATTCGTCACTCTCTTAGTAACGTGATATAAAATTCAAGCATAAAATATACATGTCGTTATATAAATCCTGCACCACCCCCAGTTCCAAGCGTCAAATTTACCCTCAGACTATTTAACTTGCATGACGTATTTATAAAATAGGCTCGGTTTCAGTGTTTCCCACTTAGATGACCGATAACTAACTACACCTTAAACCGATACCGATAAAAATCAATTTCGAAGTACTCACACGTACTCAAATGCCTGAAGGTCTCCCCTACCCCGTACGTAACTCTCACTCCACTTAAACACTTATCGATTCGATCTTATAACGAAACGTCTCGCATTACGTAGTTGTTAACTTATCGACATTGTTCTGAATTTACCTACCGATGTCAAATTAATAAAATATTCAGAAAATCCCCTTAAATTAATAAAACATTCAAAAAATTTCAGTTTATATTGTTTCAATTTTTTGATGTAGGAATACATTTTTATCTTTTCACCCTGGTATTAGTGGGAGATAATTTTCAGCGTATACAATACATATTTCATGGTAAAATATGTCACAATTTAAGCGCTTATAACTACAAAACTATAAAAATAAGTCTTAAAGTATATTGCATGTCCAATTTACGTAAAAGAAGTATATAAATCAAATGTTTGTTAGTGTGTCTTGTTTTCTAAACCTCGAAAAAATAACGTTAAAAAATTTAGTTAAATTTCACAAGATTTTGTATGTTATTTTCTGAAAAAACACCGAAACTTACAACCGAGTTATAAGAAAGTAACGAAATTTATTAAATATTGTTCGTACTAAATTCTATCACAAAGAGAAAAAAAAGATACGTTGGAAATTAACGTCATACGTTCCAAATTTGATAAATTTTATTAAACGGGATGCAGAAAATTTTCACTTTGAAAGCTGCGGCACAGTTGCTACTGAAACACTTTCGATTTTTTTATACATAGAATATGTATTTGACGAAGGAACAACTTCATAATTCTTTTATCTGTAAACATATCTATATAATACCATGAGGAACAGTCATGGAACTTATTGAGAAAAACACAAATTACACCTAAACTGACTCATTCATTGACAAATCGCGAAACAAAAAAGAGCAAAAGTAAAAATCTAATCTTTTTTTAAACCTATTAATAATGCGAGGTTTTTTTATTCTGTGTATGTAGTAGATTGAAATTAAAATGTGATGGTTATTTAATAAAGCCACGCAGTATGTAAACAGAATACGACACTCATTCGTTACACAAGAACTACTCGTAAACAAGAAAGGTATACGTAGATAAAAAAGTGAAATTTCACTAGATGTCAATGTCTAACGGCAATGCAATGATACATCATCAATAAAGAGCATGATGAAGAACCAAGTCAAACAAAAAAGAATACAGCTGACCATGTCTAAAAAACATCTATACACAAAAATTCAATATACGTATGTGTAGTAAAATTTTCTACACGTGCTCTCTACCTCCTAATAACAAATCTTAAGTGGGTGGCGATACCCATCTCACCTTTTGTAGCCCGTAAAAAGTTTGAAAAAGACCGACCAACGTCGGGAAATTTCGTAATGGCTTATTGACCCTTGTGATACCGAGCGTTATACGAAACTCTCCCCACAAATTAATGGTTTCTTTCTTATTTTGACACATGTTTTTCTTTAGTAAGTTTCAGACTCTACCTCTGTTTCAAATTTTAACATTGTAAATATAAAAATATAAACATTTTTAACAAAAAAATTGAAACGACCTCAAATATCCGCGCACTGGAAAGTACAAAATAATGAAAACAGTAAGCGTACTAGAAAGTACAAAATAACAAAAATACGAGTACTTAGCTGAAATTTTTGCGGTACAATATCGTTTCCGAACATAAATTTGCACAGACGAGTGCTACATTCCACTTGGCACTCTAGCAGTAGCAGTATTTTGCAAATTTATTTATGTTCGGAAACGATATTGCACCCCAAAAGATACTATTATTATTTTCTATGTCCATTATTAGATTCTTCATTACCTTAATTTTATTATTATCATTAAACCTATATCATCCTACATCATCGATTATGGCACTTATGATATTTATTATTGAGGAGTTCTGTATAGCAACTTAAACTTCCATGATCAATTTATAACCAAATGTTCATGAAACCACACTCGGTATATATCCTTCCAAATTAAAAAAAGAAAAAATTGGTTTATAAATCCCGGATATTTCAGGTAATACACATAAAAAAATACAGTCGAATTGAGAACCTCCTCATTTTTGAAGTCGATTAAAAGCTTACATATTTAAGAGCAACAACAGCTGCTTAAGTCCAAAAGAACGGTTCAAAAATGTACATTTATCGATAAACCTCGCCGCGAGCCACGCAACTTAATTCAAAAACGGCCAATGCCGCTAATAACGCCGAATCGATAACCCAATTAAAACGGCACAAAGCCGGCAGCTGAAACAGCTGCGGTAGGCGCCCGCGCGGGCTGTGTCAACACGCCGCTCGCCGACTGCCAGCCATGACGACGCAGCGGTATCGACGGTGGTAGGTATGTTTGCACAGTTTTGTTTTGTGGGATACAGAGGTGATACACAGCATATTATGGCTAAGTTTGTTGTGAATTAAGGCCCTCGCTTCGCCTCATCGAGTATATCGAAATATGTCTCTTCAAACTTACAAAAGTATTATACCCGTGCGGCAACAATGATATTGACGTATGCTAAAATTAATGGGTTTTGGATAAGTAATAATGTAGATAGCGCTTCCTTAAATAATAGAGGTGTGGTTACACGATCGTAACATTTAGCTCTCTTGCCAAGCAAGGTTTTGAAGCGAGTTCTATTGTGGGAGATCTAGCACGACAAGCTTGCTCCCTTGCATACGACCTTCAGAAAAACATCATTAACGACTACTATGTTCCAGTATACGTACAAAGGACTTCAAAAAAGGAGAAGTTTATAAATTCAACTATATTTTTTTTGTATATGTGACCTCACATCTCTGTGTCTTTCTCTATGTATGTTCACCGGTAACAATGAAATTGAAAATAAACCATAAAATACCTCAACAATGAAAAGTACAGGCGCCGTGATCGAGTTTAGAGTCTAATTATTATCTCTTATTATATAAAACAATAAGTATTATGTTAATTGCTTTAATTATTTGAAAGTTAGAGAGCTTCATTAGTAAAACGTAAAAAGATACTGCGATAAAAAAAATAGGACGGTTATTAGTTACATGCAAAATATTAATGTAGGTTTAATTATTATGACTTTTAGGTCTAATTATTATAGTCTTTCAAGTTTTCACACGACTAAGGGCGACATAAACCTGCCCATAAGCAAATTCTGGTTCAAATGATTGAGCCGGAAGGCGGTGACAGGAACTCTTGTATAGGTACACTCAAAGACATGAAGCAACTAAAGTATTAACAGATAGGTAGTAATTATGTAGTAGTATTTTTGTATTATTAGACTTAACTAGACATAGGTATTCATTTAGTAGCAGTAGTTACGTATTCCGTATTAAAAATTAATTGATATGCAAGCTTATTTTTAAACTAACTGTGCCCGCAACTTTGTTCGCGTGAAATTCGGAGTAAGAAAAGTTATTAGAAATTGTTTTGTTTTTTTTTTCAGAACTCCATAAGCATAAAGTTTACTAAAAACGTTCATAGATGGAGTTGCCTGTCCCATATCGTAATATATCTATAAGTATAAAATTTACTAATAACGCTAATAGATGTAACAAATCGAAAAGTAGACAAAAATCCAGTTCTATTCCTTTATCGTTGCCTACCCTGCTTCAATTGGATATGAAACTATGACAAACAGACAAGTAATAAAGTAAATATGAAAGTAATAAATTACAAACGCTCAGGCGCACGACACACAAGACCCCTTTGTTGTTCCACATATGAGTGTACAATACATATGTAATATAATGACTAAGTAGTTCTTCCGTAAATACTTACAGGTATACATATATTATTAAAAACCACCTGGAAAATTTAAGAGTCGTCAAACCGATTAAAATGGATCCTTTACCTAAAATAGTTTATTAGTGACATCTATATCCGCAACAGTATCAATGGTTGCGGATATTTATAGAGCAAGAAACGACATGGAGATGTGAGGGCGAGATGGTCACGTAAGCCTAATAACCAATAGGGAGGGGTAGAAATACTCATAATCGATTTAATGATCAGTTGACCGAAATGTCGGTATTTTTCATGTCAGTGAACAAGTTCATGTGTTTTGACAGGTATTTAATTTCACTACTTTTTGAAATTAAAAAAAAACTATTAAAAATGTATGCTAAAATAACGGTGTGCGTTGTATGTTACTCGATTTCATTACTTTTTGAAATTTAATAACTGTTAAAAATTTACTCTAAAATGATGGCGCGTGTTGTAACAGTTATTCGATTTCATTACTTTTGAAACTAAATAACTGTTAAAAATATACTCTAAAGTGGCAGGGTACTCAGTTCAAGAAATGCGAGTTTAATTCTAAACTTTCACATAAATTCCTGTCGCTTCCATCGGAGCGCGTTGTTTTAGATACACATAAACAAAGAAGAAGAATGAAGTAAAATTTGTTTCATTAAAATTTTGTTTTTTAAAAATTAATGAATGTTTGAAAAACAGCAATTGAGAAGCCTTCTCAAATTAAGTCTAATAACAACAGAACGAAAGAGATTGTTTTCCCTATTAACTAATTAGTATTATTTTTTTTAGTCGGAATGACTGTGAAATATTTGTATAATATTTTACCTTTATATATTACGCCCAAAGAAAGTATACGTATCTTAGATTGAGAGTGAAACAAAAGATAATTTGCTTTTTTTTACTAACCTCATCCCTATTTGCAAAAGCCTCGCTACATAGTATTATCCGAATCCGGAGCACGACATGTAAATGCGAGCCATGTTAGATTTGTTTCTTTAATTTTAACGTTTCATGCAAAATATAGGTCAAACTACAAGATTATATACAGAATTACGTATATCTCAGCAGAGAAAAGATTTAATCACTTTAAAAATAAAGTTATCTTTATATTTTAAATATCTTCTAAATTAATGTTTTGCTCGTAATAACAGCTTTAACTATTTTGTTCCAATATCTTTTTCGTGTTATTAGTGAAGCTCTAACTTTCAAATTATTACAGCATTTAACATAATACTTATCGTTATAAATAACGACCTCCTCGATATTAAAATGGCTTTAAAATAATAGAATCAAGTTAAAATTAAAATTTTTGGTAAAACTAACGTACACATCTTCTCCTATTGTTTATTAAGTAAACAATTGTAAGAAAAATATTAAAAATAAGAAAAAAGTTAAAACCCACAGCGAGCAGAGAGAAAAGGCAAAAAGAAATTATTTGACAAATCATTGTGAAAATCAATACACTTCTATTCTGATAGTTAACCAATAGATAGAAAAAAGCACTAAAATCGTTCAAGAAATGCAACAAGTAACGATGAAGTTCCTAAATTTTGAAAAATAAATTTAGATTATAATAAATATATTTAATTATCTTTTACACACACCACATAGATTACAGTTAACCTATTCGTAACGATAAGAAATTAATGATTTAACAAAGTTTAAACTTTTACATTAAACATGAATATAAAAATACCCAAGAAGTACAAAACATAAGGACGACACATTTCGATAAATTCACTTTCACCCATCGTAAAACAAAACACACCCTGGTGCGACCGCAATCAGGTGGTTGAGTATAGCGAAAAACTGTAGAGAGTCCCGACATAATTCGCTTCTCGGTAGTACAGCAAATATGTGATAATTGGGTGACTGCAAGACATTATCAGGTACGAAGAATGAAAGTTCACTCAATAATGCGGGGCATAGGATTGTTCCTTTTTATAACTGTAAAATAAATTTCACAAGTACATCGTCTCTTCTGAGTTGCAAGGAATATACCAAGGGGAAATAGGTAGAAAATTGAAAGATAATATAAAAATAATTTAAAAATGGTATGATTTTTAGAGGAAGATCTCCTTTTTCCAAAAAACTATAACAGAAATAAGACTACTAAAATTATCCAAGTTATAATTAGTTCTATCGTTGAAACTCAAGGATGGTGCCGATAATAATATACCAGCAGGATTCGCCTCATACAGTTATTTATAAATAATATACCATAAGTTAAAAACCATTATATTTACAACCCTCTTAAAACATATCCTAACCAACAGAAACAAAAACAACTGATATCTTTAAAATGTTTTCAAGTTATCTATATTTAGTGTGGGCAAGTTAATACAAGGGCATGAAATATTGAAAAAACTTACGCCGTCATATCACTTATCGTACAAGAAAATTACGGTCTTGTTCTATCTTGATAAAATCCATATTTGGGGATCATCGTAAGAAGTAATGTTCTATAAACAATTTTATTCAAGAGAAACTTACAATTTCAGAGATAATTCAAAAGGACTTACATGTGTATACATACATTCATAAGCTTAATATAAACTGAAATGCAAGAAAAATCCACTTACATCTTCCTATCAGATTACAAACTGCTTAATTCAGTTTCTAGATAATTAATTAAGAAACAATTTCTACATAATTAATTCTGTTTTTGTATACAGGTGGCACATGCTTAAAAAAGACGAATTTAATAATAAAACATTTTTTAAGTTAATTAAAAAATAATTACAGGCTATATTAATTGAAATAAATATCGGTGGAAAATCTGGAAAACCTTTAAAAGTGCAAAATAAATAGTTATTGTATAGGATATTATGTATAGGAAAATTAATTATGTATAGGAATATTATGTATAGGAAAATTAGTTGGAGATATTCGAAAATGTTTCTACCGTCGATCAACAGCAAGTGATTGAACAGTTGAAATTTATGTACACCGCACCGCATTTGACCTAGCACAGTAATAAGAAATGGTTCTTAAAAGCTTTAACCTTTAAACTTTTCGGCAGCACACCTTATATTGTTTTAATAAACAATATTTTAACAGTGCATGTCGTGAAATTTTAGACTTAATTAAGTAGCTCTGACTTTTAACGGCAGAAATCAATTCTCTACAGAGCTGATGAGGACATCTGTACCTATAACACTGATCAGCCAACCATATCACCAAAATATAATAACAACCAGTGTAACCAGATTCGATACTTTAGTACTTAAAGACTTCCTATCGATCTGTGTGATTTTTTTCTAAATTTCATTCATTAAAATTTCCAATCCAAGGGAGCGACAAATTTAAATCTAATCAATTGAAATCTACTATTAGATTATAATTTATCTCGTCATTCGGTATCGGACAAACCTATATTTTAATTATGTCATTTCTGAAGATTGACATTCGGATTAATAGCACAGAAAGAAACTTTTCTCACAGATCTTATGATAAGATTGCACCTATAGCGTTTCATGTAACTTCTTGTGTATAATTACCACATAGCAAGCTACAAACATATTTTAATAATTAAAATTGTATCTGAAACGACAGACAAGAAAAAAAATGTTATTCTGAAGTGAAACTTCTTCTAAAAAAAACAGTGAGCCGTCACGGGACGCCAGGCAGATGTGAAACATCGTGTTCGTACAAGTAATATACATAAAAGACAAGATTATTACAGGAACTAAATATAGCATAATGACAAAATAAAGTATTACGCATTTCTTATAGAAAATGGTGACTTTATTTAATAAACATTTATTTACAATTCATACAAAAATAATAAAGAACAGCTTATGTGTACCGTAGTAAACAACAGCGTCGAACTGAGTGAGGAGGGGGTCGCGTAGTCGATTGTGCATGGCGACACGTCGCCATACCATACATTCTACTACATATAGACTATATATACATACATACATATATATATATATATATATATATATATATATATATATATATATATATATATATACCTTAGTATGGAGCCACTTAGCGTGGCGACCCGTCGCCGCGGCAAGCGTCGCCACGCCAACGATCCGGTTTATACCTGCGCCTATAGATGTTTCACATCAAAACTTTAATGACTAAATTCTTAGGGTATCATAGGCATATGACACCATCGTAACACCATCTATATGTCAATTACAAAAATAACTGTCACGTGTCAAAATTTTGACGTTTTCGTTTCGTGTGCAAACGATTGAGACGTTATATAACGATGACAATTTGTGGTATATTTTGAAACGTCATTTCAAAATAAAATATTTCAAACTATACGTAATTGATGTACAGCTTTTTAACAAAAAAAAACAATTGAATCGACTTGAAATAACCATCGAACACAAGCGCACTGAAAGTATAAAATAACGAACGAACACATAGTTGGAACTGTTTGCAGTACAGTATCATTTCCGAACATAAATAAATTTTCATAATACTGCTACTGCTGGAGATTTTTGGAATCGGTGTCAAGTCGACGTTTCTCTTTATCTCTCACGTATGTGGACACATACGTGTCGACGCCGACAAACGTCAACACAGATGAGTGTTAGATTTTACTTGCACCGATTCCAAGTCTCCCTACCTGTTCGCCTAATGTGTTAGTCATTTCATTCATTTGTTGATACCTGTATATACTTACCTTCATGCCTTCGTATATACTTTCGTACCTTTGTACCTTATGTACCCATACTTAATTACCTATTTACTTTGTTACTTTCATGCTTACATCGATAAAAGTTGGACGAGTCAAAATTCGATGAGTGTACTCCTTATCACTGAAGATTTTCCTGTCACCACCTTCAAACTCCAACATTTTACCCTAATTTTACTCAAAGGCAGATTATGTTATCAGATTATGACTAGACCTATGTCATTCAAACTCAATTCACACACAGTACATGTGCTGTTATTTGTTGAGGAAATATATTTAAAAAAAAGGAGATTTTTGAAGTCTGTTCAAAATTATAGTTCACTGTTATTATAGTACAATAATGTGAATTAGTAAACTCATACGACTGTAAAGAATCGCTGAACCAAAAAGTGGTCCAGGACTCCCGCCAACGACCTGGATGGAGAAAATTAGGAATGGTATGAGGACTAGAGGACTCCAACCAGAATTGACACAACTACGCTCAGAGTAGAGAATATATATTATAGGGAGAAATAGGATTAGGAGGGCCGACCCCAAGAGAAATGGAACCTAACGGCACAGGCAGAAGAAGATACGGCTGTAAAGATGCTACTTAAGTAACTCAATCTTGCCAAAGTGCGAAAATGATCACTGCATGTATAATTTCATTTTATTATAAGCAATGTGTTTTTAATTACATTTATTGAATTGAAATAGCCGTAGAAATTTCAATTTTGTCGCGTGGTCAACACAATTCTCTAATATTGTTTATATTTTTATTCTATTCGCCACATTTGTTTTTTTACCTTTCATATAGGCATCTAGTGTCACGCTTATGATTGAAACAAACCTTATAAGGTCTAATCTATCAAAATCAGATCAATCTCTTCAGTTATATATAAATAAACTGATAATATCACATGCATACATGCTTAGACATTAATCACTCTCCTTTATTAAAACAATAATCGCTTCAGTTATATATAAATAAACTTGTAATATCACATGCAAACAGGCTTAGATATTAAACACTCTCCTTTATTAAAACAATAATCGCTTCAGTTATATATAAATAAACTGATAATATCACATGCATACATGCTTAGATATTAAACATTATCCTTTATTAAAACAATAATCGCTTCAGTTATATATAGATAAACTTACAATATCACATGCATACATGCTTAAATATTAAAATCTCCTTTATTAAAAGAATAATCGTTTCCGTTATATATAAACAAAGTTATAATATCACATGCATACATGCATAGATATTAAACACTCTCCTTTATTAAAATAATAATCGCTTCCGTTATATATAAATAAAGTTATAATATCACACGCATACATGCTTAGACATTAAACACTCTCCTTTATTAAAACAATTTTGTAAAAATATCGAATTATCTGTAATATTTTTTCACAGCTTGTTTTTCGTGCTTTTCCATCGTCAATTTAGGAATAAAACAATCTGGTAGCACCACTCTCTAGCATAACAATGACAGCGGCGAGGTCGCGCGGGCGGAAGCCGCCCGGCGAGGCTGCGCACTCTCCGCTCCTTTGTCCGCTCTATTAGAATCGGCGCTCTCATTGTTGCACGCGAAATTAGTTTCAAAAACGACCCGACATTCAGCCTAACTGCCGGCAGATCGGGGTCACAGACTAACAAAACAAAAATTGGTTAGGCTCTATAAACACAATAAGCTGTAATTAAAAAAAAAACTAGAAAACACGCTTTTGTAATTAGAGGATTCATTGTGACAAATCAAATGAGCCCAAATTCGACGGGTTTTTTTTTAACCATTGAAACATTTTCATGACCACCTCCCTCCTCCATCATCAGATCCTCTTATCACAATATGCAAGCAAAGGAACAACTGACACAAGTCAAACCAGCCCAAAGACAATGGATTTACTGTTACTTATTTATTTATTTTACTAACAAACTTTAACGTGCACAACTGATACATTATTGCTACGAGAGTATTTGAGATGTTCCCGTAACCACCACCCTCCTCCATCATCATATCAGCTCTATGCACCATATTATCTTATTGCCATCAGAACTGCATAAATTTGCAAAATTTAAAATCTATACGACAATTATAAATGGGTAAAAATTGACTCGCTACATTTGTTAACGTGCATAGCAACATACAGGTGAAGCTATAGTTATTTCTACTTTTGAAATTGTTAATACAAGTAGACCGAAACTATTGAATGTACGAAACTAATACAATTATCTAGAATTTTTTTTCAAATTTTCAAAACTATAGTTCAAAAATTACAGTGGGAGACATGTTGCGCGTTTAAAGCGTAATATTCTGGAAACGGTGCTTAAAAATGGCAAATGGAACTTATATTTATTTTTAAAATATTCACTCAATAATAACGATGTGATGCGTTGAAAAAATGTTCCGCTGTCACTTTACATATATATTATAGAGACACTACTGTCGGAAGCATAGTACACTACTCGCCGGAGCATAGTACACTTAATGGAAACACCATTTATATCAATTTATATGGGTTCCACGACGACAGCTCGGAGGGGAGGTGAAGTTAGCGGGGAATACAAAATATAATCGTCAGTTTCTCTCCCGATCGTTATATTTATGTATACTTGAATAAAAGAAAAATTGATATACGTGCCTAGCTCCATGGTTACTACATATTAATTTAAATTTCTATACGGAACATCCACTTGTAAAATTACATGCACCTATTTTAAAACTAATCCCGATCCATTCACCCGGTTTATCTCGGGGCCCCTCCTGGGACCCGTAACAACTCACCTCATACAAAAAGTGGACCTTCGAAAGTCCCCTAATAGTGTCCTGTATCTACAATCTCAGCGCTTCCACCCAACAAGGTTAAAGTCTGCCCCTTCTCAATGTACCATTTAGGATCTCCATTTTTTCAAGAACGCACTTTGCGAACGCTCTTAATGACTCAAAGATCGGTCCATTCTCAACCAAATCTCGGTGACCAAAGGTACCACGTTCTAAGTTACTGCGTGATTCGACGTTAATATTTAGACGCATGTTCTCTAACAAAACTCTACGCGCATCATCGTGCTCACTGCATTGGAACAAAACATGATTCATGTCCTACGTCTTAAATCCGGAGGTGCACTTACTTTAAAACTATGGAAATTGTAAAGCTGTGACAGAAAGACGAACGAACAGACAGGCATGACTAAATGATAAGCCCCCGTCCCCGTCCGCCGTGTTGTACGTCTTTCAATTTTACAAAATATGGTACTTAATGGAGTATATACAATCTATAAAAAAGTTTTTGAGTTACGAATAAATGTCAATTTTGTTATTATTAAATTACAATTTAATTATTAAATTATAAACGGTTCTATGCTATTTCCACAAGTCAGGAAAAACGGAAAAATAGCAAAGAATAACGCTTTCATTAGTTTTAGCTTTCTAATTCTAAAATCTAGAATGTCGGCAGAGAAACACGTTCCAATATTACAATACCACTCATTAAATACAATACCACCTCTGTGAATCGAACTAATCGAAACTCTCCTGTTTCTACGGCATTCAACTGTTCTTTCTTACTCATTACCAACAGCATGTCTACGTCCACTGCTAGAAATAGGTATCTCGTAAAATGCGTATCGTTAGACATAAATCGCTATGCTGGGCAAGCAGTTCGGCGACTGCAGTGCGTAGCTTCTCAATCTAGTGGTGCTGCTGTCCGTTACTGGTCTGTGGCATTTTAGCTATGCGATTGCAGACATCAGTCCAGCCTCACCAGACAAGTGGCCGGAAATTGTGCCCGGGAGCCCGCGGTGCGACACGCCATCAAAACCCATAAGCCTGTGATCAACCTAACACACCATAGCGGCGACTTTTTGGAAGTGAGAAAAAAGTTAGTCGTTCGTACCAAAGAACAAATAATATGCTGTGTGGTTCGTACTATTCTAATAATTTATTTATGAAATATGCCAATTAAATATGTATAAAAGTATCATTTTAATAAAATTCTTGCCCAACTTTTAGATTGGTGTCAACGCGTTGAGTAAGTTAACATAAAACAAGCAAATACATAAGATAAATAAAAGACAATAATACGTAATAAACTGAATAATGATCGAAATATACATAAGCGGTAAAAACATAACTATACCTTGAGAGTAGGCCGTAAACCATCTAAATATTTTACGACCTTAGTTCTAAAGCTGTGGCTTGAACAGCAGAACATGTTAAAATGCAGTATACCCAAGAAATATCGAGTACAGCAAATTCAGCCAGCGAACTATTTGTGATTTCAATCGAATATGGCTACATGCACGCGATGTACGAAATAGGGGCATTTTCTCGGTTACCCCAACACGAATGGGTTATAAATATAACCAAATAGCGTTTTGAATAAACATAGTATAAACATGCATAGGCGTAGCTAACCCCTTCTCTCATATTTATGTATTTATTATATTATTTATATTTTAATATTGATGTTAATAAATGCTAATCGATTTTATTTATATCTATACGCATATAAATCGCCGATATGAATATGGTCCATATAAATTTCGATTAAAAAACACTAAAACTTTTTGTCTTCAGCCTCTGATAGTTCCAACAGAATCTGGGCTGTTAACTGTAATTCGGTGGTACCTACGTAAACTATAATTTTGATATTATTATTAGCATTTGTTTATAACAATAAAAAATTGTGAACGAATAAATTCTTACCACTCGCAAAATTATAAACTGCGTTAGCATAATTACAATATTGCATGTTTAAACTTAGAATAATCCATCTAAAAGAAATACTTATAATCGTTTTGTTTACGCCCATATGCACCACATACGGTCAGGACTGTCAGTCGGACTTACTAATAGTTAAAACATATTTCTGTTTCTCATTAATTGTCAGTTGAGTCGGAACAAGAGAGTCTACTTTACGGACCGTGCCCTATTCACGGCCCAATTGCTAGTGTCCATACAAAATATATTTTTAACTATCCGACTGAGAGTCCTGATCGTGTGTGGTGCATACGGGCGTTAAAGAACTCCAACCATTGCTGACAATGCTTAACCAGAGTAAATATATGTTAGTAGACTTTTACTAAGTTAAGAGTACTCAATTAAACTTACAAAATTAAACTTACTCAATTTAAATACAGATTTTTCCATTTTAAAGATAAGATGATAGTGGATACCACCTAATATTATCAATCAAGTATTCACAGTGAACCAAAGAAAAGACAACTATATATACTTCGAATATTTGACAGAAGATAAAAAAGTATCTTTATCAAAAATATTTCTTGTCCTACATTATTTTGACAAAACTTATTCGGATAGAGGATATCTTACTTATTTGAAGTCTCAGTTTAGTAACAATGCAAATTTAAATTTAATTTTTTTAAATAAAAGAATATACAAACAAATTTTTCAAGCACGAGTCGAACTCGCACTACGAGCGTTCCGTGCACATAAAGGCGTTGCCTTTAATATTTAAATTTAAATTATAATATTTAAATTTAAATACTATTTCTAATTAAACTATTTACAAATATTAAATGTTCACAACGTAAATATATTGCCTAATATGTCTTAAAAACAAACTAATTATAAAAATGTATAATTCCACATAGAATAATAAATTATTACTTTTTGGATTTTACCCCTATTTATACCTCCCAGTATGCCAACTTGTAAGATGGTAGGCCAACCGGAAGTACCCTATAGGTTTTGATGACTAGTGGATAAGATTATTGAATGTATAAAAAATTCGACGGAATTCTAAAAACGACGTATTTTAAAAGAAAATAGGAAGCTGTTGTGTTTATTTTTTCCAAAAAAATTACTTGAAAAAATATTATAAAAAAGATACCTCTTTAAATTTTTCAAAGTTTTTTTCGCTATTTTCACTTAAAATTTATAGCTGGGTAGAGCATACTTAACAAACAAATAAATGTTAATAATACAAGTTCAATAAGAGAATTAGAGTTTAAAAATTATTAAAAAACTACCTCTATATCACTTAATACCAGCAAAAACACTCAGTTTTAGTAACATTAAAAATAGATTTTTAAATATTTACTTTATAATATTAATTCTTTTTTAATTATAAACTAATTATTAGGGCGTTTCGGCAACAATGAAAATTTCACTCTTTATTAACCTAAAAATAACTTAATACCTAAAAGGATTATAAATACAAACACAAATTTATGACTGAAGAAATATATATCAAAACTAAAGATTAATAATTGATTTTGAAGTTGATAGAACTCCAATGTTTAACCACTTTTAACTAATAACCAGTTGACAGTGACACTTGTGATAACACTAACGGATTTAATAACTTAAAGGCTAAAGAAGTAGTTAGAAATAATAACTACTCCAAAAAAAAATCGCACAACTGATATGAAAAAATATGCATCTATGCAATCATAAAAAATAGAACAAAGGAACAGACCACAGACCTATGTAACTAGATACGATGTTACATATATCCGATAGATAAAAAAAGATTATCTGCATAAAAGCGACATTCAATGTCAATCATTTCAACAGAGTGAAAGTATTGATCAGATTAATCAAACAACGCAATTGTCATTTAGAAAAATAAACGAAGTTAAGTTGTCATTTAACCAGTTCAACAAGCAGGCGCTAACGAACGGAGCGCAGCGCATGACTGGCTCGTTAACATGCATTGGAAAAAAAAAATTAACAATCCGCCGTGGATAATCCTCCCAACACTTTTGACAGTTATGTGACTAAATGGGGACAGTCGTTTTTTTTTATAACTGAACCGTAGTGTCATTAGGCGCGAGAAGCGATAAAAAAAATGCATGCTTTCGAAAATCGCATCGCTTAATTTTTTCGCTTTAATTTTTTTGAATGTGGCGAAAAGGAGGGTAATAATTGTCGCGTGGTACTTTTTGAATGTATGTATGTATGCTTTGCATGTAACTAGGTTCATTTACACGCAAGTAAAATCTGAACGCCTAAACCGGTTTTAATAACTCAAACGTCGATAAATTTCTTCAGTACAGTGAGTGTTAAGGATTATTTAAATAAAAAACTTGTCCAGCACGAGTAGAACTCGGACTACGAGGTTTCTGTACATACTTTGAATATAAAAGTATTTAACAGTATATATATTATTTCTACTAAACACTATTTTACATTATGTAAATGTATTATCTAGTATATGTTTGAGGCGCATATATATATCCATAATTTTGACTTTAGCACATTGGAAGATATGTATTTATCACTATACTAAAATTGCAAGTTTTGACGTCAAACTGTGATAGATAGACGACCGATGGTTCCATCCATTTTTTCCTTTTAACATAATGAGTCCCTAAAAATTTTAAAAATGATATTATTAGTCCCGCCTTCCCTAATAATGAAGTATTACGTTACGAAAGAAAATTATCGTGAAATTCACATAATAGTGATAATAATAGGATACTCGCATAATAATCACAGATTTACAACATTAGAGAGCTTGTTTTATCAGCTCTCTACTGTTGAAATTAAATAAACGAATAATATCTAGTGAAAATCATAATGACTAACATAGTTTCGTTTCTTTCTTTTCGCCTTACTTGTAATAATTGGAGCGAGATATCACTTGTTTCAATGTTTTCTTAACTCGAAATTGTTACCACGTCTTAATTTTCCGTGCGGCCAGAACGCCATATTAACAGTCTGAATTGTCATCTTTGTTCAATTTGATGTTTTATTTGTGATTTCAAAATTTACGCAAATTATATATTCAAGAATTATTCTTAAAAATGGTTAAGTGTAGTGACTATAAAGTGTGAAACGGTATCATTCCACACAGAAAATTGCCAAATATTACCTTGCAAATAATTTACTTTATATACGATCTTATTTAAGATCTAAGCATATATTTCTTTCAGTATCTAAATTTGATAAGTTATGGAAATTTTGAATCAAATTATGCAACGGTAATTAAATGTACCCTTGACTATAGATAATACCCAATCCAAATATAGAAATTACCTCACAGCCAAAAAGTTACTTGTCTCCATCGACACTAAATGCTAAATTCTCAACAACACATCAGATTAACATTTACCCTGAAGGTCACCCGCACCTCAGAGTTGTATCATTGTACGAATACGTACTCGTATGCACAAGGAATATACGAATTTTACCTTAAGGCGCCTAATACGAAAAAGCGAAAGTGAAAGAATCCGCCAAACGCCGTCGACCTCGGCTGCAGTGAGAATGGACCAGTAATTAGATAAAATCTTTGATATCCGCGACGTGTCCGGTGCGTGCGTCATGCTGAGTATACTCCATTGCGCACGTTAAATGTTCACCTGATATCTAAGATGAACTAGATTGTAGAATAGGCCGCCATTTTTTACATCATTTATCTACTCCACTTCAGCTTCGATTATGATACAATCGTTGTTTTATATAATATCAATGATTCGCTCTTATATGTAATACTAACAACAGGCTTCAGCGTTTTTACACAAGACCTAAGAAAATTTCACTATTGATAAAATTTTATATTTCTTAACAAAAAACTGTGTTTGAATAAACTAAGACTTAAAAAAATTGCTTATACGTCTTATTGTAGTCTAGACAACAGACGAAAACCGTCCAGATGGTTTTATTTTATTTGTATGTTTGCTTGTGCACGTATCATGTAAACTCAACAAATTCGGATGGTATTTTTAAATAAAAACATAGCGGTCAAACATGACGTAACATTCCATCGAAAACAGTTCACTCGATCAAAAGAAATGCAAATTTTACTACTCGACGCGTAGTAATCATATAAGTGTTTAATATACCTATGAACACCAATAGACGGGGCTACGTATATTTTAAATCGCGCAATGAATTTTTCCACCCGGACATACATTGGCGCAATGGGCGAGGCCAGAAGTGATTTGTGCAAATATATTTGTAAAAAAGGGCATCGGTACGTTTTTCAGTGGTCTGTGCGTACGAAGTCGCGGGCTCAATTTCTGATGAATCATTTCTTTATCCCACGTTCAAAAATCTCCATATTCATTTTTTTAAATTCTATTTTGAACCACAGTAATTGAAATTTTCCAAATGAAAGTCTCCAAACTTCTACAGAACGGCAGTAGTGAGCACTTTCACAAATCTTGACAGAAGTACATTTTTAAGGTTTCATGACGAAACCCTATCCACATAAATAGGAGCGAGAAATTTATTATTGCATATCCTCTAAAATGGAAAATCATGATGAGATTGAGGTTCCATTTACTAGTTTTCATTCTGAAACCGCGTTTGCCACATATTGAGCTTCAAAGTTATGTTCAAGATGCACCTCCCCCCTCCTCTGCTCACTTAATTTTTCAACATTAGAGAAATTAAGGCGAACAATTTGTTTTTCAAATTCAACATGTTGAGAACGCAATGGAAGCTCATTAAAATGTCAGTTCAAAAATATTCACCTTGTTGCTTTAACGTATTTTTTTCTAAAGCAAAACCCCAAAAATTGATGTCAATATTACGTAAAAACGTTGGTCAAAAAGGTCGAGATGAGCTCTATGTTGATTAATAATTATCAACGTAACGTTACTTGAGAGTTTTTTTTTGTTATAAACAATTCAATTACTCAAATGTAAATTACAACAAAATATTAGTACAAAATATCAGTTAGAGCAAAACATAACGTGACTTAAATTCTCTTATAAAAATATGTACAAAATATTATAACCGTTTTTTTTCATATTTTCATTATTTATCGAATTATTACAAAGTTAACAAGATTTATAAAAACGTTGTAGATCCAAACGTTAGCACAGAAGGGAGATAAATATTAACAATGTAAAAAATATATACAAAACGTTATAACCGTTTTTTTCATATTTTCATTATTTATCGAATTATTACAAAATTAACAAGATTTATAAGAACGTTGTAGATCCAAACGTTAGCACAGAAGGGAGATAAATATTAACAATGTAAAAATATATACAAACGTTATAACCGTTTTTTTTCATATTTTCATTATTTATCGAATTATTACAAAGTTAACAAGATTTATAAGAACGTCGTAGATCCAAACGTTAGCACAGAAGGGAGATAAATATTAACGATGTAAAAAATATATACAAAACGTTATAACCGTTTTTTTCATATTTTCATTATTTATCAAATTATTACAAAGTTAACAAGATTTATAAGAACGTTGTAGATCCAAACGTTAGCACAGAAGGGAGATAAATATTAACAATGTAAAAAATATATACAAAACGTTATAACCGTTTTTTTTTCATATTTTCATTATTTATCGAATTATTACAAAGTTAACAAGATTTATAAGAACGTTGTAGATCCAAACGTTAGCACAGATGGGAGATAAATATTAACAATGTAAAAAATATATACAAAACGTTATAACCGTTTTTTTTTCATATTTTCATTATTTATCGAATTATTACAAAGTTAACAAGATTTATAAGAACGTTGTAGATCCAAACGTTAGCACAGAAGGGAGATAAATATTAACAATGTAAAAAATATATACAAAACGTTATAACCGTTTTTTTTTCATATTTTCATTATTTATCGAATTATTACAAAGTTAACAAGATTTATAAGAACGTTGTAGATCCAAACGTTAGCACAGATGGGAGATAAATATTAACGATGTAAAAAATATATACAAAACGTTATAACCGTTTTTTTTCATATTTTCATTATTTATCGAATTATTACAAAGTTAACAAGATTTATAAGAACGTTGTAGATCCAAACGTTAGCACAGATGGGAGATAAATATTAACGATGTAAAAAATATATACAAAACGTTATAACCGTTTTTTTTCATATTTTCATTATTTATCGAATTATTACAAAATTAACAAGATAAAAACGTTGTAGATCCAAACGTTAGCACAGAAGGGAGATAAATATTAACGATGTGTTACTGGTACTCGCTTCGAAACAAAAGGTAGAAAGTTTGTTACTTATCACAAGCTATTTGCATTGTATAACAAAAATAGTTGTTACATTGCACATTTTGCACTAAATAACTTGTACTTATGAGGTTTTTCATCCGTTTTTGTATAACTTACTTTTGTACTGCATGCATAGTATAAAAACGTAAGTATAAGGTATTTTTAACGTTACTTTTTTAAATCCTAAAATGACCCGCAAAAATCCATGCTAGTTTTGGGCCCAGATGTCAAAAGTAAAAAAACACTCTTAAATAGCGATAATGAGATGATAAACTCTTAAGTCTGATTTAAATTGTCAATGGTACGAATGAGAAATTTTGTATTTTTTAAAAAAAGTCCGGTTATTTTTTACGATCTCGTCGTAAAAAAACGTATAAAACTTAAAATGAGCGAAAAAGATATTAATTTTGACAAGAACTAAATATCAATGTCAGAGCTATTTAATAGTTTATTTTTAATTAATTTAGGCACTGGCTATAAATTAAAAATGCAATCGCTATTAATTAATGTTTATAACCGTTATAATTAATGTTTATAACCGTTTATAACCATATACATACTTAGCTAGATTTTTACTGTTATTGTTATTTCTTATTAACAATACTAGATATATTAAAAATATAATATAGACGCATTTATACAGTTTTTTTTGGTTTTGGAAAATGTATACAACTTGTGTTTTATTTTTTTTCTACCCCGTTATTAACGGCTGAAACTTACGTACTATTTTATATTTTAAAATGTACCGGCTTTTCTAAAAATCACAGTATCTTTCTATAGTGCGAAACCGATTTTTGCCGTTGTCCTTTTGAAAAATAAATTCAGTTATTTCTAAACAAATTTCAAATTATTTATTTAGATGATTATTGTCTTATATGGGTGTTCATAAAAATTATGTGTTTTTTATTTATTTTCTACGGAGAAAAAACAGACACAAGTTATGACATTGTAACAATGTAAAAATTTTATATTACAGACTTTTAACCTAACGTTTCCACATACTAATCTACGTTGAGTATTGATACATACAAAGATTGCTTAAAACCTTGGTAATAATAATGCTATACAAATTAACAATGATAATTTAACAACAAGAATAGAAGATTAAAAATTGACATAACAATAATTGAATAACACGAAATGGCAAGAATTGTTGAATAAGGGTCATCCCATGTCTCAGTTGGTGAAAACCAGTGAGGCGCACCCCAAGGGGGCGTAAAGATATCACAAGGGAGGCCAAATATGTTTGGACATTCGAAAGAAAAATTCAATTGAAATCTTAAATCCACCCAATAATTCATTCGGTCCCATGCAGACACAAACATACCATTAATACAATGACCGAACACCAAAGTTTTAATTTATTTGATTATGTTTCTAATTGAGATATAAATGTCATGAAAATGATGAGCGTTTTCATTGTAATAGTGAAAAAAAAACAGGGAGGCATAACTATATATTTTGTTTATAATTCGCGGAGACTCTACGCAAAAAAGATTGGGAATTCCTGATATAAATAACAATTATCAAGAAGAATATTCAAAGTTAACATTAATTAATTATTAATGTGTAGATACTATAAACTATGAGTTAAAAATGCGTTCAATAATGTAATTATAAAACGATGAATTTCGATCCAATAAAGGATTTTGCAAAGCGCATTGCAGCTCCGTTAGGAACAGGTTTGTTTCGCCTTACTTTTATTTCTTCATCGTTCGCCTTCTTCTTAATAAGGAAGGTCATCGCAATGGAATGTGGACTACTAAAAGTGGAATAAATCGCCCCATATCTGTGCAGGGAATGTTGAAAATGCACAACGGTAACAGCAAAAATATAAAAAAATATATAATTACATAAAAACAGAAGAAAAAAATAAAACAGCAGTGATTACTATGAACCACGAACAGCTCAAACTAAAAAAAGCAAGAAAAAACGAACTGAAACAGGTTCTACATTTAACACAGTATTAAGGAAAGTCAATTGCAAAAACTATAAATAGTACTGTTACAAAAATCGTATATGTTTAGTAAATCTTACGATCATTTTTACATGGTTGCACTAAAATTCAAATAAGTCATGGAATAATTATGCTTATTTTTACATGGTTGCACTAAAATTTACAATAATTCATGTATGTAATAATTATGCTTATTTTTACATGATTGCACTATAATTCACAATAATTAATGTAATAATTATGCTTATTTTTACATGATTGCAGTATAATTCACAATAATTAATGTAATAATTATGCTTATTTTTACATGGTTGCGCTAAAATTCACAATAATTCATGTAATAATTATGCGTAAGTCGAAAACAATTCTTGGCGGCAAATGAAAATTCTCGTATGTTTGCAATTTTTATCGAAGATTTCTGTAGGTAACTATTATCTACGTCACACATTCTCAAAGTTAGTGGCAGGTTTGGCGCTAAAAGGAAATACATATAAGCGCGTGTAGTAAAGACGGTTGCCGAGTTATTGTCGTTGCTATGGTGAAATTTTATTTTGACAGTTTGCGACGAAATTGGCGCCTTAGTTTTGCATTGTCCTATTCATTTTAAGACGTTGTTCTTGAAATTATCTATTACTTGAGAATTAATTTTATTCAACAATTCTTTTAAATTTGAAGGAAACAATCGTTATTTTTAGGATCCCGATATACCAGAGATTACGAAACAACACGTTTTCTCACTCTCACGTAGCAGCGTCACTTCAACACCCATCGTTTATCAAAATAACCTGTCAGTAGTTTGCGTAACTCCTCCCATCATCATAATGAGCTCACGATGTCTAAAATAGAAGCCCTTGTATACAGAGAGGTTATACTTAATCAAGCTAATCATGCTTTTTAAACTCTTGCGTACCTCAAATAGCAAATAAATGTGGAGTCGTTTTCGCATAGAAATCGTAGCCAAGAATGAAACAGTACACAATATTGTTCGCAACAAATACTAAACCGATGTACAAAATTCAATAATTGACAAAAATTACAGTGCGCAACGAACAGATCATATAAATTTTAGAAGATCACAAAGAGAGAAATCACTAAAATAAACGACAACCTAAGAAATCTATTACAAGAATGAATACCGTAGAAGGAAAATATCAGAAACTACTTGTGGTTTTACTTAATTTCAAGTTTTTAATAAACTTGCTTTGTTTTCTGTGTGTTAGAGATTTTATAATCGAAATTTCACCCACTGCCTGATGGGTTGGAAACTTAGAACTTGTCGTACATACTTTTTTCCGGTGTCTACTGATGATGGAGTCAGCATCTGACGATGAAAAAGGATGACCGTACTTAAAAATTAATAGGAAACCCGTCAAAATTGCGTTCGATTCAGTTGTCTTCATTAGGTCTTTGTTTATAGAACGATTATGTACTAATAATGTTGTCACAACCTGATAGTGGAGATGAAAAGCAGGAAGAGGGTCTTCTTAACGGTAAATAGTGGACGAAAGGAGCTTGGGCGTGTTACACTTACAGTGAACAATAGACCCACCGAGCTCGGGCGCGTTTCACTTATTTTGATAATTGAACGTTTTTATTTGTGTTTCTTCGTTTTTAAAACATTTAAAATAAAAACTTCTTTGTAGAATAAAAATGTTCTATTAATTTATTATTAACTTAATTTCCTTTTAAATTACCATGGTATTTTCTACTTATTTACACCATACACATCAGCAACATCTATATCCGTCTTATAAACACTCGTTTCGTTTGTGTTGCCTAGTGTCGTAATATCCGAAACTGCCGACAAAAAGGAGACAATGACTGCATTTTGTTTTAATCGCTTTATTATATAAAGACTATGTAGACACTTTTACCCCCATACGGAGAATAATATTATTGCCATCCCCTTAAAAATATGTAATGCCACCCCCTTAAAAATTGTTGCTAGGAAGTAGACAGTAAGTGTGGAGAATTTCAAGGAAATCTATTTAAAATACAGCTATTGTAAAGAATATATACATATGCATATACTGAATTTTATGTTTACCTATAAGTAAAGATTATTTACAATTAATTTATTTACAGTTTAGGTTTTATTCTCTGCCATCGTTGTATACTGAAATGTATGGCGTAATCTTATACCATAAATATACTTATCTATAATATTAATCTTATTTCGTAGCCACCTACAACAGATTAGCTTTTTAAACTTATAAATATTGATAAGATCCAATTGAGCAATACACACTACTGAAATCTTTTATAATTTTTTATATAGTCCGAAGCATCTTTGTACATTATTTGAACGTAGCTATAATAGTTCAAATTTAATTGAAAAATGCACTTCACTTAATGCGTTATTACGCATTACACATAAGTTCTAAAATTATATTATATACTCTAAGCCCACCTGGACCCTATTAACTACACAATTGCGAAATTGCATGCCAATCGAAAGACATTTTTGTGCCGAACCTTAAAAATAAACGAACATACCGAATTTTTCTCTTCAAATATTATCAACGAATAGTTATTGAACCGAACATATCGAGGAATCTACATTTACGTGAGTGCAGCAACGTGCGGTAAACCGTAATTAAGTTATTTGGCCGTCAAGATTAGAAATGACACTGACTGTTAAAATACACTTATAAAGTCAATCAAGTGGTTAAGCCTTTTTTTAATCGGTAACAACGTCTCTTATGTCATTAGTGACATTATTAATTTGATTGATTGATGACAGTTCGTTACGAAAGCACAAAAGTTATTAAGCACAGAGATACAGATCCAGTTTCTAGTGTCCAGTCTCTATAAAGAGGTAAGAGACGAAAGCTTTGTGGAATCTATTTCCATCTCTGATCCATCCGTGTCTGTGTATGAATGTTTCTGTGTTAAAATTTAATATTGTTAGAATAGATTCACAATATTTGGTCAAGTTTTAATAACAAAAACGTTTGTATACAGTAAAACGTCTTTTGTATTTAAATGCGATGCAGATATCAAAGTAAAATTGGTCGTGTGCCTTTCTAAATCTTACTTTTTGCAAATGTATTCAATATAAAAATGCAAAAAAACAGTGACAAATAGAAATTTTAGAAAAATTACAAAAGACTTTCTGTATTACTAGTATTTCAAACCCATATTTATAAAAAAGTATAACAAACAATGGATTCTCGTCAAGTGGACATTTTATCAACACGACATTCAATAGACTCTTCTATATATTATTGAAAATCACCGTCTCCAATATTGTCTCCATTGTCTGCACTTCTACTGCATAGACGTTCGGCGACAACAATTTCGCGCTGTGCTTTTTTCACAACTTTAAAACAAGAATCTCCTTGTTTTCGAATTAAAAAAAATTATTCTTGTTAACAGTTTTTAGTTCAATGGCTTGAGAATATCTCAGGAAATTTCAGGCCGAGCTTCCGGATTATCCGGATTTTTCTTCCAGATTTTTAAATTGTTCTTTTTAATAGTTTTTAGTTCAATATCTTGAAAATATTTCAGGAAATTTCAGGCCGAACATCCGGATTTTTCTTCCGGATTTTTAAGAAGAAATCCTTATTATAACTCCGCAAGGGTAATCCTCGACGTCACAAAAGATAAAACACAAAACGTAGAAAGAAGCAAATGAGTTAAAACTATTTAAACAAAGATAGTAATGAAGACATGAACAAAAAAGGACGCAAGTGATCGACAAACATAAAACTTTTAAAGTTGCTATCACAAAACAATGTCGTCGTTTCATTATCATCATTACTATTTAGTTTCCGATTACCTGAACGCAATGAACTTTCCAAGATATAATGATCGACTATGCAAAACGTTCTAAATTTTGTTATTGAAAATCAGTAAAACAAAAAAATGTGATTTCTTTACAGGTAAATAGTAACTCTTGCCAAAGTTCAATTAACTCATAAACATAATAATTTCTTTAAAAATATTTTTCCAACTTTCCCTTAACTACAACAAAAAGAATATGACGGAATTTAAACCGTCTAGCTTTCAACAATTTTCTGCTACTCCTGTAATATTAAACGAGATTGCCACAAAACTTATAAGCAACGCCTTTCTAAACAATAATTTCTAAAACGCTGAAAACTATATCTTTTCTGGCCTTATCAAAAAGAGGTTAACATAATGTACCATACACCCCCCCAAACGAAAAATAAATTTGCAAGCATATTCTAAAGAATTTTGAAATATACTGATTAATCATTTTTGGACCAACTCAAAAACGAGACCACCACGGAACACCCTCCATAAAACGTGAAACTAGCAAACAAGCAAATACCACCTAAACGACTTTTTAACAAATAGTGAATACTCGGTCCTTTTTTGAAGACCATCTCATTAGTTTCCATGTATTACAGGCGATTAATGCAGCCTCCAAAACGAGATTATTACACTTGTATGAAGAAGACAAAACTCCCACGTAAACATTAGTATGTTAATGGTAAGTTCTAACCTTTCCGCTCTACACACTGCATTTAAAATTTACGCTCAATCTTAATCTATGAAACGATTATCATCTTGCACTCTTTTATTACTTCTTCTCCAACATTGTGATCCTCCCAGCTATGATCTCGGCATCTATCAAGAGATAACGGAATACAACTGGTTTAAATATTTGACACAGAATTATTCCAAGTTACTTAAAACAATTTTCATACTACCGCTATATCGACAGGGGTTCGACAAATCACAGTCAAATAACTTTCTTATTTTTTTTTGCATTCTTCTTGTTTAATATATAAAAAATATCATAGCTTCCATACTTCCTTCCATCTTTCCATAATCAACAATAAAGTTAAACAGAAACACTCTCTCTGGCATCGTTTTAAGCACATTTTTTCACCATGCATAATGAGAACAGCTCAGAATGCATCGAGCTTTACAAATTAGAAACAACAATTAAAATACCAGAGCCATAAATTCAAACGGATGTGACGCATGAATTGTCAAAAAAGCAAAAGTCTCTTTTTCTCTATAGACTTTAAATATTTAAAATTTAACTCAATAAAAAGTGTTTAATGTCTTTAATCTTATTGCCAATTAAATTAATCTTATGTTTATTTATGTATCTATAAATCATTTTAAATCACTGCTGAGCTAACAAATTAGGGTGAAAGTTACGGCCATAGGGTAAATAAACCCGTCGCTCTAGCGTAACCTTGACCCCTTTTAGTGGACTATAAAAATGGAGATTCTGTATTTACCTCTTTTTATGTGCATATGCGCATGTATGTATATATGTATGTATACATGTATGTATGTACGTATCTGCATAATTATTTTGAACAACACTGCATTTTATAAAGGGATTTTCTGTAGCAATCATGTCGCAATTCAAAGTATTTTCCAGTCCTTTTAATGGAAAATCCTATGAAGAAATGAATAAAACTATTACTCATATATATGACAAATGATTATTAAAGCAGATTTTCATCAAATAAACCAATTTAAAGGTTTCAGTTGTCTCCTTTCCAGTGAGCAAATAAAATAATAAACCCAACTAACACGTGACTTTAAAGACGTACACTTCACTTTATTCAAAAATACAAAATAGAAAATTATCAAAAAACCCACGACAGATGTAAACGTTTTAATCGGAAAAGTGTACAATAAAAAGCAAAATTAAAAGTTTTAAAAAACCCACGACGGATGTAATCGTCGTAATCGAAAAACGATTAGATATTTTTTTTGAAAATCCACCTGACTAAAAGAAAATAAGAACTTATTAATATAATTACGAACCCAAGAACATCCGTCGGGTGTCGGTTGACTTGCATCAACAAACTTCAACAGATACAGATAAATACGGAACCCTACTTTATGCATGGTTTGATACTAATTTTATCCATTTTCTTTTAATTTCGCAACTTATAATTGTACAGTCAATGGGGATATTCCGAAAACAGTACTTGTAAAGCAAGTCTGCTCGCTTATATCATACTTCGCAAAACCATTTCCACACGTAATACTTCCAAATAAGTGTACTTGTCTCATCGTCATACCCACTTAGGTTAGCAACATATCACACCCAATTATTTATTGTTTAGAAAGTCAATACATTATTTAAGTTAATTAATTTATTTGCTTAAAAAATTAGCACTTCATTTTTTCTGTTATCATCTTGTCAAGTTATATTAAGTATATTTTACATGATATATACTTATAATGTAAGTGATGAATGAACTGAACCGGGAAAATTCCGTACTATACAACTGTAAGTGGAAACGAGCAGTGCCGTTCCTGGACACAACTGACAAGGGTTAAAAATATGTATGTTATCAATATTTTTGCCCGTGACTTCGACCGCGTGGATTTAGGTTAAAACAAAAGGATTTAGGTTAAAAAAGTTTTGGGCCCTCCAGGCACGTGAGTGAACGTCCCTTTACGTCCCCGCAGATTTAATATACGTGTTACACTAAATTTTTATTAACGAGTCAAAACGTCAAGTTTCAATCTACAGGAATTACATTATTTTTCTCTTTAAATAGTAGACCGGACCAAAAGAATATGATGTTACTAAATAAGAAATATATTTCTTAATAGTGCTGGATTTTTTTTTAATTAAAAAGCAAACAATTCAGCAATTGCCAATTAGGAAAGAGTAAAAAATTTCGTATCATCTTGCTAGTTTAAGACTTCTGTAGAAACATAATTTACAAAATATTATGAAAAAAAACCCGGCTTTACAGAAAAAAATTACAAGATACCTCGGAATAAATGCAGTTTACAACCAACGAAAATTTAACTGTTCATTGGATATTAAATGAAAGAATATACATTAAAAACTATCCATTTAATATAAATAATTACTAATTTTATTATAAACATTTATTTAAAAAATAGTTCTCGCACAAAACGCGTTTCTTCAAGGATCTATTTGCCCTAATTTCTTAGACTTAGTAGCACTAAACACTTTTATGCAAATATAAACGCGAACAAACCCAAAAAATTAAAACAATTGTAAATAAGCTAATAGGATCGCGCAAAGAAAAGTTACAAATTTGATGTTCGGCAACAAATTGAAATCCATTTTTTCCTATGTACAATGTTTTTCAAAACCATTTTTTTATTAAAATAATTGCAACCGGAAATTTTTTGTACTGGTTGAATACGTTATTTTTATATATAATCTTTCATTTAAACATAGAAAAAAAGTATATATAATTGGAGTTAAATTTCACTTATACGGAATCCTGATTTGCTTAATTTTACGATTTAAATAAAATTTTAAAGTGCGTATTTTTTTTTCGTTTTCTCTCTTTAAAAGTGATATTTATATTCTTGTAACACCTGGCCCCATTACTATATCATGGAATTATGCCGCTCTCCTTTGAACGTCTTAGTGGGTAAATGGAAACAAGGCGTTAAGCTAACACTAGTAAATTCATATATTTAAGAAACAGCTAACGGCATTCGGATGGAAAACAATTATTATTATTCGGCAGAGTTAATTATTAGTTAATATGCGGTGGTAATTACAGAGTTTGCTTGCGAGCATAATTACCAGGTCATTGTACCCGATGCCTGTGTACAAAAAGCGGGCGATGAACCAAATTTAGTTAAAAACGTGTTTAGACCTGTATACCTATTTAGTTGCAAAATTTAAAATTGCTGACAAAATTAAAAGTTGTTCTTCGGTATGAAATATATAAATCGTGTGGCACACCCATTGTTATGTGACGATTATCAACACCGTACTGTGCGCCACCTTAACTCTTCGTATTGGGCTCTTTAACGACCTGATACTTTATTTCCTCTTGCTGTAACAGGAAATTTCAGATACTCTCTTCTCTTTCATAGGAATATGATAAGGATACCGTATAATTTGTTTGTTTTAAAGATTTTTATATCTAGGTATATTATTTTAAAGATTTTTTCGAAAATGTCAGAAAAAAGTTTATTAAAGAGAATAATGAAGAATACAAGAAAAATAGTGACAGCCTAAACAGATGACCTTTTTAATATCTAGTACATTGGTAGAGGAAATCTGTTACTGTAGAAATGTAGTAATGTCGTTGTTTTGTTTATATATATATATATATATTTATGTATATATATATATATATATATATGTGTATATATATATATATATATATATATATATATATATATATATATATATATATATATTGATAGTTGGTTAATTGGCACAGGAAGACATTTTTTTCCACGTTTGCTTAAATATAGAAGAACAAAATAAAATGCGACAACATGAGATTTTATTACGTACAAATAATTTGTTTTACAATAAAAAGTACTTTTTAGTGTTCCATAGCAAACATTGCCAAAACAAAACACTTAGAGAGTCACTTCGATGTTCGTCCCACCGCCTGTCTGTCTGTCACAGATGATATTCTCGAAACTATTCGACGTAAAATTTTTAAATTTTCCACAGAAATAGAGTATGATAGACCAATTAGAGATGATTAATTTCAAGGGCTACCCCCTTGGAAATAAAAAAAATCCTTTAATTTTTTTTGCAGCTTATTTATAGAAACTTATTGAAGCAAGAATTCACCAATCAAATTATTCATTTTTTTGTGAATATATTTAAACATTTTTCAAGAAAAAACATTTAAATACTACCTTCTCAGTTTCGTATTTATATTATAGCTAGGGTAAAGATAGTTGGGACTAGTGGTTGTTAAAGCAGTTTTAAGGGGAATCACGTTCAAATTTGTTCAAGAAGTTGTGAGTGGTTATCCAAATAAAAAATTCTAAATTGGAATATTAACATTATCTAGACTCGAATATAATTTCTGAATTGCCAATTAATTCATTAAGATCTGTTAGAGATATCTGTACCGTTTTTAGCATCAGTACACTGTTACTGATACTAAACATGGTACAGATATCTCTAACAGAATTTAACAAATTACATTGAAATTAAAAATTTAATATGGTTTTCTCAAAAAGTACTTTAAGAAGTTTAAGCATAAAATTAAACATCGCTTCACCAATTCCCTCCAAATATCTATTTTAGACCCTTTTTGGGAAAAGGACTATAAATTAAAAAAATAAAACAAAAAATGAATCGGACTATATTTTTAATGTCTTTTATTTTGCCGTATCATTACTTACTACCTAGTTTTTACTGTGGAATAAAATTGATAGATTACTGTGGAATAAAATTGACAGATTAATTTGAAAAAGATGTTTCGTTCCAGATTATTATTTTATTTTAACTAAAATTAATAACCAGGTAAACTAATATACCTTTTAGAGAAATTTTCCGTATAAGTTGTCTGAACAGTAAAATCAGCTCCATTTCTTTCAAGGTTATCATCATAGAACATTTGTAGTGAGACAAAGCAAAAACATATGCTTTCTAAATTTCAGTGCTTTTAATGCTTAACCCTTTAAATACTTTTAATACATAAAAAAATAAAATAAATTGAAAAAAATCATCTGTTTTCGAGTTATGTAGAAAAACTTAGAACTAATTTAACTCAACGTATAACTAATTTCATCACGTCCGCCGTTCCGTCACACCCTAGCAATTTACAGTTTCAAACCTACGTCCAATACGCATTTTGCACGTAAATATTCATATGTAAGTCTTAATTAATATGGAGAAAAATATTTAAAAAACCATTTTAATATTATGTACTTTCCTGCATATAAAATAACAAATGTTTTTCGTTCTTTCAAGTCTTTATGATTGACAAAAAAAATTTTTAAAAAATTTAGATTGGTTTAAAAGTATTGTAAGTACTTCCCTCTTAGACTTGAAAGTATAAATTATATTAAATATATTAATGAGTGGGTTCTGAAGGTTAGGGGTGGGCTCTGAAAGTTGTGGGGTGGGTCTAAATTTCCATGTAGATGGTTAAAATTAAACGAAAATTTTATAAACAATGTTTTTTCCATTTCTAAATTTTGTTTTCGTTCATTTGAACGTTCGGAACTTCATTTCAACAGCCTCAAAAAGCCGCCCTGAAGCATTCTCCGTGAAAACGGTATTACATATATCTTATTCCCCCTCTTAGTACCAGCATGCGCAGATCATTGGAACCAGATTATTGAACGTATAATATATAGTTTACGCACACCATATAGTTTTAATTATTTCTCAATGGAACTACAACTTGCTTAAAAAAATTTAAAAAACTGTTTAATCGAACTTTGGACTCGTGTTCTCTTTATTAGCTATGCACTCACGATTGAAGCGATTGTATCACTATGTCAAAGTGACTGTTCTATTTACAATATTTTTTGCTACTTAACAATACCGGTTGAGATGAAAAAACTAACAAGAGACTGTCTAATCCATTACGTGAATAGACTGGGTGGAGTTACTGACAGACTATGCGGTCTAGTTTTACACACCTATCTGTATCATATCTTCTGGTTCCTTAAGTCATTGAATTAGGTCAGAATTTTCTAATTTAATAGTAATATATTAATTAACGCCTCTTAATCTGTCGAACCAATCGGGACCTTGACTACTGAAACGAAATTTAAGAATTTCAAGAGTTGCCTCAATAAAATTTGTCGAATTTTCTAATCATAATTTTTGGAGTTCCTTACCTTAAAATGAAAAATTGATCCCTTATAAAACCACTTACCGGTCTGTCTGTCAGTCTTTCACAGTAGTTTTTCAGTAAATGTTTAGAGATATATTGAAAAATACGCAAAACTACTCGACCCAAATTTATAAAAAAACAGACTTTTCAGAAGCCTACGCAAATGTCGTATGAAAATTATTGCAGTTATTATAGATGTTATCATTGTTGAAATACACGCCATATTTTTACACTTATGAAAGATATAGTAGGAAAAAAACAGGTTAAAAATAGGTTACGTTAAAACAGGTTAATAGAAATACGCTGTACCCTTAAATGTTTATAAGTGCCTAAGTATTGAGGAAACTGTCGTAGCGCGAGTTTTCATGCTGGACAGGTCTTACCTCGTTCCATATCCGTATATAAATGAAAAAAAATCGATAATATTTTTTTGAAATTTTTCGGCAAATGACACATATTACTGAAGGGTTGTTAGACAATCCATGACTACGCCGCAATAAGCAATCCATATATTTAAAAAGTTACTGTTCCTTTGAGACTACCGCCCAAAGTGCGCTATAAAGCATAAGATATTTATATCCTTGTTCGACTCCTCTTAAGCAACGACTTTTATCTTAACACTAGCTGTGTCTGCGACTTCATATGCCTAAAACACTAAAAACGCTCCGATGCCATTTTGTATACTTAACCTTGGAACATGCTCAAAACAAAGTAAAAAAAACAATGAAAAAATTTTAATTATTTCTTTCAGGTAGTCAGTTTCGCTACAACAAAGCTTCCCTATAAACAGTATTAACCGTCAAACCGACAGAGATGTGTGCGTAAGGATTGCTATAAACGCGTATGCTCATATTAGAACTACTTACTCAAGCACCTACCCCACCACACCACTTCACACTTCATCTCTTGCATAATCCATTTCGCCAAAGTTTTTTCGGATGGAAAATTCATTGCGCGATTTAAAATACACGTATCGCCATGTATTGATGTACGTTAGGTATAATATAAGTTTATGTAATCACTACGCGTCAGGTTGTTATATTAATGCAACGTAAATTAATTTTTAAAAATATTTAATTCGCTTATGTTCTGACTGAGTGAACTGATTGGGAACTAAAAGTTAAATGTTACTTTAAGTCGAATTATATGCCCTTCTAAGAACTCTATCCGAATTGGGTCAGACGTTTTTACGTGACTAGTGTACGAACAAACAACCAAACAGACTAAAATAATCTTTATGCACTCTGTCACTTATCCTTTATGCCCCCAATTATTTTTATATTAATATTTTAAATTAAAGATTTCAATGACACACAAAGTTTATATTTTTATTATATAGTTATAGATCGATCCGAACCAACAAAATAAAAAAAACAGCTTTTGAACGTATTCAAGCGATAAAAGAATTTCCCAAACCTGTTAAATAAATAAAGATGATAAAAATATGAAGTAACTTTTTAAGAAATAAAAACCATTTGTATTGTTTGGCACCGACTTCGGAGAGAATTTTAAATAGGAAGTTGTGGATAAAGTAATCTATAAATAAAAGTTGGTGTTTTCAATAAAAAAGGTATTCTTTTTCTTTTTTGCGTTTTTTGAAGTCGGTTTTTTTTTGTTAAATAATTATTTTTTTTATTCTCTTCAGTGCCTCTTTAATTCAGTGACTATTTAAAGTTTGTTTCATAATTTTTTAAAACGTGTTTTTTCATTTTTCCTTTTTTAATTCTCACAATATCCAATGTTATCAAGAATGTTATAAAATCACGAAAAATTCAATAATTATTAAAATCGAAACTTAAATACACGCATGAATCCATGTATATATACGTATGTACATACGAATATGTCAATAACATTGCCTTCTTTTTGCTTCACTATAGTCGATGCTTCATTGCCTTGTATATACCTATACTTTGTTACTGTCTTGCTTAGGTATGTCTAGACAAGTCGAAAGAGTCCGAACTTTTTAGATTTACTCTTCATCATTGTGGAGTTCCTGTCACCGTCTTCTGCCTCCATTATCAGACTGGCCACCAAATGATCCACAAAATGACCAGGTTAAACGAGCTCAAATTCGATTAATTTACTCAACGCAATTAGAGAGTTCTGTCACCATCTGCTGATACCATCATCATATCCTTACCATCATGTGTGACTAAAGTATTTCTAAAGACAGAGGGCGAGTTCAAACATACTCTATATATAGCTCAGCAAACGAACTTTCGTCTCGCGAACCTAACTCAAACTGGACTAGGTTTACTCGTAAATATAGCAGCCCTAAATCGCTAAACTAATTCGTAATTTTCTTTTTTTTCTCATAACCATTTCCCTATGACGCCATTATTAAAGTCACATTATATACATGTACATAAGTATTTATGAATAATTCACGAATGAATGAGAACAATAGAAGACAGCTCAAAAAACATTGGAACAAATCCAAAATTCGCTGAACGTCACTAGGTTCAGACATCATAACGGCTCCTCATATAATGCGTATCAGGCAGTTTGCGAAGATTTTCATTCAGAACAATCATCAAAATCGGCCGTATATCTTAATTGTTAAGACGTATAAACGTTATTGCTCTTTATTCTTGGGTTGGGCCCCGTTTCAAGTTTGTATATCGCTGGTAAAATCAAGAGGACACACACCGTGTTTTTTCATTGTTTCATAAACAATTTGAAGAAAAGTTATTAATAAAAAAGAGTTACAAACAGCAGAGCGGGGAAACAAAGGACGAGAAGACCGGCACGATTTGAAGGCGAAAAACAGTCACCGAGCACGAAAAACAGGAAATTTGTAGAAAATTGTGTATAACAATTAACGACAAATCATTGTGAAAATCAATAGGCATCGATTGGAAAAGATTGGAAAAGAAACACCAAAATCTTTCAACACTGCACACGCTGTAGCACGTCCCCATGCGTATGTATGTACTTGCATACTAACCAACAAACGAAGAAACAAATCATTTTTCACAGGCAAATTTAGACCATAAAAAAAAATTAAAGAACGATATATCATTTTTAGAAGAAAATCTCATGTTTATAGAAGATTTCATCTTCGTTCACCAAGTTATATATAAGTTCATTACTTGTAAAATTACCCGAGTTATAATTAATTCTATCGCCAGAACTTCGAGGCTGTCATGTTAGTCGATAATAAACCACACACCCCCGAGGGTGTGCAAAAGCAGTTTGTGAAACGCTGCTTGCCAAAATTATTTTTTTTTAATAATTTTGACTTGTTCGGGTTTTACATATTACTTATGTTTCATAACAGTTCTGTTATGTATCCTTAAGTTAGTTTAAAACGTTCATTTATTACATTTCGATCGTTTTAGTAACTAAACATTTTGTATTTATTTTTGTTTTATATTTCCCCAACTTGTTCGTGGTAAATAGGTTGTGTGTATATACAATTATACACCTGATTAATTTACGTTTTAGTAATTTAAGTTAGTCATTTAAGTTATACATTTGATTAATTTACGTTTAATTTTCTTCATTTAAGTTATATGTGTAGTACATCATGGATGTTTCATTTTAGAGTTTTGTTTTCATAGTTTATTATGTAAGAACAACTTGATATTATAAACGTGCTTTTTTATCTCCGAAGGAAAACATTCCCGCAGCCCTGCTTGAACATATATCGTTTTATATGTCTTATAACCATCACTGTGCATTAAAACTTTGATGATGGGATTGCGGAAACGTTGGAACTTCCTTCAAAAGGTTCGCAGTTCCGCGACTTTTCTTAAATTTTTAGCAGAATAGTCAATGTAAATAATTGTTAATGCGAAGCTCTTAAATTTTATAATAAACTTTTTTCATTGACAACATGTAAATAAGTTGACAAATTAAATCATAAAGCATTTAATTTATGTAAACGAGACTAACAAAAACGACTAAACACACCTTGAATCAAGAATTAATCTATAAATATTTTCTTTAACGTACACATTCATTTTCTTGTTATGGGTTGGTAAACGATAACAACACCGGGCAGATCTTACAGTGCCCCTCCAATTACGATCGTAAATAACATCGTTTTAATTATTTAATTAAACTCGAGTAACAAAGATCCTGCTATACATTTCTTCTTTACAGCTTCATTTTTTTCTTTGCAACTTAACTTTCAGCTTTTCACACCAAAATGTTAATTAAAAAAACACAGAAATATTAATTTAAAAAAAAAAACACCAAAAATATTCAACTTAGAAGTAACATATTTTCTATATTTTAGACTTAATATTACAAGCAATTCCTCTAGTCTCATTTAAGAATTTCAACAATAATACGGATGGCTTAGGATTATTAGTTTTTTTTTTTGTAAATCCCTTAACGTACTTTCTATTATACCGTAAACTGGACACTAATATCCAGGACGCATTATAAATATTCATAACTAAACACTGAAATGTAGGTAGTCCAAAGAGGATTATATGTTCTATTATTCATACACGCTTCCTTTTTTTATATATTATACATATGTATATCGTACCTGTGTTTATCGTCGTTAATTTCAAAATGTTGAGGTTTAAAATATGTTTTTTTTCACATTACTACGTTTTTTTATACTTTCGTCAAAACGAAAAACATTTCAAAATTTTAGTACTTCTTAAACGCAGTCAAAGTCGTAATGAAAGGGAATATGAAGTCATATTTCATTCGTCTACGTAATATCATGATATTTTATATTTAGATAAATTTTTTTATAATCAATGCAGGTTGACTTTAAACCTAATTTTATTGTAATCTTTGGATTCATTTTCTTTTTATCGTCATTAATGTGATATGGATAAGAAAATTGATCGATAAAGATAAAGTCATGAAAAATAAAAATAAACTGTTATAATAGCGATAAAATATGCAGTCATTAACAATGACGCTTTTTAACACAATGTACGAAAAATTAATTTTGAATGCTCAATGAAATATTTTATTACATTATAATTTTCCCGTGTAACGCTTACTTGTAAACCCAAGGAATAAATAAATTTACCTGCAAATAACAAATATTTGATATTTACAAAGTAAAACTCTATTTTAATACACAATACGGTGGTATTATTTACCAATAAATTGACAAGCAATATTATATTGGATCGAAAAATATATCACAAAACAAGAAACACTGAAAAACATGTGTCTGGTAAGCGTCGTTTTTACAATTCTAACTATTTTAAAGGTAACTTATTTCATAATGTGAAATTTAAGAAATTTCTTTTTAATAAAGTTTCAATTCGTTTGTGTACAAAAACACGAAAATATAAATAGCTTCATACTGCAAATGGGATGTGGTATTTACATAAGAATGTTCAAAGTCGTCTAATTGAATTACGATCTTGGGATATTGATTGAGATAATTGATGCATTTTATCCTAAATATACAAGGTAATACTTACATCAATAATGAAAACTAATTTACTGTGGTGATTCCGAGATAATCCATATAACAAACACCAAAATTCACCCAAACACACTTGGAAAACACTATAAATACACGGTTATTAGGTGATTTTTTCACTATTAGCACACAACCTAACATTATTTAGGCATTATAACACTATAACAACAATATAACTTGATAATGAACGGAAAATTTTAATTTATAAACATATTTTTTACAAAAAAATTACGCTTATGAACTAAATTTTGACAGATCACTATTATCTCATAGTCTATGGCCCGCGCGCGACAGCCACATTACTATCACAGACAATGCAGCGAACTGAGTTACTCCATGCGAATGAATTCAATTAAATGTTTGTGTAGAGCGCCATCTGAATTTTGTTTTTAAGAACTATTTTGATACAGATATTGCAAAGCAGATTTGATTCATTTTACAATTATTTCTTACATACATATTTACTATATTTTTTTACTTGCCCTTCATGCAAAAAAATTATTGTTAAAACATTTATAATTTTTTATATATAGCCTAATTTTATACACACAGGACACGGGAATAATAAATTTTCTTCATTTAAAATTTATTTTTAATTTTTAAGTCTCGATGAATCATATTTCATTGGGTATCGTCACTTTTATTGTTTTTATTTTATAAAGTAATTTAGTTTATTTTTAATGCAATTTTGTATAAAGAAAAATCCACACATAATAATTTTTATGTTTTTACTTGGATATATATTTTAATTAAAAAAATAATTAGAGTACATGGAACGGAAAGTAAAGCGTAAAAAAATCAATTGACAACTTAAGCGTAACAAATTAATTTTAAAGTATTTAAATTAAGTACTGTTTCCCCGCGTTCGAGTTATAGTTAATATTTAAATTCACCTTTATAATAAAGACATATATTTTCTCTTTAGACAAATGTATTTATTTATTACGTAATGTATTTTACGTAATCGGATAGCTTTTATAAATGAATTGAGCGTGTTTGTAAGCATCAACGATCATGTTTATTATGTTATTTGGACTTTTGAAAATAATTTCACTTGTTTTTTTAATTTCTGTATTCAAAATCTTCCATATACTTTCACATATACTGTAAACACTATAAATAAATTATATTGGTTGCTCAAGTTTTCATTACTACCGTATTGTTTTAAGTACGCCCAATTTTTTTGAAATAAATTTTCTATCAGAAAATGATCAAATTTGTTTTTTTGTCCAAACTTTCATTCTTGATTATAAAATATAAAGATATACTGCACACAATAACAAAAATTTAAGGCACATAAAATTTGTATATTTATCTTTTTATATAATTTGACAGGATTTTGACAAGAAGAGGCATTCAAATTGAATAAATTTCAAGATTATTACATTAGAACTATTAGGGAAAATTACTTTTTAGAATCTAAAATTATTTATAAGATTGAGAGGCAATTTTTATACTTTTTCGAAACGTTATTATAAAAAATTAAAATATTTCCGTAAATTAAATTTCATTTCACTAAACTGGAACTGTAACCATTTTTGTTTTTTCGTTGTCATTTTATTAAATAAAAATACTATAAAGAAACATAATTTTATACATAAAACGAATTCCCTTTGGTCGTAGTATAAATTTTGAGCACATGCCTATAGTAAATAAATTAAAACCTTTTTAACATTATAAACAAAATGTCACATTTAATATTTATACGTATTAACCTATTTTGAATGGATATTTAAAATAAGGCTAAATAAAAATGTTCATTAAATTTCATAAATTTCACAAACTTTTGTTGGGGAATCTGTTTTTAATATATTCAAATCATAGATGGCGCTTCTCAAAACATTTCAATTCCACAATGATAAATCTATCCGCATAGCTCGCCAATGGAAAGAGAATCAGAAAAGACCATGTACACGTAACAACGTACTACAATATTCTTTCTCTTTCTTTCTAATGTAAAGTTTCGCATTAAATTCGCTTCCGTATTTCCGAAATTGGTTTAACTGTAACGACATAATACCGTTTGTTGTGTTGTCTGTCTGTCAATAGTCGCACGCAACTCGGAAAGTACTACGTTACTGCTTTCGTTATAGATGACTTGTGTATATTTTTTTGAAAGGTGTAACACGTCTACGCCCTTTTAAAGCGATTTTATGGTGTGAGCGCTGTAAAAATGACACGCCATATACTTTAAATCAACTATTAAACGCAACAATATTTTAAATAAGATGGGTGGCTTTACTTGCATGAAAAGTGTCATCATGGCGTGAGGTGTTTATTTCAAATGTTTGCAAAGTTGTCTGAAGAACTATGTTAATCTAAGATATAAATACTAATATTTAAATAAATGGTTTAAGCATATAGACAACATAGGATTAATAAGGAAAATGGGTACTCGATTTTATGAAGGATATTAAATGGTTATATGATTAATAGGGTAAAAGTACCTATACGGAAAACCAAACAAGTTAGAAGAATAATTGGTATTTATCCTTTAGAATAGTTATTTTAAAAATTATTGGATAATGAATGACATTCCAGTAATTCATCAGTACAATTATCCGAGTAGGATGTAGTAAAGAATATACAATATATGATTTTGTAAATTAAATTGTAGATTAAAATTGTAGGTACAGTACGTAACGTTAGGTTCATAAAATAATAACTGTTACTAATTTATTAATTATTTTTAGTGTTCTGTACCATAATGATAAAAAAGAAAATTTAATGTCCTTGGCCACTTAGCTACGTATCACAGCCATTTTTCTCATAAGATTCTCACCCTGTCGATGTGAAAATTACAATGGCACATAGTCATAAAGATACTTGGCCACACCTAGTTTCGGTGTCAAAATCACAAAAATATACTTTTTCTTTTTAGGGTCGACAAAAATGATTTTTTTTTAAATGAGGTTGTAACAGATTACAAGAAATATAAATATAAAGCGACGTGCCTGACGTTTACAAATTCCAAGAAATAAAAAAGTCTAAAAATTTTTCATAACTTTTTAATTATTGTAAATAACTATGTATAGGGTTTAATTGTTGTTGATAAGTTGGTTAACTAATTATCCATGGTACGGAATGCTCAGTGCGCGAGTTGGACTCGCACTCGCCTAGTTTTTCTAAAGCAGATATATCACAAAATTATCGGTATAAGTATTTAAACTGTTATTAAGGTAGAAGACAGAGAAAAATGTTTACTAAACTGCTTTTCTCACATTCGTATAAAAACATGAGGTTTCAATTACAAATTTTTCAACTCATTAATATCAAATGTTGAAACAATATCTGATAAATTTAACAATATAATAAAAACCCCCATTGGCTCGCAGGTAGTAGCTTACAATGATTAATGTTTAAATAAAACTCCAAGTAATAAATATCACATGGGACAAATGTGCATTGTAAATTCATAGCCATAGAGGGCGGTTGTGATTTTTAGAATTTCAAATATATTGAGACCGAAGTTTTCTTATCAATTTTTTTTTATGTCTGTTAAATTGCACTTATAGTAATAATATATGCA
The DNA here is from genome assembly GCA_039881145.1 of Druceiella hillmani. Lineage (NCBI taxonomy): Eukaryota > Metazoa > Arthropoda > Insecta > Lepidoptera > Hepialidae > Druceiella > Druceiella hillmani. The sequence goes on along the minus strand of JAYKKI010000009.1, from coordinate 35,090,315 downwards.
CTTATGTATTTTTTATTAGTAATACGTAATTATTTTAGAATTTTTAATTAAATGTCGGTGCTTTTAAGCTTTACATTACACACACAATAATTAAGTATTAGCAATGATTAAATACAGAGTGAATTAAACACAACGTGAGTTATTTTGTTGAAGAAAAGATATTTTTTTGTAACTGGGCATCAACAAATTCAAGAATTTAACATAAATACATAGTAATCATTAGAACTCTCCAGAGTTTATCGTTGCCGATAAGCGTTATCGATAAATTATTTTTCAAATCTAGAATTTAAGAACTAATTGCGTAATTTTTTCATTTAATACATTTTATCAATAAACTATAATTTAACGTTAGCACTTTAACGCATTATTTGAATAGTTTAATTTTAACTGTTCAACATTCTTCATTCACAAAAAAATGTAGTGAATGATGAAAGCGACATCTATTGTAATACCTATGTATTAAAACCTTAAGTCATTGGCTATTAGTGAATTAGTTACTTGTGAGTGATTACAAAATTAATAGATGGCGTTAATAATGGTACAACTCGTAACTCGTAAGACTGTCGGAGTCTTATGAGTTACGAGTTGTACCGAAAATTAATATTATAGACGAGGAAATGTCTGAGAATTATTAGACTTTTAAAATGACAGTCCCCTTAAAGTATGTAAAACGAAACGCGTTGCTGACGAAATTCGTTGAATTTTTCAAACTCTATATTACCTAACTTATTTTAAAATTATATGCCGTTTAGTTTTGGTAAAAATCGCTTTCAAAAATTGTACAATTAACTTTACAGGAAAAGCAGTTATTTCACCTCACTTTTAATTTTATTTAAAAAACTCGTTGAGCGATTTGTTTAAAACACTAGTTCAATGTAAAATTATATTGTATTAATATATTGAAAAAAATTCCATTTTATTATTCATTTCATTGTATTTCACAACATTGCATTTTATTTAAATAACGCAATAAAAATGCAAAATTTTTTTTCCAATTTGTTTAAATTATGCTACATTTACAGTTTGGAAAAATAAAAAGAATAATTTTCAATAGCAAATTTTACAGTAATTTTTGGATGTTTCTATCACACACGACAACTACCTTAAAATGGAATTTATCATATTATATATTCATTTATTTTTTTCATTTACGATAATTAACCAATATTATACACATACATACATGTGTGTGTATATGTACACAAACACACACACACATATATATATATATATATAATATATATACATATATATATATATATATATATATATATATATATATATATTTGTAAATAAAAGACTTTTATCTTCTCTTCCTTCCTCTTTCTCCTCTTGTATTGAGATAGCGAGTACTCACCTTCTAAAGGAGCATATGCCAAGGTAGTCTATGATTGGCAATTGTCTTAATCGGGGTCTGCCTTTTTAACGGATACCAATTGGTTTGGCCATAATAGTTGCTTGGTTCACTCTTAAAACATATACTTACTTTATTTACCTATTTAAGTCCAACTTTATATTTCTATGTATGTACAATAGTTATTTTCTATGAAATTTAAAAAAAATCTTCTTGGAGTTTTTCGTTTACATAACTGCAAGTGTTTCTTTAGCTTTTTAGATTACTATCCATGTTTATGTTGAGTAAGCCTATAAATATTAAACTTTTACACAACATAATTTTGCATTTTCCGACACAAATTTGTGAGTCTTTTAACCTTTGAATGATTTTTTTTATAAATTGGCTCTAACTTTATGTTGTTGTATTCATTCGGCTCTGGTACTTTATAACCTGTGTAGGTTATCAATTGATGTAATTACTATATTAGCAAAGAGCTAGCTCGTTACACTAACTAGGAATTCGTGTCCATGTTTGATACACCAAATATTCAAGCCTGCCCCATACCTGGAGGGACTTTGGGTACATTCGAAATAGCTCTTTAGAATGCTCTTTCGTCATTATTTAAATAAAATAATTGTTCGTATGTTCAACATAAATTTAATTTAACTTCAAATTCGTGTTTTCGTTCGTAACCTGTCCCAAATGAAAATCGCGGAAACTATTATTAGAATAAAAAACTTAATTATTTAAAAGGTACTAATTATTTAAAAGTACTTTATTATTTAAAAGTTAAATATAATTAATTTTTTTTAGAAAGGACGGATACATTTGAAACTAAACAAAAAATAATAAAAATACACTTCTTGTACAAAATATCGATACTTTGACTAATGTGTTTGTGATAATTCTTAATATCTAATAATGACAGTAATAAATCAGTTTAACTAAAATGTTAGTTTAGACCAACTGTTATTATCAACAATTCAGAATATGACATTTATACGTAGAAACATAAAACGGAAATTAACCTAATTCGAAATTTATAAATTTAAACTTGAATGTAAACATCGACATGATTTTACAATTTCCAGGAGAATCGACAATTTGAGGTAATTTATCCAGCATGGCTCTCATGTTAACAAACGACATATTTTAGGTAGGGAAAAAATTTGGAAGATAAACATTTTTTAATCTACTCAACTTTTCCTACAAAAATGTCTTTTGTTTTCTTATACTTGAGCTACCTAATTCCTACAAGTTCTCCAATGTTTATGTTTACAATCTTCACTTCTAATCCAGTCTCATTAATTACATCTTCAATTTGATCATCTGTAAGTCAATACGTATTTTATCAGCCGTATTATCAGATTCTTCAGAAGATACATTTTTCTTGCCTTTCGCTCAGATGTGTTTTTGCTATTTTGTTTACTTTGCTTTAGTGACGGCGTGCCACAACGTGCCACAACGTGTTCAGGTAAACTGCTTCTATTTCTTTTTTCTCTGGGGTATCGCTTAATATACGGGATATCCTTTTTTTCTACCCCTTTTAGCTTGCGCCCTTAGCGGTGTTTTGGAAAAGAGCCTTACCAATTCAGGTGTCGAAACATTGAGAGTCCGAGGCCCAGGTTGAGTTACAGAGACAGGACTGATAATGTTAAAAGAAGTATCGGGGATTCATAACCAGTAAGTACAGTTTGAGTTGAGCAAGTGCGTCGCTGGTTGATGCAGACACAGATGCATCCAAGTTTGATGGAGATAAATAAGAATCAAGGATTCGTGCTCGGTAAGTAGGGCCAGAGTTCCAAATGTGACTCCGCGGGCTGGCAGAGATATAGGAGCATTAAAAGGTCAAGAGTGCCATATGTATGCTGAGATACAAGACTGTTGCGAGCTAATCAAGACAAAGGAGCCACAAAAAGCTCGAGAGGGTTCAGCTCTGGTTGAGATGTCAGTGTATTCCATGCTGGTGAAGAACAACAATTCTGGAGTGATAAACACAGATTAAGATACAAGATTGTCGCGGGTTGATGTATAGGCGGGAGCATCAGAACGGTTGGAAGAGTTAAGAGTAGCCTGAGATACAAAAGTGTTACGGACTCGTGCAGATATAGAACCTATGGAACAATTGGGACCGGGAGACGTAGACTGAGACGTAAGAGCATTAAAACGCTCGAGAGGGTTAAGAACAGCCTGAGATACAAAAGCGTTATGGACTCGTGCAAGTATAGAAGCTATGGAACAATCGGCAGATGTAGACTGAGATGTAAGAGCATCACAGGTTGGTGCACCTCCAGAAGCTACACGAGTAGAAGCCTCTGGAGCAGCGCTTTCATCGAACAAAACTTCTAGGTAAGGAGGACTGGTAACTTCTACAAGCTCGAAATTTTGATAACAAAAATATATCTTCTAGAAAAAAGATTTATTCCTGGTTTTGAAAATCCCAATAGAAAAGTTACTTAGAAATGTTTAATGTGTGTGTGATATTATATGTAAGTGTATGTATGCCGGCCAAATCATGAATAGTGATAATTTTGCCAGGGTGATTTAATAGCCAAGCATTGTGCGCCACAGCCAATTTTTATTTAAAGGGATCATTGAAGGTGACATTTAAAGGATGCGTGTGATTCGTACGGTGTAAAGAAAAAGTTAAAGCTACGATACCGTTGTCACGGCAGTAGTTTATTGTGACCAGCGTGCAACGACTTTTATGCTTTTCCATAAGTATTAATATTGAATCTTTCTTAGTGCATCTTATTAGCCATTTAGTATGTTCCAAGACTAATAAACAATGGGTCAGTAATCCAAAAACTGGTTGGGCTATTTTCATATCCTATACTTCCGGCAGGTGCTCTAAAAGCATTTAATTGTGGAATTTAGCCACAAAATAAACGGGAGGCAAATATATTGCCAATGGAATATGCAATGCCGCACATTATTATCAATTGACCGCGTTCGGCAGATACAGCACGGCCAACTTGTTTTGCTCCTGCTTGTGCTATTACATTATCAGCTTGGCACCCTCATAATATTTGTCTCATTCAAAATTATATGTGGTTTGGTGAAAACTTTCTTATAATTATATTAAGAACAGCATTCGTGATATCATCTTCGATAAATTCTTCCTATCGTTTTTTATAATTTTTAACCATTTTATTTGTGGACAGGTAATAGACATTTAATAAATTTTAAATGAGAATTAACTACAACTTGGGGAAGTTTTTTAAAATGAAATTTTTAAAAATTCAATAGGGGTTTTATTGAATTTCCAAATCTGCCCCGACCCTAACCTTTAAAACAATGATTAAAATGTAAAATAAATTCTATGTAGGTTTACCTGACTGGTTTACTACAACTAAAAACATAAATGTATTCGCAATGAGCTAAGAATACTTACACTTACCACAGAGCGTGTAATTTCATCAAAATCGTTACAATTTGCAACAATAATATCTAATAAAAAATATGGCGTATACCGACATTATAACTAATTATACTACTTGTTACCATTACCAATAATTCGGTGATATCCGTCCATCTGTCCATTTATTGCAGCCTCTACAGCTTTAGACCTTTGTGTAATATGGCTCATTCTACTGAGTAGAATGTCAATGGGCAGATCTTTTAAAATGAGGTTGAGGATCTATTCACCTTTTTAGCGTTTCGTACCTAAAAAGAAAAAAATGGAATCCTTTTAGATTACTCACGTGTCCCTCGGTCCGTCTGTCACAATCGTTTTTTCCAGAAAAAGCTTGACGTAGAAACTTGAAATTTGGCATTATAATAAAACATATTACATTCAAGAATATTTATGCAAATTGACAAATTAACTATTCGAAAAAAGAGTTTTAAAATTATTTACATATAGTTTGAAAGGTCTAGTATTTAACGGCCTCAAAATATATTTTTCATAATTTTCAGTAGTAAATCTTGAGAGATACTTTGAATAATAAACAAGCAATTATGCCTTTATTTCTGAAACTTCTAAAATTATGCAATCATGCAATCTTAAATTAAAAAAAAACATAGTATATGTACTTATATACGCGCGTTGGAAGTTATACTTCTTTGGTATAATACAAGAATTTTGGCATAATATAAGAATTTATGACGCAAAGAATTAATGGAAATAAAATAGTAAAAGGACTGGAGCGTGATTATAAATACGGTTGGTAAAATCTAAATTCAATCAAATAATTATGTTTAATCTTTATTTGACTTTCCATTGTAATCCATTCAATGTAAATATACGTTTAGTGAGCAACTTCATGGTGTCGATTTTTTGTTGCATCGTGCCAACTTCATCCTCTATTTTTCTGTATTTCACTGTCATCATTTTTTCATAACGCGCCTAAAGAAATATAACTCAATAATTCAATAATGCTTTTAGAAGCCTACGCAAAGACTGTGGGTAGACTATAACAATTATTTTATGTTTTTGAGATATTCACGAAAATACATATCATCTTCCCTATATCTTAGGTCCCTTATTATAGGTACTGTTAAATGTTTATTGTACTAGGAAGTTCGTATTAGTGAAGACTATTGATAAATAATTTCTCGACAAAAGAGGTATAAGATCGCTATTTGATACGCGAGCCGGACTTGGTATTTGGTCGTTTTTTCATTTTTAATCACAATGACGTGCAATGTGAAGTGGATTTTAAAAATTCGAGAAAATTTATTGATACTAGAATTTGATTAGAACATTCGATAAAATATATTATTTATATTTCAAGAGATTACGTTAAAGAATTATGATATTTAACCGGACGTTCAACTTTGAATTTGTAATTACAAAAGGAAAATACGTGAATTTTACACGTAATTATTCAGTAAATAAATTAATAATAACTTAAGTAAATAAAAATAATCGTAAGCTATTGTTAGACAAGAACCGTGTTATAGCTTAGTTCAAAAAATCTTTAGTACAGCACTCATCGACACTTGTTTAAATATCGAATATTTATAACAAAGAAAATGGGCATTGAACTTCATTAACAGCTCTCCATTAAAAATATTTAATTTCCTTAGCGTTACTTTAAAAATAGAAAGGTAATGAACTTATCTATGTTAAAGCATTGTGCTATATAATACTCTACGTTTTGCAAATGTAACACAGTGCCTTCTCAACCACAACACAGTACAGTCCTGATATCAAAACAAGAAACAAACATACGTTGTATAGGCCAAATTAAATATTGCTTATGATGTATGGTAGGTTTTTCGCCCACATATACGGTTTAGTACAGGTTTTGTCCCTTAATAAGAAGATACTTTTTCTCTATTTCTCAAATACTTAATGCTATATGTATAGACATCATTTGTTAATGCAACTTTTGTTTTTTAACGTAAATTCTAAGGAATACATCAGTGAAAACTTTAACTTTAATTAGCGATTAATACGTGATGCAAGAACGCACCAACAAACAGATGAACTAGGAGGCAGTCAATAATTTAAAAAAAACAGCTATATTTTTGCTGTAGGTTATTCCCTGTATTTTCTACACATTTTTAAGAAGAACTTACGATGCAGTGTGAAACCAATTGTATCAAGATGTTTTCTAACAACGCAGTGTGAAACCAATTGTAGCAAAAGTTTCTTTCGGCGCAGTGTGAAACCAATTGTTGCACGATGTTTTCTTACGGCGCAGTGTGAAACCAATTGTAGCAAAAGTTTTCTTTCGGCGCAGTGTGAAAACAATTGTAGCAAGATGTTTCCTTACGGCGCAATGTGAAACCATTCGGAGCAAGATGTTTTCTTACGGTGCGGTATGAAACCAATTGTAACTAGATGTTTTCTTAGGGCATAGTGTCAAAACAATTGTAGCAAGATGTTTTCTTATGGTGCGGTATGAAACCAATTGCAACAAGATGTTTTCTTATGGCGCAGTGTGAAACTAATAGTAGCAAGATGTTTTCTTACGGCGCAGTGTGAAACCAATTTTAGCAAACTTCATGTAAGACTAAAGGCTTGTAGCTAACTTCATATCAGATCTGAGAACTCAGGCTGGATATGTTAGCTACCGATGTGTACTTTCTATTCAATTTTTATTATTGTGATGAACTGCTTATGGCGCGATGTGAAACCATTTGTAGCAAACGCCATGTTATATCTAAAAGTTAACTACGGATGACCTTCGTTCTACACGTTTGTCTGTTCGTAAGTTTCGAAATGTACTAAAACTATCTGTATATGTAAGTGTTAAGTAAGTGACATAAGTTGTACAGTTGCGCGTGCGACAAATTTATTGTTTGTGGCTGGAATAATACAACGCCATACAAATTTATTTTATTCCTGCTTTAATTTCTTTTTTGTCTTTTATCTTTTAATAAAATTAAAAAAAGCTGCCTTAGTAATACTTCTGTCGTGTGAGTCACTGAGAATACACTTTTTTTTCAAATACCATCGTAATCTTTACTATCTTATTGTAGGAAGGAATTACCATAAATGTAAAGAAAGAAAAATCTATTAGCAATTATCATATCGTGGCCAACATTTGCACAGTGTGAAACAATACGAATATAAGAAATCGGGGATTGGTCGTATTTATCACTTCACGTTCGTTTAAATACGCAGATATTCTTAGATATACGATTTATAGAATTCTTTAAAGATTTTACTATTCTACAAAAAATTACCTAAAGGCGGAAATAGAGGTATACAAGTACTACCGCCATTCAATGCGCTTGAAATGCATAATAAATTGTATTTGTTTGTTATAATTGATAATTGTGTTATTTCCATTTAGAAATGGATCTTATTTTAATGCCGTCTTTCATTGTGTGTAATAATTGTTATCAAACGATTTGCTCAATTAAAAGGTCAGGTATGTTAATCAAAGGTAAATAACAAACCAAGCTAAGTTTTAGCCTTTATTTCATTAAACCCGATTTAATAATTCCAAAATTTAAATATATTAGTGAAAATATGACATTAACATTTTTGGCCACAAAATATGTTTAGTCAGCTACATATTGCGAAGAGTATAATAATAAACGATGTAAAAACAAATCGAATTTAACAAATTTTTAAAATTTGTTTTATTGTTAAAATTTCTCTTTTTTTACGATTCGGATAATATTATGTGTTTTGTATTTACAAACTATAGACATATTATATATACTACCTCAGTTTCAAATTCCGTATTACCTAAATCGCATTGTTTGTGTGTACATAAATTTGCTATTGTTGTAAGGTTCGTGGTAAACACTATCAGTTGTAATATCGACAAAAATATCAATACTCTTTATCTTTATTGGACATTTTTAAATGATTCTATTTTTAACTTCATAAATTTTTCTATACAATTATACAAAAATTGTTAAGGACTATTATTATGATTTTATTTTTGCGGGGCGATAATGAATCTGACCAAAAATACCATATGACACTTTCAATTGCATTTTGAAAGACCTATGCACTGGTAGTGTAGGAGAAAAAAAATCCATCTCAAGTCCCCATTTATAACAGGGTACCTCAAAAAATTATCTATCTATCATTGAATTGACAAAAAGTATGAACGTGCAAAATGTTGATATATGTCCAGAAGACGGACGGACAGACATGATGCAATTATATGGTTCCTAATTCTAATCTGCTGAAATTTCTATCAAAATACAGTTTAATTCAACAATAATAAGCACAATTAATTTCATCGACAAACTTAGCGATAAGGTTATTTAACACTAGCCTCAACATACAATGCATATTATTACAGGAAAACTCAATAAATTCATGTCATTTAACCTAAACCTTTATTTTACGTGTAATTAAGCATATTATGTGCGGGTTTATGAAAATAGATACAAATAACAGTGTTAAATTTTCACAACTTACATATGAACTTTGCATTTATCTAGGTTATTTCGATGTATAGTGATACAAACAAGAGCAGAACAAGTAATCATTGTTCTAAAAACGCGAAAAACGTGAAGTTGTTCTCGTTGTTAAAGAGATAACAACGAGAACAACTTCGAAGTGACCAAAAAATAGCAAATGCGATCCACAGTGTGATGATAAGTGCAGACTCCGTTGCAGGAAAAGGTTCTAACGGTATTTATTGCGCTATCACTTTCTAACATATAACTTCGCTATTATGTTTATTTGGTATATTAAACCTATGACACGAACAGAATAAACGTAAGGTTCAAAACTTGAAATTTGCTGCGAATTACCTGTGCTGCTAGGCAGATCGTACTGTCGAACCCATGTTTCATCAAGAGTGACAAGACGCGAAAAAAATCGTCAGGATTATCGCCACAGATGTCCAAAATCTCCTGCGAAGTTGTGACTCGATGCTGCTTGTCCAGCAACGGCGTGAGCATTTTCGGCACCCATCGCGCACACAACTTTTTCATGTGTAAATGATTATGCAACATGTCGCCGATTCGTTCCTCGCTAATGCCCATAGCTTCAGCTATCTGCCACAACTTGATTCGCCGATCTTCGAGACCAAGTTTTTTCACTCTTTCAATGTTTTCTTCGGTAACGGCGGAGTTTGGGCGTCCCGACCTGAGATCATCTTCGAGCGACTTCCTGTTGTGTTTGAACTCTCGGTTCACTGCTGACATCTCTTCAAATATTTATATATATATATATATATATATATATATATATATATATATATATATATATAAATATAGAAAGTATCGCTTTACCGATTACCAATGGTAGGTCGATCTTCGTCTAACTCCGTTGGTAGTAACGAAAAATGATGTGGGGTGTGACACTCATAATATTAAACATCATAATCATGTTTCGGTATGAATGTGAAACATGGAATTTAACAAAAGACCAGACGCGACGATTCTAAGTTTTCGTTAATCCTTGTCTTGTACTCTGAATCGTTTGACCCAAACAAGGAAACCTGCAAAAGTAATTGAATTGGCCAATAATATAAGACGTAAATTGGAACTTTCGAGAAAAGAGAATGCGCAACCATCATGATGTCCTGTAGGCGGATTGTCCTGGTGGAAGTAAAGAGCATAGGAAGGAATTGTAGTGAAACGGTACATGATGCTCAGGATCGATCGGTATAACGAAGCACTCTCGTTAGTAGCCGTAGATAATGAAGAAGCGGCCATAGATAATGAAGAGGTTTGTATTATGTCCGTTGTAAAGGCGGTGTATAATACAAATAATATTTATACATAATTGATACGAAAACTATCACAATTAATTTACAGAGCTTTTAAACAGCTTTCATCATTTAAACCATTTTATGAAAATGACGTCAAATATGTAAGCTTCAAACTCTGTAATATTATCTAAGGAAATGAGTTTATAATTAAAAAAGTGTCTTGCAATTTTGGAATAAATGTAGTTTTTATGGATGGCATTCTTAAAACGTTGGTAAATTGCTCTTACGGAGAGCGTGTAAAATGTACGCTTGATTATATCAAAATTGAATTGCAATAGTTTTTTTTATTTTTATACATAAATTTACTAAACGCGAGCAAAAAAGTCGCATGACATATGCCATGAAGGTTTAATCGTAAATAGACGATCGAAAAATATTTCAAGCCTCAATTTACAAAGAAATCGACATAAAAACAAATATTTTCAGCATTATAATTCTCATATTTTGCTATAAAACCATTTATGTTCTTGATTTTTTATTCATTATGTGATCGATCGAATCCAGATAGCAAAAACCTTAACGATATCAAAAATATCTTATCGCGACAAAATTTATTTATGAATCACTGACGTGTCTATTGATACGCTTCTTGGAAATTATTTCATAAATTTCTTAAAATAATAATGCCCATAGGATAAGATTCAAAAAAGCCAAAATGAATTGATACGAAAACTATAACAATTAATTGGGTGTGTGGAAATGGCCAAAACGCTTTCTTCTATCCCACAAGGTATATAAAAAATAAAAGTGCACCGCGTCCTTAAAGCATATTATGATGATATATGAAGGCGTTTTGCACAAGTATCTAACCAAATGAAGAGCATATCCATAAGAAATATTTATAAAAAGGTAAAAAGGATCACTATTCCAAAACACCACCTGGTCGTCTTAAAGCCTGGACCCTGGTCGTCTTAAAGCCTGGACCCTGATCGTCTTAAAGCCGCTATCATAATCTCATATACAAGACCTGGGGGCTTCAAAAGCCCTCTAATAGCGTCACGTACCTACCATTAAGCGCTTTCGTTCAACATGGTTAGAGATTATTCTTAGGCAGGGAGCCTATGGCACCTCCATTTATTCCAGTACACAGATAAAGATCGCTCTAAATAACTCAATGATCGGTATATTTTCAAGCAAGTCATGATGACTAAAGAAACGACGTCCTAAATATTCCAATGATAATACTTTACTGTATTGACGCAAGCCCTCTAACAAGACTTCAAGCGTGCTTCATGTGCGGATTACAACTATTGGAATACGTCAAGCTATCTCTAAACCTAACCAATGGAAACGCGTGTGGAAGGCGCCATATCCTGTCAAAAACAGCAACGTGTAGTAGTCACTGATGAGGAAGGTTTCATTCAACCGCTCAGACTTTGGGGGCAAACAGTCTGGTGATTTCATGGTTGTAAACGGCAGAGATCCATATAGAGTGTCAGTGAGCAAAAATAAGTTAATCTACTAAAACACATAGAGCTAAGGACCCACGTCAAAACTCTTGCCTCGTAAAACAATCGGTGCGCGTTCCAGGATCGCGAAGTCGATAGGCAAGAGACGCGTCAAAACTGGCAACCCATTTGTTGAACAGTCGCTTTATGCTTTGGTCAAAGCCAAGCAGCGTATGTTACGATCTAGCTTGTTGGGTCCCGTCGCACCGCGTAGCTCATACTGATGGTACATAGGCCGATATAACTAGATATATTCCGTTTACATAAGTTTGAGGGTCGAGATATTTATCTCCCAACCAACCCCAGCGAGTTAGAGAGGTCACTCTAGAACTTTTTCCGATATACCGCGCTTATGACAGAAAACCTTAGTTTGCGTCTAGAATGTTACCCAAATAAGTAAATCACCCCTAATAAACCGGTCCATCACCACAGTCGGCTGCCTCGCCAAAACGTGTTTGAAGAGTACAGCTAGGACTTTTGATGGGCAAAGTTTGTTTTTAAAACCTCTTTCATTTATGAGGGAGACGACCCGCTGGTTGGCTATCTCTCTAGGTTCGTTTCTCTGGCCACCAGCAGAGTATCGTCGATCTAAGCGACGGCACCGCATCCCGACAGGAGTATCTCTAGTATCCCATTAAATATCACATTCCAAAAGATGGGATCAAGGACGGAACCCCGCGGATAGCCCCAGGTCAGTTTTTTCTTAACTTGTATGTTTTCATTTTTCAAAAATGCAACGCGATCGGCAAAGTAATGATAAACCGGCGGAAGTCCATTGATGCTCTTCGTGATTCTATAAGGACAAGATGGCCACTGCTAAGTGCACCGGAGATGTCCAAGGAAATATTAGAAAGTAATTAAGAAATTGGGTCGCATTTACCTAGAATGAAGTGACGGATAATACATCTGAAGTAGACACTCCGGGACAGAATCCGAATAGCATGAAACCTGGGCCAGTTCATAGAATTTTGAATTGCTCGGCAGTTTCTACTTTCGATTTCTTTTTACGTTTCAGGCCAATTTTTAGATTCTCTAATTTCCAGGCCAGTATTTTTAGACAACGGTAACGAAAGCACCTAAAATGCTGCTGGTTCCACATGGGAAAACGGCGGCGCCTAAGGTGCTTGCGGTTTTTAATCGCCTGGAGCCTTGTTCGAGTCACGGTTTGGCGATATTCTTCACTCTTACTCGGCGTGACGTGTGCTCCAGTTTGTTTTGACTGGAGTAAAAATACGAAAGTAAAAAAATAAGTAAAATTCTAGACTACAATGCGACAGTGTCGAAATCAGAGTCGTCATCAGGGAAGAAGATAAACAAGAAGAATTCAAGAGTATCGCGTAGTTTCCGCGTATAACTCCCGTCTGGTTTCTTGAGAACGTAATTATGCACAGGTTTATCTGCAAAGGTTTATCGGGATTCCATACACTTTTAATTCAATACTCTGTGGTTATTCGAGAGTCATATTGTTTGACCTTTCAACCTGCCTACCCGCTTTAGATAAGAGTGATATCAATATTACTCTTACTCATGGGACCCGAGAAAAAAAGGCCAGTTAAGGCACAGCCATTCTGATAATTTTATTGATTTTTTTTAATTAGCTGTTTTTTTCTTAATTGGTGATAAGACCGCGCTAGCCACCGTCACAAACCCATCGAAAGTAGCTCTTTATTTTTATTTTTAAAAACAGATAAATATTTTCTCTAGTAAATAATGTTCTGCATGTATATATATATAAATAATGTTCTGCATGAATAATGTTCAAGAACTAAACTATAGTTGTTATGTTTTCCGATGGTTATTAAATAAAATCTAAAATATGCAATAAATCAATGTAACATGTTTTGCCTACTTAGCATTTTATTAATACCTATATCTTTGATACTGCTTTCCTTTGGCTATTCTAACATTTTGCAGTAATATATTATACTATGTACTACAACTACGTGATTGCCACAAGTTTCTTTTTAATCCATTTACTATTTTTGAGTTTTTCGGACATTTTCTGGATGAACTTAGTCCAACTAGATACCCTTTTAATTTCGTCGTATTCGTTCGTCCGCTCGTCTCTGACGGCCTCACAGTTTCTACAGCTTTAGATTTGTGTGCACGAACTTTTACAAGTAAGTAGATGCTTTAAATGGATGTTTCAACTAGAAGGTAGTAAAAGAAGGGGCAAAAAAATGTAGATTTACAGACCAGTGTGCAAAATGAATTTAAGATCCATTTCATTCTTCATTTTTAAGCCATTTACGAAATATTAACATTTTCCCCCCACGTAGGTCTGTGATAACGTAATTCGCAAAATCCTAACAAAAAGTGTCACTGGTGAAAAAGTGCGAATATTTTAGCTATCACCAAAGAAAATCAGATTATCACGATGCTGCCACACTTAAATGAGTCATTGTGTAATATCGTGCAATTTTACTTGCTGTTTAATACCAAAGTTGGTATTTCAGATAAAGTATAAGATTGTTAAAATATGATTAAAACAAAATATATTTTTGTTGATTACCTTAATTTTGACAAAATTGACTGCGCATTTGGTGCAATTTCGTGCAATTTTTGTTGGTTTTTTAAATTTAGTTATAAGACTGTTAAAATATGATTGTGATTAAGTCTTTTAAAAATAAATATTTTGGTGATCTGTTACTATTTATGTGTCTTTCTACTCTATTCTTTCCTTCTATTCTATTCTATTCTGTCGTTCTATTCTATTATAGTATTTCTATTCTTTCCCGAAGCCCCAAAATGGGGCAAATACAAAATGTTAACAAAGTGCGATCGGAAGGCAAAAAAGTCGAACTTCTCCGGACGTATGGTAACCCTGTTTGCGGGCATAAGGTGCGACAAGAGTGCCTGCTACGCCGTCTTGTCCAATTATAGCCCAGTACAATTTCCAATTATAGTCGGTTACAGCAGCGAAGAGAATCAAACCAATAGGCCGAATAAAATTGTTTTCCCATCCACCTGCCTGTGCCACACGGCCGACTACAGAAGTAGTTAGCAGCGAAAATGTTAAGCTTCTAAATTATATGCGATATATTTCTCTCCTCTGATTTTTCAAACGTGGATTTGATGAGAGTGTTCAAGTAAAATTATTTCGATTAACTTGTACCGACAATTTCAAGAGATACAGACAACTACGGAACCATATTTTATACGTGTTCATATAGGCACTTTGCTCGGTGTGTAATTTATTAATTTTAATTCTACTAATTGTTTCAAAGGACTCTTTTCTTTGTAAATTTGTATCATTATATATGTTGCATCGTATTAAGACGTTGTTTACATAACTCATAAATTGCTTTAGACAATATGCATCATCCCAGGCGTGATGCTTACTTTTAATTTTGAATTTAAATACAAGTTTCTGTCAATCTCAAAGTGACTTGTGTTAAAAAATGGAATCTCCATTTCATTATTTATACTTTTTCGTTTTATATCATAATGATTCCTTGTTTAACGTAATTACGAAAGTTTTACATTTTGATAACATCATTCTTTGACATTTTAGTCTTTGACATATTGATAACATCATTCTAACGATGAGAAAACACCTAAGTTTCGCATAGAGCAGTTTGTATAGTAAAATTTATATCGATATGGAAAATATGTTCCTTCAAAATACTTTATCGTGAGTTGTCTGCAAATACTGTTGATATATCGACTTTATGGAATACTCTATTTAATATAATCTGGATAAAATTACAGAGCGTACCGCACCAGCGGTTATTTTTCGTTACGTGTCCGTTCCATGAAACTTTTTAAATACTAAATTTTTCGCTAAAAACGAAGACAAGCAAGACAGTTTTTTATTTATTTATTTACTACTGAAATACAGCTACAGAAATGCTTTACATTTTAGTAAAAATAAACTGACTAATTTTATGATGTAAACAACAGTTAATAAATTCTAATACCCTATAATGTGCTACGATGACACAATTCAATAAATGTATTTTTTATTTATCACAAAAAAATCATATTCTAGTATTACATTAGTCGGTTAGTTGATTAAGTAGTGAATACCAGAGCGAACTGGGAGATTAAAAAAAATTCAATTCTAGATGCCAGTATTGCCAAAAGATGATGAAAACGCGAGTGCAGGAAGTAACTCGATACAAAGAATATGAGTCTGCTCAACAACTCAGGGCAATTTTTAAAAATTAATTTTGTAAGTAAAATGTATTTTCTGAGCTGCAAAGGATGGAATCCTATTGTACTCAGGAAAAAAACAGGTAAGAGATAGAAAATTAAAGTAACCATGCTCTTATATGTACAAATATTGAAAGAAAATCTTTTTGGCGCGTTCAGTCATCAAACTGTATTTAGTCTTATGTCGACTCTAAATGAATACACGAGTTACATAAGTATGAATACATGAGTTCCGACATGTATAGAAAATCATTTTGCTATAAGAAGTAATTTTTTTAGAGAGATTTTTAAATTCAATAATTGAAATAAAGAAAATGTGGATACCACAATTTCTACGCGACCGAAGCCGCAGAAAAAGCGAGTTCTGTTATATAGGCTGTTAATATTGATATCGTCTGTTTAAAACACTAAGTCTATTTATCTGTCTGCCCTCAAGTGGTTCAAAGCGAGCGAGAGACTCAGACGTAATTATTTTCAATAAACAATTCTATCTCTTTACAGCAGCCAATCGTTATCAGCGCACAGCTTCCAATAACCTGCGTCACTGGTTCTGTTGCTCCGCGAGACGGGTCAACGACCTGCAGACGGCCGTCATCACTTCTTATCACGCAGCCGCTTCACGGTCAACTTGTCTCATTCTCAATATGGACTGGAGAGGATATTTATAACTCACTCTATTAAGTCACAGCGATCGCACCGTTGGATCTATAGAATCTTGGAGGGAATGTTATTCCGGATTTTGCACGGTGAACTAGGTCCGTCGAAGGTTTAGCATTTTATCAAATATCCAAATGGATGGGTTTGTCTTTGATGCTTATACTGGTTTATATTGTTTAGTAAGAAAAGCTGATGGACAAATTACGTTTTAATGTCGTATACCTAGGGGTGAAAAATAACACTTAGAATCTCACTTCGATGTCTATCTGTCTGTCTGTCACAACCCTCTAAAATGCGAACAGTTTAACGTAGAAAACAGAAATTTGGTTTTGAAAGGCATTTTGTTTTTGACAATATTTTTTCCCAACTTAGCGTATGACATAACAAACTAAAGCTGATGTGTTGTGCAGTTCGAGAAGTGTAGAAATAGAGAAAATCATCGAAAGAAAACTTAAAATGATTGAGTAAAATTGCTTGCGAAAAATATATTAATCGGAAAAAAAACATGAAAATATTTAAAAACACTTTATTTATGTTAATAATGTCAACATCAAAGGAAAACTATATAGACGATCTTTTAAAACTCACTGCATATTTGTTATAAACAATTCAATTATTAAAAACGAAATTATAATTATCATGTTGGTGATAGCGTTAGAATATGGTTGATGTATAAACTTAGATTAAAATATATAAAAAATGTTTCAATGGTTTTTTTTCATATTTTAACCCTTTCGATTTAGCCCTTTCGAACGCCTTAGTGCAACTGTCGATCACCAACTTTAATTTGTTCTCGTCGTACATTGATTTGCAATTTTTTACGCGCTACACATTAAATTAGAGATGCGCAGTATTTTTATTTTTATTGATATCTTGAATCTATGCCGATCAATTTGTTAAATATTTTTCTTTCGATTTGTTAAATATTGTAGTGATTCATCGACTATGGAATAAAAGACTTTTTAAATATATGCAAAAGTTTATTTATTATTTAGTTAAAATAGAACAATAAGTTAAGGTACGTACACAACACACATGAAAAAAAATGTGAAATGAATATAATATGCTAAGTAATGAAAAATATAATTATGTTTGGACCGATGATTTACTTTTAGCTTTCTCAGTTATTGATAGACTACGAGGATTAATTATTAAAAAAAAAAAGTTTTTGGCAATTGCTTTCAGTAATCAACAAAAAAATACTACAAATTCCAACCCTAAAATTTGAGGTTTTTCAAAAATGATAGTCTTAACAAACAGTTTGTATTTAATCTGGTGATTTGATATAAAAACATATTGAAATATATCCACATTTAAACTTCAAAACATAATCAACTAAACCATCGCTGGCACTTCTAAGTGGTACCAACTGTGGCACAACTTATGCACAAATGGCGGTATATGAACTATACGAAGTATGCGGTCGTTCGCCGCCAATCGCCAAGTAAGTTTGCGGCTCGATTATATTATTGATGCGATTCTTTTGAATCGAATTATTTGATCGGATACTAGTACGTCTGTATCGATCCAAACCTGTTTTGTATTTGTTTGGATCGATTTAAAATATCGAAGTATTGTACGATCTTGTACCGATACTTGAAAGTATCGGATCGGATCATAAAGCCCTACTTTAAATGCCACAACGATAACGCTAAATATAATATTTATATAATAGTACTTACCGTCGTTTAAAACGATCTTCATTAATTTGAAAAAGTATCGGATTATTGTACGATCTTGTCGAAGTATTGTACGATCTATCGAAGTATTGTACGATCTTGTACCGATACTTGAAAGTATCGGATCGGATCATGAAGCCCTACTTTAAATGCTACAGCGATAACGCTAAATATAATATTTACATAATAGTTTAAAACGATCTTCATTAATTTGAAAAAGTATCGGATCGGATCATGAAGCCCTACTTTAAATGCTACAGCGATAACGCTAAATATAATATTTACATAATAGTACTTACCGTCGTTTAAAACGATCTTCATTAATTTGAAAAAGTAATATAATTTTGGGAAACTTGGAGTAAACGCCGCACATCAGTTATGTTTGAGAGGCACACTTGGAGTTGGAAAGTCATACAACAGATGTTGCATTTTCTATACATATACGTTTGTGATATGATACGTATCATATAAAATTAAAACAGCGAGTTTCTGAAATTAGCTCCTACAAACGTACGAATGTAATAAGTTTACTTATGAAAGTTGAATAACACGTAGCTGATTTTTTGGAGTAGTATTACAAAAAATGTATAAATTAATTACGTTACATCTACGGGTACGGAACACGTATAGAGCGATGTCCAAAAAACGACATCTTATCATACATAATGTCTCTGTTATCGAAAGACAAGATATGGCGATTTTGCGGTTACTGGTACATTTACATATGAATTTATACATACACACACACACACACACACACGCATATATATATATATATGTATATATATATATATATATATATATATATATATATAACACTCAATGTTTGTGAATACGCATGCACATTCTTTGTAGATATACACGATATCATCCGTTATATCGATATCTCGGCTCAATACGGATCACAGCTATATGATGATACGAACGAACGAAGGTTAGGCTAGGTTATGACAGTACTTGAAAAAATAAAAAAAAAACGAGGCCATATACTTTTAAAATTATAGATTTTTAAAAAGTGGAGAAAATTGACTATGAATTTTCGTTTTTCTTGTTCCTTAACCCTGAATAATCATTTTATTAACCATAGTCTAAAATTAAAACAAAACTGCCTTAATTAAAAAAAAATATTTTTTGCCCAATCATGCACTCAAAATGTTCCACTACCTAACTGTGACTACTCGTGCGGAAAAAAAGGACTATGCAATCTTGGTAAGTTATTTTATAAGTTGGCGTCTTTAGTCCAGATTTCAAAACGGTAAACAAAATACAACATGCTGGTTTGTTCTTTTCAAATAAATTATAATTTTTTTCCTAAGAATCCTGATTTTAAGTCTTACTTAATTCTCTTACTTAATGATATTGCTACTAGTGCACGCTAGGATTTCTCTAAGTTTTTAATTTTAATTACAAATGTGAGTGAGACGGAGAGTGACGCCATTTTACTAAGTATGAGTGAGATGGATAGTGACGCAACTTTTAACAAAATTGAGTGACAGATAGTGACGCCACTTTTACGAAGTATGAGTGAGATGCATAGAGACGCCATTTTGCCAAGTGTCAATGCGCGCACGATGCTAGATTGCTGTACCTTATGCTTCTTCGTTTACAGTGCATTTTTCCGTATTCGTGATGCTCTCGCACTAACAACTTTGTCGCATTAACAACACAGAGCTTGCTCTGTGTTTTGAACTTAATTGTGGCATAACTTACTAGAATATGGCTTTATGTATTGGACTTGATTGCGTTGTGACTTAGAATTATGGTGGTTTCCACACGTTGTACACAATCATGCGTTCAACGACTAAAAAGTCAATTCCGAAGAAAGCCAGGTTTGTTAGAAAACGGTCAGATAACGATGGCTATTTCCTCGATTTTTCTAAAAATACTTGTAATTTTAAAACTACATGACCTGTATTTTTATTCTAATTTTTCCAACAACTGTCACAACCTAGCCCGTCCCCTGTTTTGTATCGTATTTGTTTGTATCGATCTAAAATATCGAATGTACCTATTTATTATTTTGTATCGATACTTGAAAGTGTTGAATTTTTGCATGACATTTACCTTCTTAGTCTCTAATATTAAGAGCCCCCGTAAAACGGAGAAACGCCTAATATTTGAGCTAGTTGTTAAGAAGACTTATTCTGAAATCGTTTCACAATTTTTGCTTACAAGGTTCTATGTGTGGTGTTATTTGTATGGTGTATATTCACTAGCAATTTTTAAAGTCTGTTTAGATTAATTGTTCAATCCTGCCAGGTCCCTGCCAGGACCAAAAAGAACTGGTTTTTTTGTTCTAATCTGCGAGTGTGGGATACTGAAAGCCTTATATATAATAGTTAATTAATGATCCCCAAATCGAAGTATCTTTTTTAAATTGGCACTGAGAATTCAATTACAATTCGTGTATTTATTTTTGAGCAACGAGGTGAGAGGAAAAACGAACAAATTAATGATATCTCAAACTTTTTAACAAATTTCCAAAAATATATTTTCAGAAAATCATTCGACGTACTTACATATAAAGTCTATTCGTATTTATATTATATGTTATTTATTTACAAGCTTAATGTTACTTAATTAATTGTAAGGTTAATTTATGGCTGCAAGAGCAATCATTTATAACCAACCAAAGCACTAGTAAGAGAGTAAAGAGATTTGTTTGGTTGATGACTGTAATAAATGATAAAAGTAAGAATAAAAGAAATGCACAAGATGTATAAGAATATATATATATATATATATATATATATATATATATATATATATATATATACATATATATATATATATATATATATATATATATATATATATATATATATATATATATATATATATGTCGACGCCCTGGAACTAACGCAACAAAGGCAAGCGTATTTCTGCACTATTCGCATACAACAACTGTTTACCAATTGTATAATTGACCGTTCGTGCCCTAACAAAGAAACGGTGACGGGGGTGAGAGTTTTTTGTCACCGAACGTAGCCGTGAGCCCATGTGAAAGGGATATGTCCAGAGTGGTGCAGGAAGCTTTACCTGGCACCGCACAAAGGGTCTTTGTAATGATTTTTGGAATCACTAAATTTTGGGAACTCGACGCGATCACATGTGGCCAACTGATTCGTTTACCAGCCTCTACTTTAGTCGATTATATTTAGTTTAAAAGTGTATACTGAATACTTTTCAAAACTTGTGTTATAATTAGCAACTTGTATCTTGTAGTGTCATAATTTACGTTTAATAGTTAAAGACTATATCGTAGCATTCGTACGTTTTTTCCTGCCCACAACAATGAGTCAAAACGTACGCCGCCCCAACATCAGAAGTATCCGCGTCGCGAGTGCTTAGTGACGAAAGTTTGAGTGGTCATTCTACGAGTATGGAGAATTGTTTAAAAATATTGCTGCAAAGACAAGAACATCCTTTAGCGGGGAGTGGCTTAATCATAGCTTTGAGTAGCGCATTAAAAAGTTCAGCCTCAGAGTGGTTTTGTCAGATCTGTTATTCTGGAAGGAACTGGACGATATTCAAGCAATTTTTTTTATCACGATATAACTCCGTTGAGACTCCTGCAGCAGCATTGTTGAGTACAAATAGATTGTTAACCGCGTTGACGTCTCGTTGGCGAAATCTGCCCTTCGAAGAAATTGCTGTTTCCGCTGTGCTAGCTCACTGTGTGGAAGTGGATTCAAGACTGCGACGCCTTGTTTTCACTACTGACATCAAATTCAGAACTACCATGCAACAAGAGTTGATGGCCTTCAACTACGAAAAAAGGATGAAATATGATTCTGGACCCGTCACCGATGCAAAAAAGCTTAGAGATGCTATATCCTGCTACACCTGTGGCCAAAGTGGCTAGCGTAAGCAGAAAATGCAAGCGCAAACCTTCAGAACAATTAACCCCAAAAATTCTCAAAGAACCAACGAAGAACAACTGAAAAAAAAACGATAACATGCTTCAAGTGTGGACAAGATGGACACATCGCCTCGCAGTGTTTGAGGTCTGAGTTAAGCGGACGATCTTCAGCTTCAGCGATGGAGCAGCGCGTAGTTGATGTCTACAGCAGCGAGCCGGTTATATCGCAATTAACAAATAAAGGTCAGTCGTTTGAATTTTGTCCTGAGTCTGGTGCCAAATGTTCTCTGATGAAAGAAAAATTAGCAAACAAATAAATATCTTTGGTCACTTTGTTGGGCATAGGGAAAGCTGATTTAACTAGTACACTTCAGATATCATCTGAAGTTTATGTTGGCAATAATACAGTAAAATTGCTTTTTCACGTAATCCTTGATGATGCTATAAATTACGATATTATAGTTGGTAGAGATCTAATTGGACAAGGGTTTTCAGTTGAAATTTCCAATAGGAATTTTAGTGTAACTAAGACACAAATAGTTAATCTGTGCGAAGTTGGTAAAAAGGTTACCAACTTCTTTAGACAATATTGTTCAAGTTTCGACAATATTGAAACTGATGTTAGTAGTGAGGATCGAGTTAAACTTGTAGATACCTTGACAAAATATTCTTCGTCTTTTGTTGAGGATCCTCCAAATTGTCGTGCTAAAGTGGATGAAATAGACATACGACTGTTTAAAGACGACCCTATCGGCTAAGTCCTAGTGGAAGGCAAATTTGTCACGATAAAATTAAGGAACTTCTAGATGCTAATATTATAAGACCGAGTTGCTCTTCCTTTGTAAGTCCCATATTATTAGTTAAAAAAACGGTTCAGACAGATTATGTGTCCATTATCAAGAGATTAACCGCAATACAGTACCGGATAGATTTCCATTACCTCTCATACGCGATCAAATTCAACGCCTTCAGGGTGCGTATTACTTTACCATTTTAATAACTGATTGCAATTCTCTACAAGCCACACGAAATAAAATTAATCCCGCACCCCGTTTTCACTTGAGCTTTCTTGCAAGCCTACGATTATAAAATTATGTATAGAGGTGGAAAAAGAATGTGTCATGTGGATTTTCTTTCTAGAGATCCTTTGAATTTCGAGGTTATCAAACTAAAAGTCGAACAAAAACAAATAAATTTACTTGAGGTTTAAAAAAATTGGTTACAAGCTGAACAGCAACGAGATGCTGAAATTGTGGAAATAATTTCTAAATTAAATAATAATGACTTAAATGATCATATTTCAAATACCTATCCAATTATTTCCAATATTGCCTTTCACTAACACGTTGCCTTCCAATCGTTTCGATGGTCCTTGATTAACCATATTCATCAGTCGATTATGCACCTAGGCTAGGAAAAGACCTTAGAAAAAGCATTTAAATTTTATTGGTTTCCAAATATGAGAAAATATGTTAGAAAATTCGTTGTATAACTTGAAAGCTTTCTAAATCAAAGTCGGGAAAGTCTCAAATTGAACTGCATCCAATACCCAAAGTTACCTTGACATACCATCCATAGTGATGTGACAGGTAAGCTCAGCGGTAGTAGGAACATGATCCTTTTGATGCATTTACTAAGTATGTGCTTCTGTGTCATTCTCTGCGTATCGACGCATTGAGTGCTATCGGAGCCCTAAAAGCCGGTGTGAGTATATTAGATGCGCCCTCTAGGGTAACAGCCGATCAAGGCAGATGTTTTGCAAATAAAAATTTCCGCGACTGCGATACAAATAATATCCAGCTTCATTTAATTGCAACCGGAACGTGTCGCGCCAATGGTAAAGTAGAACGCATTATGAGCACATTGAAAAATATGCTGACAGCGGTTGAAGTAAATAAAGATAGAACTTGGCAAGATGCCATTAATGATGTACAACTTGCTATTAATTGTACGGTAAATCGCTTTATGAAAGCTACTCCCTTGAAATTGTTGATAGGTGAAGTGGTTCGCCCTCTACTGCTACATGCCTTAGGTGACCAAGATGAAGATGAAGTTAATTTTGCGGAAATCAGAGAACAGGCGGCTATGTCTATTAAAAACAATGTCGAGAAAAATAAAGAAATATTTGATAGAACAAAAGCTACAGTGTGCAAATTTTCGGTTGGAGATTTTGTTTTAATAGAGAACCACGAGCGAAATCAAACAACATTAGATCCGAAATTTTGTAGACCATTTAAAGTACTTGAATTGTTAAGTGGAAATATATATCGTTTAGAAGCACTTAATAGTAAAATAACTTTTAATTATGCACATGACCGACTGCATGCAATGCCAGATTGTTACGTTCCAACTGAGTTTGATACGTGTTATAACGTAAGTGAGAATGAGAGTCAGATCCAGACGTTGTCGACGAAAGTTAGTTTAATTGATTATAACATTATACAGTGACAAAGGCTCTGCAGCATGGTTTACTTGTTTGCTCGTTAGTCGTAGGTCATTATTCCTAATCCAGCCTAGCTGGTCGGAGACTGTGCGGCGTGGCGACAAATAGTAAATCCACAAAGGTGACCATGGTGTCACATGAGGGTGACTGTGATGTCACAAGGTGATGACTCTGGTGTCACATGATGGTGACTGTAGTGTCACATGATGGTAACTATGATGTCATATCATAGTGACTATGATGTCACAAGATGGTGACTGTAGTGTCACGTGATGGTAACTAAGGTGGTATATCATTGTGACTGTGGTGTCACATTATGGTAGCTATGGTTTTAAAGATTGAGCCGTTATGTCAATGTGTAGTGTTTTGATTTAATTAAAGTAATGTATTTGAGACGTATCTTTGGGAAAGGAACTATTCTTATTGGATTGTTCTTATAAGACGGAACTGACTTCATCGTATTGTTTTATTGAAATTGAATGTGGGAACTTAACGATCTACCATTTCAGTATTTTGTAGGCAGGATGGTCGAGCAAAAGTATTTTTGTGAGATGTTTCTTTACAGATGACATGTGAAACTAGCTTGCACACGAGGGCATGTGATAGTCAGAATCGCCGTGTCGACGCCGTGGAACTAATGCAGCAAAAGCAAGCGCATTCCTGCATTATTCGCATACAACATCTGTTTACCAAATGTTATATCTGACCATTCGTGCCCTAAGAAAGAAACGGAAACGGGGGTGACAGTTTTTGTCACCGAACGTACCCGTGGGCTCATCGCACAAATATTTCTTTGTTATGATTTTTAACCTTCACTTGATTTTGAGAGATCGACGCGATCACATGTGGTCAACCGATTCGTTTACCCGCCTCTGCTATTGTCGATTATATTTAGTTTATTCTAAATACTTTTCAAAACTGTTTAACTTGTGTTATAATTAGCAACTTGTATCTTGTAGTGTTATAATTTAAGTTTAATAATTAAAGACTATATCGTAGCATTTGTATGTGTTTCCCAGCCCACAACAATGAGTCAAAATATGGACAATCAGTACCCACCTGATACCGTACGCGAGCCCGCCGTCGCCCAGACATATATATATATATATATATATATATATATATATATATATATATATATATATATATATATATATATATATATTTATGGATAACTTAACTCTCTTAAAGATTTTTACTTGTTATTTTGAAGTATCAAGGTTGGACGCAACGGGGATCTTTGCACATAATGGGGTCGCGTCATCGTTTTTATTATTTCAGCTTTTATTTCCTCACAGCGGTACCGGAAGGAAGTAATACTTACAAGTTATCATGGATTGTCACTAATTTTCCGTTTTATCCAAACATGGAAAAAGCTTACACTGTATTCATTGCTTATCTTATTGTACAGGAGGAATTTTCTTCTTTACAAAAAGTGTTTATCCTCATCGAGTCTCAATAAAACGTTGCTATGGGGTTGCGGCTACTTAATCCTTGTTATACGGTTAGTATCATAGGATCAACTTACGTTTAAGATCTCATTTACTGTCCTTATAATAGTAATGCTTTGTAGTGACAAACTATGGAATATTTTCATATATTCTCATAGGTGTCAAATTCGGCCGAATAATTTGTCGGAAAAAGCTCTCGCCGAATTGAGTTAAAGGCTGAATATACTATTCGTTGCAACTTTAAAAATATATATTTTGTATGCATAATCTATTCAAAATATTTTATGTAGATATTTAAGTTATTAGTACATGTACAGAAATCACATGAATGTATCTGTAGAAACTCACACACTTATACATATGTGATATGTTGTGGAAGTGGGGAGGAGGATATAAAAGGAAAAGGAAGGTAAGTATAGGTAACATTAATCATGAGAGGTGTAGCTTTTTGACACGTTTCGTTAAGCGTGTTTGTTAATGGATTATTTTGTGTGTAAGGGTGACTCAAGTTTAGTTTGCATAACAAAGCTTGGCAATAGGAAAGCGATATTGTTTTTGAAAATAAAGAGGGCGTGAAGCTTTTCAGAATATACTTTTATATTCTTGTTTGGAAGAAGCGTAATTATTACTAATCCCTCTTAACTCACTTGTTATTTCTAGTAAGTCTATTTAAAAACTAGGCATTATAGTGTTTATAAACAGCAGTCGAAATTTCTGTAAAAAAGGTTAGGTTCTGTAAACTTGCAAGTCGGTGTGTGTATGAAAATATTACAGTTAAATAATTAAGTATTATAGTTAAAATAAGTTTTGTGAAAATATTACAGGCACTTCTAAAATATACTGATTTCAAGCATATATTTTAAAAATGTAATGTGAAATATTTTTAACAAAGTTTATGTATTATTTGAAATTGTATTGCGCCAGCGCTATTGCTTTATGTGATTGTACTACCTACATCGATGTAATGTTACATCGATGACTACGTATAATGTGACGGTACTTATTATTTAACCGTAATGCCACTAGGGTTTCACAGACAATGAAACATACCTGGGTCGCATCTCCTTAGGGACGAAATCGGAAGAGATAGCAGGGACCTCTAGGGAAAGAATTACTGTGTGGTTTATTTCACATTAATATGTAGATTAGTTTTGTCTGTGCTTTATAAATGGTTTTCTGAAAATTTGCAACAAAATGTAGAATATATTCAGCAAAATTTCGCATTTTAATGATTAATGTTAAAAAATTGTTCATTCAATATTTGAGAGAAATTATTGTGCAGCAAAATGTAACAAAAGCTATAAAGCCTCACCCAATATTTTCGAAAATATTACGTTCACTTTTTCGATTTTGGTGCGGATTTTTGATGCAAGGTGTATTTTTAACATAAAATCTTCGGCAGATCGTAAAACATTTTCATGTGACAGAAGGACTAACATAAAATTGAACTACAACTGTCAAAACACATCCATAAGTAATTCTTCCGAACAGGTAGAACCACATTCACATTATTCAAAGTAGTATTCACTAGAGCTGTTATAAAGGTTTATTTTCTGGGTTAGCTGTTTCCTTACTTGTAGAGTACCCAAGAAAATAATTGTTTTATATGTGATTAAGCTTTCAAAAACTACTGTTTCTGTTATTAAAGCAGGTTTAGGCTGGATTTTTAGATTTCTACTTTCGGTGTCGTATATTCAATTGATTTCGAATTTAAATTTTAATTGATCGTCTAGCGCAGTCAATATGTGTTTTCGATAGTGATAAGTGCATGCACTTGACACAATTTGCTTTTTAGAATTTCTCCAAGCTGATATTAAAATAACTAGACGTTGGCTAGACGGGGCAATAGTTGTCCGTATACTTGATACTGTCGTCCCCCTTAGCTACCTAAGAAGCATTTGTCATATATTTTTACAAAAATCCAATTAATTCATATTTTTTTAATGCAATCTTCACTGTATTTTTGCTGACTTTGTTATTGTTTGCGAATTGTTTGAGAGAAGATTCTGAATGATTCTGATTGTAGTTTTAATCTAAGGAGCGCTATTTCTTTATTCAAATTCCAATGTTTGATATTAGCCTTTCTAATTTTTGCTACAGTTTTGGCTCAATTTTAGGATAAACTACGGTATTCAGTAGCCTTCTCTTCATTTTTCTAACATTTGGCACAGGCAATGCAGATTCTGTCGTTATTGTTTTGTTATGTAATTATAGTTATGGAGTTGTTTTTACAAGGATTCGCTCATTTTTATTTTAATCATAAAGTTACGCTTTATATTATCTTCAAAGTTTTAAGAGTCTTTGTTGTTATCTCTACAATTTAATAATTAACGAAGATTGCCAGATTCAATATTCCATCTTATATAATGTCTTTCTATAGTCACTTTGTATTCAATGAAGCTTTCTTCTACGTCGTAAAATAGAATTTTGATGCGAAAGAAATTGGTTTTTGTCAGCTATAAAATTCGGCTTTTTAGAAAATCACATTGCCTAGATGACAGCTCTTCTTTTTCTCTGCCGAAGCGCACCTTCCGAATTTTTTCCATGGTGTACTGATGATAGTTTGGTTGATATGATAATTGTTAACATGACGGTTAATTAGATTTAACCGTAACACTAATTTAAATATTTTTCACTTTTAAAGGGGAAACTAATTTTTCATAGCTCTAGATGCAATTCTATCCATACTTATAATATTGTCTTCAGGATTAGGGATGTTGTCTGGACCTGACGTTTTCCTTGACCGAAATGACCTTGTTTTCGCGTCTCGAGCAGCAAGGTCATTTCAAAAACTGTTTTTGAAAAGCAATGTTTCAGAGATTTAGTCTTGTTATTATGTTCTTGATTTCGTTCAGATATGTCGGAAAGCGAGCGCAGCTGCGCTTTATTTCAGGAAACACGCTCGATTTACATGTATCTATATGCGTTTTGTAGATATCCAGGTGCAATAAAGAACTTGGCTATTATATGATAAAAGAAATACATTATTTACTAAAATTATACTCTAGTTGTGATTGTGAAAGTACCTTTTTCAAGTAATTCTTACTTACTTTCTTCTCTTCTAAACTATTCTAGACTAATTTAAAAAAATGGAACATAAAAGATAATTAATTGCTGCCATCGACGATAATTATCTGCTATTGAAGGGAGTTAGTCCTATAGTTTGATTAAACTTTTTAGTTTATGAACTGTACATATGACGCTATACTTACAACTAGTCAAACCGCCAATGTGTTCAATGTCTATTAAAAGTCGCTCATAGTCAAACGAACCTTATTAAAACACTTGCACAATAAGTGCATTCTAAACAAAAGTATTTCAGGTAACATTCGTGTAAATCATTAATTTATTTAAAAAAATAGCAAAGTCATCGATAAATGCGCACAGAGGAGCAAACGTATAGACGTTATTATATCATGTTTCATGCATAAGTAGATTAGAAGTAACTAAGTGCGATGTTCACTTGTAGCTTAAGTACTTCCGAAGAGCTCTTGTGTAAATAATGGTGGCGTGCTTGTAACAAGTGTAGATAATATCAGTTTGGTAAATATTTATTTCCTATTCACAATATTCTGCACACACTCGCATTACATACATTTTTTAATGTTATTTTTACTCTGCATTTTGGGGTCAGGTTATTGTAGTAAAAAAAAATCGTCATTCACAAGTTTGCTACTCTTGATGTGTAAATTGGCGAGAGATAGCAATACGCGTTTACGCCTATTTTGGAATTAAACTGCCGAGTAATGACATAAGCGCCCTATTACTCTGCCCGTTAAATCAATTGGCCTGTACGACGTTTGTTCTGTTGTAAGTACCCTTTGATATTGTGATTATTATCGTCTGCAATAATATAAAGTGACAATAAGAAAAAATCGAGAGAAAATATGTTTTAATATTTTTTATCTAATTTAAAAAATAACTGATTATAATGGAAACTAATAAATATATTTAAAAACTAATTTTTGCCTCTAGCGTCACCCAAGTATATGTTCAATATTCGTGGGTCGCTGCAATGGTTACGACAATGTCTATTCATTACTTTTAGCCCGCGCGCTTCGTATTTACTATCTGTGTGTTCATAATTGAATTTTATGTTTTTTAGGAAAGATTTAATAAAAAATTGGTTGTATAATCTATAATATGTACCCTAAAATTATCTCAATATTAGTTTAATTCAAACAGGTTTAGTAGTTCTTATCTGATGCTTAAAAAAACAGACAAATAGATAAATAATAAAACAGACAAACAAAACGTCCTTCGAGAACTATCCAAATGGTACAAAAGGAAGCCTAAATTTTAATTTAAGCCCTAAGTGTTGTGCCAGTGGAAATTCCACTCAAATCGATGTAAGTAATCGATAGAATTTTATTGGTAAGGCAAACACAGACAGAAAGATAAAAATTGTAAAAGAGTGCGTTTTGGGTTCAGAAAAACCTAAAAAGTAAATTCCACAAATATTTACAAAGTACAAACATAAAAGAGCATCAATATTCAGTCAATACTTTCATTTTTTTTTAATTATTTCAAAATAGTGTCGTTTTAATATGGATATGGGAAGCAAACTTTCGTATTAAATACCTTTTATAGATTATTATTTGAAGTTGTAGACAAAAATCCTTCTAATGTTATTGTTAATCGACAGTCAAATGAACTGGCCTTTCTCTGATGTCATCAACGTCTGTTCATAAAGAAAACTCGTAGCAACGACTTTTTTTAATTCCAAAATAAAAAAAAAATAATTACATATCGATGAACTCATAAGTATAATATCAAAACTAAATTGCTGTTTTAAGAAAGCAAAAAAGTACTGTGCTAATGTATAACTTTTTTTTTCAAAGCAAAAAATGTAGTAAGTAATTTTTATTCAGTAAATAGCTATCTAGAGTTACTTCCAAAAACCAAAGAAATCCTAAAGCCATAACTGTAGACTACTTAAATACGAATCATCGAAGTCTGCTTTTATTTCACAAAATCCTCATTCTAAAAGCCAATTAGTTCTTGTATAGCATCACTATTGAAGTTTCAAGTCATTCACCTTACGGTCCCAATTTAGATCCGTTGCGCTTTTTACTTTTTCCCCAAAATTAAATCTAAAACAAAACGATTTTCCTCGCCGGAAGATGTCTGACCTATTTTTAAAGTTAACACGAAAGCGGTACCAACAGAAGGACTGGAAGAGGACTTTAGCACTTATTATGTGGAAACTATTTTGAAAATGATTTTGACATTCAAAATGATGTAGTGGTAAAATGGCAAGCACTTATTTAGCGGGGAAATAGAATGTAGATTATCTAATCTACATTCTATTTCCCCGTATATTTATTAAATTATTGATTATTGGAGACTATCAACGCCGTCAATTAATAACTATTGTTGCCTCGATAAGACCGCATGTGGAAGATAAAATCATACACGGTAATTATTGGTACCTGACCTGGTCAATAGATGAAATCCATCTAGGTGATTCTAATTTTAATTCGGATTTCATCCATTGACTAGGTCAGCTACCAATAATAACTGTTTATGATTTTATCTTCCACATGCGGTTTTATCGAGGCAACAGTAGTTATTAATTGATGGTGTTGATAGTCTCCAATAATCAATAATTTAAAAGACAAAAGAATAGGATAATCACCAGGGAAATATTTAACATTAAAGAGAATTCATCCTCTCTCTTCTAACCACGAATTCAGATTTAATAATACCTGTGATTCGGAAGTTAAAATCAATCACCTCGCGATAAAAACCAATTCTACGGGATGCGATGGCCTAAGTATTAAAGCCTTCAAGCTTATATTAGATATTATAACCCTTGTTATTACTGACATATTTAACACATCTCTGATAACTGCCACTTTTTCTTCTGAATGGAAGATAGCATATATAATATCAAAACAAAAAACATTGTTGTCTATACATTCTAAAGAATTTCGACCCATTTCCATCCACCTATATCGAAAATCTTTGAGCGCGTAGTCTATGCCCAACTTGTTCGATATCTTAACGTTTGCAAACATCTAAATCCACTTCAATCTGGTTTCAAAACTGGCCATAGTACCTCAACAACGTTAGTGAAATTTACAGATTATTACTTTTCGCCATGAATAACACTCAACTCATAATATTTGTACTTGTTGACTTTAGCAGCGTATTCAACTCCGTTGACTTTGATACTTTGCTAACTTGTCTGTAATCTTTGAATATATCTGTTGAGATATATTCTAATGTGTGTTGACACATTAGAATGGTGTAGCTCATATCTATATGGATGTCGGGAACCTGTGAAGTCTTCAGATGCTTTCTCTGAATGGACAGACTTATCAGCTGGTGTGCCTCAAGGAGGGATTCTTTCTCCATTTCTTTTTTCAATGTTCATTGATGGAGTTTTTGGGAATATACATAGTAATTATCGCCTTTACGCTGCTGATTTACAAATATATGTCCATGCTGATGTAAATTCCATAGCAGCCGTTATCAGTACCTTGAATGAAGACCTCGCTTCAATCGGCCAGTGGGCTCATAAAATAGATCTGTTAGTTAATTCAATTAAGTCTCAAGCTATCATAATTAGTAGCTAAAGAAAAGTCCTTCGCTGTCCAAGTTACAAGACTTTGGAATCGACTAGATCCGGATACCAGGAACTCACCCTCCTTAAATGTATTCAAAGATCGTCTGAAAAAGTTCTTCCAGTCATAATCCCTCAATCCTATCGTTCCTATTTCCACTTTGTTCCTCATTTTAAGAAAATTAATTAACCATATTTTCAAGAATTATAATTGGCCATTTTTTTGTTTTGTATTATTCACACTCCGTGGCCACTTTTCTCGACTCAACGCATACTTCAAGAGGCGCGCTCTATGGACTAAATCTCTTCCTTTTCGGTCAGCATGTATTGCGTCGTGTGTTCTATTCTTTTCTTCGTCAATGAATTTTACTTCATAACATTCGTATTAAGGAGAATCAACTAAAGTCGGATCGATTATTGGACGGCGTGTACTTTGAAGTATTAAAGTAATACATTCTGTTTTCTACGAACATTGTCGGACCGATTGTTGTTGGTTGTCTTCGTTAAGCGTAAAATACAATTAAATCAAAATAGGTCATTTTACACAGGAAATTCATGATGTGCAGTTAATTTTTAATAATTTAATGGAATGTGACACGTAAGCACTTAGGCATTTACTATAAAAAAAACAGTTTGTTACTCAAATAAAAGTGTTTGTTTTACTTCTACCAAATCATGTGCGATGGCCATGCACATCAACTATTAAGGTTCCGCCAATCTCTGAGTGACACGTCGAGTATCTTATCACAGGATACGTTTAAGCCCTGAATAAATACGTTTATCTTCCCATTAGCATACAAATTAGCGGAACTTGTTATCACCATTATCACATGAGCTCGTTGGTAACAAACTGTGTCTGAAGTTGTTCTGCCTGAAGAGTTTTTGTTTTTACTTTATAAATCAATCGATTATAAAGAGCAAAAAGTTCAGTTAAAAAGTTTGAGTTTAATCTGATTTTGTTTTGTTATTTAAGACCAGAACTATTCTGCCCCTCAGTCGAGACTTTCTTAACAAACTATAAAATATATAAGACGTCTTTGGTGACACCGCAGTTCTTCAAAAAACTTCTAGGATTTTTGAAAAACTGCGGTGTAAAGAAAGTACCTATTAAGTCCAAAAGACCTCAAGTTTTGTCATAATTAAAATAAGCATTACATTTTCGTTGCAACTCCGAATTTCAGAGATTATTATAGACCTTTTCTTCCGAACTGGGTAACATTTCCGAATAGCTTATGTTAAGATGCAATTTAGTTCCATTGGCATTTCCTCTATTGAGTTGGTCGACTTAAAATAAAATTTCAACACCAAGTTTGATATTGGGTTGGTATTTTATTTCTGCTGATTTGAGATCAAGTGGCGAGCCAATGGATTTTGTGGTCTCAACACAATACGCTCACTAGTGAATTATTATCATGGACCGTCCATTATTTTCCGTAGAAACAACACAATCTTTATAAGATTCAGTACGAGCCCCGAATTACCATAGATCGTAAACCAAATACGTAAGATTACTTTGGGAGACGCGCCCCTTACGTGAATGGCGGTGAAAATTAAGGACATTATTCAACTGAAATTTGTTGAGTAAATTATTGCGATCTGGTCTTTTTGTATTTAGTGCGGATTTAAATAGAATTCAATTTAAAACAAATTCTAATGCTTGTCAAGAATAAAATCGCTTACAGTACTATGTTGGTTACTATGTTATAAATGAGTGTAATAAAAGTGAAAAGCGTAATTAAGTAAGATTGTTCTGCATGTAATTTTTTGCAAAAAATGTTTTCCTGAAATAATATTTTAATGTTTTTAGGGGTCCGTACCTCAATAGCAATCTTATAGCATCATTTCGTTGTCCGTCTATTTGCCTGTCAAGACCCTTTCTCAGGAACGCGTGGAGGCATCGAGTTGAAATTAATATAAAATACTTAGGGCTACGGTCCCTTGGAGCTGTAAAATGAAGCTTCTAAATCAACGTAATAAAAAATGAGGCCATTTATGGCGCATATTCTGACATTTGCAATTGAATCAAAACGTATTGGTGTTTCTCAATGATCTAGAATCATTAAATTTGGTAAGAAGCGAGGTCTTACAGCACAAGTACAGCAAAAAAATCCGAAAATCTTTATTCAATAGTTATATCACCTAAAAATTAATATTCTTTAAGTATGCGCCTTTGAAAGATGTAGTAGCCCACATATTTTTGTTATAAAAAGTTTAAGTTTTGTAAATGCAAGACTTTAATAGGAATTTTATGTACCATTAAATGTTTATAAATGCCTAAATGTTTACAGAACGCTCGCAGTGTGAGTTCCACTCGTGCTTGGCAGGTTTATTAATTATCCTTTCGTCTCCTCTCTCCTCAGTAAATCCTTCTAACGTTTTCGACAATATGTTAGCTATAAGACATACTGGAAATATAGACAGCCTAACTTTTATTAACAAAAAACTAATTGACACTTTATTATTCAAAATCGCTACGACGATTTAGACGTTACGGTGTAGTAAATAAAATTGAGCCATTTTGTCCACTTTTCGCGTGGCAAAAGTCTTGCATTGTTATTCATTCCTAGATTTTCAAACTTCCGGCCTCTGGAACTTCAGGAGGTTACCCTAGAGTTGAATAGACATTGATAATACAACAGTTAATGACATGGAAACATATGTCTTAAATTAGAAATGTTTGTTAAAAATAAAATATATACAGTCATCGAGTGGAGAATTACGGAATTACGCTTTGAAGTACTGAGTTGTAAGTCTTTTATGTTTTTATGATGGTTGCTTATATAAGTATAAATATATTGCTGTTGATTAATTAGTTCGTAGTTGGTGACGCAACAATTACAGAGCGTCCCATTACTAGGATCATTAGTAAATTTCTTGATAATTTTCTTTTAAACCATTAACACATTAAGGTAGATATAGCAAACATACAGACATACAAAGAGACAAATACTGATTTTTTAAGGTGCTGTAGCCAAACTAGGAATTCTTATGGTTTCGTCATGTTCGTCTGTCTGTCTGTCTATCCGTCTATATATCCCTATATATCCCATGTTTTTCTTGCAAAATATTAGTGCTCTAAAGCTAAAACTTGGTATGCGATATACATATTTATAACGCATGCAAAGTTATGAAATAAAATCTTTTTAAAAGCCATTTTTAGGGTACCACCCCTATGTGTTAAAAATGACTTAATTAAAATGCAAAGGTAATTTTATTTTAAAACGTATATTTATCATGTTTGTGAAAGATATACTAAGCAATATAATTATACATTTACATAGCGAGAAATAACATTATTTGAATATGCACCATGATTTTACACCTGTAATATATATACTAATCAATATAATTATACATTTACATAGCGAGAAATAACATTATTTGAATATGCACCATGATATTACACCTGTAATATGTATACTAGTCAATATAGTTATACCTTTACATAGCGAAAAATAACATTATTTGAATATGCACCATGCTTTAACACCTGTAATATATATACTAGTCAATATAGTTATACATTTACATAGTGAGAAATAACATTATTTGAATATGCACCATGCTTTCACACCTGTAATATATATACTAGTCAATATAGTGATATATTTAGATAGCGAAAAATAACATTATTTGAATATGAACCATGCTTTTATACCAGTAATATATATAATAGTCAACATAGGTATACATTTACATAGCGAGAAATAACATTATTTGAATATGCACCATGCTTTTACACCTGTAATACATATACTAATCAATATAGTTATGCATTCACATAGCGAGAAATAACATTATTTGAATATGCACCACGCTTTTACACCTGTAATATATATACTAGTCAATATAGTTGTACATTTACATAGCGAGAAATAACATTATTTGAATATGCACCACGCTTTTACACCTGTAATATAAATACTAGTCAATATAGTTGTACATTTACATAGCGAGAAATAACATTATTTGAATATGCACCACGCTTTTACACCTGTAATATATATACTAGTCAATATAGTAATATATTTACATAACGAAAAATAACATTATTAGAATATGCACCATGCTTTTAAACCTATAATATATAGGTTGTCCCAAAATTCACGCAAGAAGTAATTTTGACAGAAAACACAGGTTTATAAATAAAAATTGTAAATTTTGCTCAACAATAAAAATGCGTTGTTCTTTTGTGTAGCGCTCCATTTTAAATAACCATGAACTGTCAGCTGTCAAAGTGTATTGTTTTTTGGTTGGCAACACTTTACCGCACAAATGGCACAAAATTCAAATCTTGCGTGAATTTTGTGACAACCTTTAAATACTAGTCAATATGGTTATACATTTACATAACGAAAAATAACATTATTTGAATATGCACCATGCTTTCACACCTGTAATATATATACTAGTAAGTATAGTGATAAAATTACATAGCGAAAAATGACATTATTTGAATGTGCACCATGCTTTTACACCTGTAATATATATACTAGTCAGTATAGTGATACATTTACATAGCGAAAAATAACATTATTTGAATATGTACCATGCTTTTACACCTGTAGTATATATACTAGTCAATATAGTGATCCATTTACATAGCGAAAAATAACATTATTTGAATATGCACCAC
Source organism: Druceiella hillmani (assembly GCA_039881145.1). Taxonomy (NCBI): domain Eukaryota; kingdom Metazoa; phylum Arthropoda; class Insecta; order Lepidoptera; family Hepialidae; genus Druceiella; species Druceiella hillmani. Next base: position 35,052,940 of record JAYKKI010000009.1, on the reverse strand, counting down.
GCTTTCACACCTGTAATATATATACTAGTAAGTATAGTGATACAATTACATAGCGAAAAATAACATTATTTGAATATGCACCATGCTTTTATACCTGTAATATATATACTAGTCAGTATAGTGATACATTTACATAGCGAAAAATAACATTATTTGAATATGTACCATGCTTTTAGACCTGTAGTATATATACTGGTCAGTATAGTGATACATTTACATAGCGAAAAATAACATTATTTGAATATGCATCATGCTTTTACAACTGTAATATATAGACGGTCCCAAAATTCACCCAAGAAGTAATTTTGATAGAAAACACAGGTTTATAATTAAAAATTGTAAATTTTGCTCAACAATAAAAATGCGTTATTTTTTTGTGTAGCGCTCCATTTTTGATAACTCTGAACTGTCAGCTGTCACGCTGTATTTTTTTTTTGGTTGGCAACACGTTACCGCACAAATGGCGCAAAATTCAAATCTTGCGTGAATTTTGTGACAACCTTTATATAGTAGTCAATATAGTTATACATTTACATAACGAAAAAAAACATTATTTGAATATGCACCATGCTTTTACTCCTGTAATATATATACTAGTCAATATAGTTATACATTTACATAGCTAAAAATTATATTTTTTGAATATGCAATATGCTTTTACACCTGTAATACATATAATAGTCAATATAGTGATACATTTACATAGCGAAAAATAACATTATTTGAATATGCACCATGCTTTTACACCTGTAATATATATACTTGTCAATATAGTAACATATTTACATAGCGAAAAATAACATTATTTGAATATGCACCATGCTTTTACACCTGTAATATATATACTAGTCAATATAGTGATACATTTACAAAGCGAAAAATAACATTATTTGAATATGCATCATGCTTTTACACCTGTAATATATATACTAGTCAATATAGTTATACATTTACATAGCGAAAAATAACATTATTTGAATATGCGTCATGCGTTTACACCTGTAATATATATACTAGTCAATATAATGATACATTTACATAGTGAAAAATAGCTTATTTGAATATGCACCATGCTTTTACACCTGTAATATATATACTAGTCAATATAGTTATACATTTACATAGCGAAAAATAACATTATTTGAATATGCACCATGCTTTTAAGCCTGTAATATATATACTAGTCAATATAGTTATACATTTACATAACGAAAAATAACATTATTTGAATATACACCATGCTTTTACACCTGTAATGTATAGACGGTCCCAAAATTCACGCAAGAAGTAATTTTTATAGAAAAGAAAGGTTTATAATTAAAAATTGTAAATTATGCTCAACAATAAAAATGCGTTGTTCTTTTGTGTAGCGCTCCATTTCTAATAACCCTGAACGGTCAGCTGTCACGCTGTATTTTTTTTTGGTTGGCAACACTTTACCGCACAAATGGCGCAAAATTCAAATCTTGCGTGAATTTTGTGATAGCTTTATATACTAGTCAATATAGTTATACATTTACATAACGAAAAATAACATTATTTGAATATACACCATGCTTTTTCACCTGTAATATATACAATAGTCAGTATAGTGATACATTTACATAGCGAAAAATAACATTATTTGAATATGCATCATGCTTTTACACCTGTAATATATAGACGGTCCCAAAATTCACGCAAGAAGTAATTTTTATAGAAAACACAGGTTTATAATTAAAAATTGTAAATTTTGCTCAACAATAAAAATGCGTAGTTCTTTTGTGTAGCGCTCCATTTTTAATAACTCTGAACTGTCAGCTGTCACGCTGTATTTTTTTTTTGGTTGGCAACACGTTACCGCACAAATGGCGCAAAATTCAAATCTTGCGTGAATTTTGTGACAACCTTTATATAGTAGTCAATATAGTTATACATTTACATAACGGAAAATAACATTATTTGAATACACACCTTGCTTTTTCACCTGTAATATATATACTAGTCAGTATAGTGATACATTTACATAGCAAAAAATAACATTATTTGAATATGCAACATGCTTTTACACCTGTCATTTATAAACTAGTCAATATAGTGATACATTTACATAGCAAAAAATAACATTATTTGAATATGCAACATGCTTTTACACCTGTAATATATAGACGGTCCCAAAATTCATGCAAAAAGTAATTTTGATAGAAAACACAGGTTTATAATTAAAAATTGTAAATTTTGCTCAACAATAAAAATGCGTTGTTCTTTTGTGTAGCGCTCCATTTCTAATAACCCTGAACGGTCAGCTGTCACGCTGTATTTTTTTTTTGGTTGGCAACACTTTACCGCACAAATGGCGCAAAATTCAAATCTTGCGTGAATTTTGTGATAGCTTTATATACTAGTCAATATAGTTATACATTTACATAACGAAAAATAACATTATTTGAATATACACCATGCTTTTTCACCTGTAATATATACACTAGTCAGTATAGTGATACATTTACATAGCGAAAAATAACATTATTTGAATATGCATCATGCTTTTACACCTGTAATATATAGACGGTCCCAAAATTCACGCAAGAAGTAATTTTTATAGAAAAGAAAGGTTTATAATTAAAAATTGTAAATTATGCTCAACAATAAAAATGCGTTGTTCTTTTGTGTAGCGCTCCATTTCTAATAACCCTGAACGGTCAGCTGTCACGCTGTATTTTTTTTTGGTTGGCAACGCTTTACCGCACAAATGGCGCAAAATTCAAATCTTGCGTGAATTTTGTGATAGCTTTATATACTAGTCAATATAGTTATACATTTACATAACGAAAAATAACATTATTTGAATATACACCATGCTTTTTCACCTGTAATATATACACTAGTCAGTATAGTGATACATTTACATAGCGAAAAATAACATTATTTGAATATGCATCATGCTTTTACACCTGTAATATATAGACGGTCCCAAAATTCACGCAAGAAGTAATTTTTATAGAAAACACAGGTTTATAATTAAAAATTGTAAATTTTGCTCAACAATAAAAATGCGTAGTTCTTTTGTGTAGCGCTCCATTTTTAATAACTCTGAACTGTCAGCTGTCACGCTGTATTTTTTTTTTGGTTGGCAACACGTTACCGCACAAATGGCGCAAAATTCAAATCTTGCGTGAATTTTGTGACAACCTTTATATAGTAGTCAATATAGTTATACATTTAAATAACGAAAAATAACATTATTTGAATATGCACCATGCTTTAACACCTGTAATATATATACTAGTCAATATAGTTATACATTTACATAGCTAAAAAATATATTATTTGAATATGCAATATGCTTTTACACCTGTCATTTATAAACTAGTCAATATAGTGATACATTTACATAGCGAAAAATAACATTATTTGCATATGCACCATGCATTTACACCTGTAATATATATACTTGTCAATAAAGTAACACATTTACATAGCGAAAAATAAGATTATTTGAATATGCACCATGCTTTTACACCTGTAATATATATACTAGTCAATATAGTGATACATTTACAAAGCGAAAAATAACATTATTTGAATATGCATCATGCTTTTACACCTGTAATATATATACTAGTCAATATAGTTATACATTTACATAGCGAAAAATAACATTATTGGAATATGCGTCATGCGTTTACACCTGTAATATATATACTAGTCAATATAGTGATACATTTACATAGTGAAAAATAGCTTATTTGAATATGCACCATGCTTTTACACCTGTAATATATATACTAGTCAATATAGTTATACATTTACATAGCGAAAAATAACATTATTTGAATATGCACCATGCTTTTAAGCCTGTAATATATATACTAGTCAATATAGTTATACATTTACATAACGAAAAATAACATTATTTGAATATACACCATGCTTTTTCACCTGTAATATATACACTAGTCAGTATAGTGATACATTTACATAGCGAAAAATAACATTATTTGAATATGCATCATGCTTTTACACCTGTAATATATAGACGGTCCCAAAATTCACGCAAGAAGTAATTTTTATAGAAAAGAAAGGTTTATAATTAAAAATTGTAAATTATGCTCAACAATAAAAATGCGTTGTTCTTTTGTGTAGCGCTCCATTTTTAATAACTCTGCACTGTCAGCTGTCACGCTGTATTTTTTTTTTGGTTGGCAACACGTTACCGCACAAATGGCGCAAAATTCAAATCTTGCGTGAATTTTGTGACAACCTTTATATAGTAGTCAATATAGTTATACATTTACATAACGAAAAATAAAATTATTTGAATACACACCTTGCTTTTTCACCTGTAATATATATACTAGTCAGTATAGTGATACATTTACATAGCAAAAAATAACATTATTTGAATATGCTACATGCTTTTACACCTGTCATTTATAAACTAGTCAATATAGTGATACATTTACATAGCAAAAAATAACATTATTTGAATATGCAACATGCTTTTACACCTGTAATATATAGACGGTCCCAAAATTCACGCAAAAAGTAATTTTGATAGAAAACACAGGTTTATAATTAAAAATTGTAAATTTTGCTCAACAATAAAAATGCGTTGTTCTTTTGTGTAGCGCTCCATTTCTAATAACCCTGAACGGTCAGCTGTCACGCTGTATTTTTTTTTTGGTTGGCAACACTTTACCGGACAAATGGCGCAAAATTCAAATCTTGCGTGAATTTTGTGATAGCTTTATATACTAGTCAATATAGTTATACATTTACATAACGAAAAATAACATTATTTGAATATACACCATGCTTTTTCACCTGTAATATATACACTAGTGAGTATAGTGATACATTTACATAGCGAAAAATAACATTATTTGAATATGCATCACGCTTTTACACCTGTAATATATAGACGGTCCCAAAATTCACGCAAGAAGTAATTTTTATAGAAAACACAGGTTTATAATTAAAAATTGTAAATTTTGCTCAACACTAAAAATGCGTAGTTCTTTTGTGTAGCGCTCCATTTTTAATAACTCTGAACTGTCAGCTGTCACGCTGTATTTTTTTTTTGGTTGGCAACACGTTACAGCACAAATGGCGAAAAATTCAAATCTTGCGTGAATTTTGTGACAACCTTTATATAGTAGTCAATATAGTTATACATTTAAATAACGAAAAATAACATTATTTGAATATGCACCACGCTTTTACACCTGTAATATATATACTAGTCAATATAGTTATACATTTACATAGCTAAAAATTATATTATTTGAATATGCAATATGCTTTTACACCTGTCATTTATAAACTAGTCAATATAGTGATACATTTACATAGCGAAAAATAACATTATTTGAATATGCACCATGCATTTACACCTGTAATATATATACTTGTCAATATAGTAACACATTTACATAGCGAAAAATAACATTATTTGAATATGCACCATGCTTTTACACCTGTAATATATATACTAGTCAATATAGTGATACATTTACAAAGCGAAAAATAACATTATTTGAATATGCATCATGCTTTTACACCTGTAATATATATACTAGTCAATATAGTTATACATTTATATAGCGAAAAATAACATTATTTTAATATGCATCATGCGTTTACACCTGTAATATATATACTAGTCAATATAGTGATACATTTACATAGCGAAAAATAGCTTATTTGAATATGCACCATGCTTTTACACCTGTAATATATATACTAGTCAATATAGTTATACATTTACATAGCGAAAAATAACATTATTTGAATATGCACCATGCTTTTAAGCCTGTAATATATATACTAGTCAATATAGTGATACATTTACATAGCAAAAATAACATTATTTGAATATGCAACATGCTTTTACACCTGTAATATATAGACGGTCCCAAAATTCACGCAAAAAGTAATTTTGATAGAAAACACAGGTTTATAATTACAAATTGTAAATTTTGCTCAACAATAAAAATGCGTTGTTCTTTTGTGTAGCGCTCCATTTCTAATAACACTGAACGGTCAGCTGTCACGCTGTATTTTTTTTTGGTTGGCAACACTTTACCGCACAAATGGCGCAAAATTCAAATCTTGCGTGAATTTTGTGATAGCTTTATATACTAGTCAATATAGTTATACATTTACATAACGAAAAATAACATTATTTGAATATACACGATGCTTTTACACCTGTAATATATATACTAGTCAATATAGTTATACATTTACATAGCTAAAAATTATATTATTTGAATATGCAATATGCTTTTACACCTGTAATACATATAATAGTCAATATAGTGATACATTTACATAGCGAAAAATAACATTATTTGAATATGCACCATGTATTTACATCTGTAATATATATACTTGTCAATATAGTAACACATTTACATAGCGAAAAATAACATTATTTGAATATGCACCATGCTTTTACACCTGTAATATATATACTAGTCAATATAGTGATACATTTACAAAGCGAAAAATAACATTATTTGAATATGCATCATGCTTTTACACCCGTAATATATATACTAGTCAATATAGTTATACATTTATATAGCGAAAAATAACATTATTTTAATATGCATCATGCGTTTACACCTGTAATATATATACTAGTCAATATAGTGATATATTTACATAGCGAAAAATAGCTTATTTGAATATGCACCATGCTTTTACACCTGTAATATATATACTAGTCAATATAGTTATACATTTACATAGCGAAAAATAACATTATTTGAATATGCACCATGCTTTTAAGCCTGTAATATATATACTAGTCAATATAGTGATACATTTACATAGCAAAAATAACATTATTTGAATATGCAACATGCTTTTACACCTGTCATTTATATACTAGTCAATATAGTGATACATTTACATAGCAAAAAATAACATTATTTGAATATGCAACATGCTTTTACACCTGTAATATATAGACGGTCCCAAAATTCACGCAAAAAATAATTTTGATAGAAAACACAGGTTTATAATTAAAAATTGTAAATTTTGCTCAAAAATAAAAATGCGTTGTTCTTTTGTGTAGCGCTCCATTTCTAATAACCCTGAACGGTCAGCTGTCACGCTGTATTTTTTTTTGGTTGGCAACACTTTACCGCACAAATGGCGCTAAATTCAAATCTTGCGTAAATTTTGTGATAGCTTTATATACTAGTCAATATAGTTATACATTTACATAACGAAAAATAACATTATTTGAATATACACCATGCTTTTTCACCTTTAATATATACACTAGTCAGTATAGTGATACACTTACATAGCGAAAAATAACATTATTTGAATATGCATCATGCTTTTACACCTGTAATATATAGACGGTCCCAAAATTCACGCTAGAAGTAATTTTTATAGAAAAGAAAGGTTTATAATTAAAAATTGTAAATTTTGCTCAACAATAAAAATGCGTTGTTCTTTTGTGTAGCGCTCCATTTATAATAACCCTGAACGGTCAGCTGTCACGCTGTATTTTTTTTTTGGTTGGCAAAACTTTACCACACAAATGGCGCAAAATTCAAATCTTGCGTGAATTTTGTGATAGCTTTATATACTAGTCAATATAGTTATACATTTACATAACGAAAAATAACATTATTTGAATATACACCATGCTTTTTCACCTGTAATATATACACTAGTCAGTATAGTGATACATTTACATAGCGAAAAATAACATTATTTGAATATGCTACATGCTTTTGCACCTGTAATATATAGACGGTCCCAAAATTCACGCAAGAAGTAATTTTTATAGAAAACACAGGTTTATAATTAAAAATTGTAAATTTTGCTCAACAATAAAAATGCGTAGTTCTTTTGTGTAGCGCTCCATTTTTAATAACTCTGAACTGTCAGCTGTCACGCTGTATTTTTTTTTTGGTTGGCAACACGTTACCGCACAAATGGCGCAACATTCAAATCTTGCGAGAATTTTGTGACAACCTTTATATAGTAGTCAATATAGTTATACATTTACATAACGAAAAATAACATTATTTGAATATGCACCATGCTTTTACACCTGTAATATATATACTAGTCAATATAGTTATACATTTACATAGCTAAAAATTATATTATTTGAATGTGCAATATGCTTTTACACCTGTAATACATATAATAGTCAATATAGTGATACATTTTCATAGCGAAAAATAACATTATTTGAATATGCACCATGCTTTTACACCTGTAATATATATACTTGTCAATATAGTAACACATTTACATAGCGAAAAATAACATTATTTGAATATGCACCATGCTTTTACACCTGTAATATATATACTACTCAATATAGTGATACTTTTACAAAGCGAAAAATAATATTATTTGAATATGCATCATGCTTTTACACCTGCAATATATATACTAGTCAATATAGTTATACATTTACATAGCGAAAAATAACATTATTTAAATATGCATCATGCGTTTACACCTGTAATATATATACTAGTCAATATAGTGATACATTTAAATAGCGAAAAATAGCTTATTTGAATATGCACCATGCTTTTACACCTGTAATATATATACTAGTCAATATAGTTATACATTTACATAGCGAAAAATAACATTATTTGAATATGCACCATGCTTTTAAGCCTGTAATATATATACTAGTCAATATAGTGATACATTTACATAGCAAAAATAACATTATTTGAATATGCAACATGCTTTTACACCTGTCATTTATATACTAGTCAATATAGTGATACATTTACATAGCAAAAAATAACATTATTTGAATATGCAACATGCTTTTACACCTGTAATATATAGACGGTCCCAAAATTCATACAAAAAGTAATTTTGATAGAAAACACAGGTTTATAATTAAAAATTGTAAATTTTGCTCAACAATAAAAATGCGTTGTTCTTTTGTGTAGCGCTCCATTTCTAATAACACTGAACGGTCAGCTGTCACGCTGTATTTTTTTTTGGTTGGCAACACTTTACCGCACAAATGGCGCAAAATTCAAATCTTGCGTGAATTTTGTGATAGCTTTATATACTAGTCAATATAGTTATACATTTACATAACGAAAAATAACATTATTTGAATATACACCATGTTTTTACACCTGTAATATATATACTAGTCAATATAGTTATACATTTACATAGCTAAAAATTATATTTTTTGAATATGCAATATGCTTTTACACCTGTAATACATATAATAGTCAATATAGTGATACATTTACATAGCGAAAAATAACATTATTTGAATATGCACCATGCATTTACATCTGTAATATATATACTTGTCAATATAGTAACACATTTACATAGCGAAAAATAACATTATTTGAATATGCACCATGCTTTTACACCTGTAATATATATACTAGTCAATATAGTGATACATTTACAAAGCGAAAAATAACATTATTTGAATATGCATCATGCTTTTACACCCGTAATATATATACTAGTCAATATAGTTATACATTTGTATAGCGAAAAATAACATTATTTTAATATGCATCATGCGTTTACACCTGTAATATATATACTAGTCAATATAGTGATATATTTACATAGCGAAAAATAGCTTATTTGAATATGCACCATGCTTTTACACCTGTAATATATATACTAGTCAATATAGTTATACATTTACATAGCGAAAAATAACATTATTTGAATATGCACCATGCTTTTAAGCCTGTAATATATATACTAGTCAATATAGTGATACATTTACATAGCAAAAATAACATTATTTGAATATGCAACATGCTTTTACACCTGTCATTTATATACTAGTCAATATAGTGATACATTTACATAGCAAAAAATAACATTATTTGAATATGCAACATGCTTTTACACCTGTAATATATAGACGGTCCCAAAATTCACGCAAAAAATAATTTTGATAGAAAACACAGGTTTATAATTAAAAATTGTAAATTTTGCTCAAAAATAAAAATGCGTTGTTCTTTTGTGTAGCGCTCCATTTCTAATAACCCTGAACGGTCAGCTGTCACGCTGTATTTTTTTTTGGTTGGCAACACTTTACCGCACAAATGGCGCAAAATTCAAATCTTGCGTGAATTTTGTGATAGCTTTATATACTAGTCAATATAGTTATACATTTACATAACGAAAAATAACATTATTTGAATATACACCATGCTTTTTCACCTGTAATATATACACTAGTCAGTATAGTGATACATTTACATAGCGAAAAATAACATTATTTGAATATGCATCATGCTTTTACACCTGTAATATATAGACGGTCCCAAAATTCACGCAAGAAGTAATTTTTATAGAAAACACAGGTTTATAATTAAAAATTGTAAATTTTGCTCAACAATAAAAATGCGTAGTTCTTTTGTGTAGCGCTCCATTTTTAATAACTCTGAACTGTCAGCTGTCACGCTGTATTTTTTTTTTGGTTGGCAACACGTTACCGCACAAATGGCGCAACATTCAAATCTTGCGAGAATTTTGTGACAACCTTTATATAGTAGTCAATATAGTTATACATTTACATAACGAAAAATAACATTATTTGAATATGCACCATGCTTTTACACCTGTAATATATATACTAGTCAATATAGTTATACATTTACATAGCTAAAAATTATATTATTTGAATATGCAATATGCTTTTACACCTGTAATACATATAATAGTCAATATAGTGATACATTTTCATAGCGAAAAATAACATTATTTGAATATGCACAATGCTTTTACACCTGTAATATATATACTTGTCAATATAGTAACACATTTACATAGCGAAAAATAACATTATTTGAATATGCACCATGCTTTTACACCTGTAATATATATACTAGTCAATATAGTGATACTTTTACAAAGCGAAAAATAATATTATTTAAATATGCATCATGCTTTTACACCTGCAATATATATACTAGTCAATATAGTTATACATTTACATAGCGAAAAATAACATTATTTAAATATGCATCATGCGTTTACACCTGTAATATATATACTAGTCAATAAAGTGATACATTTACATAGCGAAAAATAGCTTATTTGAATATGCACCATGCTTTTACACCTGTAATACATATAATAGCCAATAGAGTGATACATTTACATAGCGAAAAATACCATTATTTGAATATACACCATGCTTTTACACCTTTAATATATATACTAGTCAATATAGTTACACATTTACATAGCGAAAAATAACATTATTTGAATATGCACTATGCTTTTAAACCTGTAATATATATACTAGTCAATATAGTGATACATTTACAAAGCGGAAAATAACATTTCTTGAATATGCACCATGCTTATACACCTGTAATATATAGACGGTCCCAAAATTCACGCAAGAAGTAATTTTGATAGAAAACACAGGTTTATAATTAAAAATTGTAAATTTTGTTCAACAATAAAAATTCGTTGTTCTTTTGTGTAGCGCTCCATTTCTAATAACCCTGAACTGTCAGCTGTCACGCTGTATTTTTTTTTGGTTGGCAACACTTTACCGCACAAATGGCGCAAAATTCAAATCTTTCGTGAATTTTGTGATTGCTTTATATACTAGTCAATATAGTTATACATTTACATAACGGAAAATAACATTATTTGAATACACACCTTGCTTTTTCACCTGTAATATATATACTAGTCAGTATATTGATACATTTACATAACAAAAAATTACATTATTTGAATATGCAACATGCTTTTACACCTGTCATTTATATACTAGTCAATATAGTGATACATTTACATAGCAAAAAATAACATTATTTGAATATGCAACATCCTTTTACACCTGTAATATATAGACGGTCCCAAAATACACGCAAAAAGTAATTTTGACAGAAAACACAGGTTTATAATTAAAAATTGTAAATTTTGCTCAACAATAAAAATGCGTTGTTCTTTTGTGTAGCGCTCCATTTCTAATAACCCTGAACGGTCAGCTGTCACGCTGTATTTTTTTTTGGTTGGCAACACTTTACCGCAAAAATGGCGCAAAATTCAAATCTTGCGTGAATTTTGTGATAGCTTTATATACTAGTCAATATAGTTATACATTTACATAACGAAAAATAACATTATTTGAATATACACCATGCTTTTTCACCTGTAATATATACATTAGTCAGTATAGTGATACATTTACATAGCGAAAAATAACATTATTTGAATATGCATCACGCTTTTACACCTGTAATATATAGACGGTCCCAAAATTCACGCAAGAAGTAATTTTTATAGAAAAGACAGGTTTATAATTAAAAATTGTAAATTTTGCTCAACAATAAAAATGCGTTGTTCTTTTGTGTAGCGCTCCATTTCTAATAACCCTGAACGGTCAGCTGTCACGCTGTATTTTTTTTTTGGTTGGCAACACGTTACCGCACAAATGGCGCAAAATTCAAATCTTGCGTAAATTTTGTGACAACCTTTATATAGTAGTCAATATAGTTATACATTTACATAACGAAAAATAACATTATTTGAATATGCACCATGCTTTTACACCTGTAATATATATACTAGTCAATATAGTTATAAATTTACATAGCTAAAAATTATATTATTTGAATATGCAATATGCTTTTACTCCTGTAATACATATAATAGTCAATATAGTGAAACATTTTCATAGCGAAAAATAACATTATTTGAATATGCACCATGCTTTTACACCTGTAATATATATACTTGTCAATATAGTAACACATTTACATAACGAAAAATAACATTATTTTAATATGCACCATGCTTTTACACCTCTAATACATATAATAGTCAATATAGTGATACATTTACATAGCGAAAAATAACATTATTTGAATATGCACCATGCTTTTACACCTGTAATATATATACTTGTCAATATAGTAACACATTTACATAGCGAAAAATAACATTATTTGAATATGCACCATGCTTTTACACCTGTAATATATATACTAGTCAATATAGTGATACATTTACAAAGCGAAAAATAACATTATTTGAACATGCATCATGCTTTTACACCTGTAATATATATACTAGTCAATATAGTTATACATTTACATAGCGAAAAATAACATTATTTTAATATGCATCATGCGTTTACACCTGTAATATATATACTAGTCAATATAGTTATACATTTACATAGCGAAAAATAACATTATTTGAATATGAACCATGCTTTTAAGCCTGTAATATATATACTAGTCAATATAGTGATACATTTACATAGCGAAAAATAACATTATTTGAATATGCACCATGCTTTTACACCTGTAATACATATAATAGCCAATAGAGTGATACATTTACATAGCGAAAAATAACATTATTTGAATATACACCATGCTTTTACACCTGTAATATATATACTAGTCAATATAGTTACACATTTACATAGAAAAATTTAAAACATTATTTGAATATGCACTATGCTTTTACACCTGTAATATATATACTAGTCAATATAGTGATACATTTACAAAGCGAAAAATAACATTATTTGAATATGCACCATGCTTTTACACCTGTCATTTATATACTAGTCAATATAGTGATACATTTACAAAGCGAAAAATAACATTACTTGAATATGCACCATGCTCTTACACCTGTAATATATAGACGGTCCCAAAATTCACGCAAGAAGTAATTTTGATAGAAAACACAGGTTTATAATTTAAAATTGTAAATTTTGTTCAACAATAAAAATTCGTTGTTCTTTTGTGTAGCGCTCCATTTCTAATAACCCTGAACTGTCAGCTGTCACGCTGTATTTTTTTTTTGGTTGGCAACACTTTACCTCACAAATGGCGCAAAATTCAAATCTTGCGTGAATTTTGTGATAGCTTTATATACTAGTCAATATAGTTATACATTTACATAACGGAAAATAACATTATTTGAATACACACCTTGCTTTTTCACCTGTAATATATATACTAGTCAGTATATTGATACATTTACATAGCAAAAAATAACATTATTTGAATATGCATCATGCTTTTACACCTGTAATATATAGACGGTCCCAAAATTCCAAAATTCACGCAAGAAGTAATTTTTATAGAAAACAAAGGTTTATAATTAAAAATTGTAAATTTTGCTCAACAATAAAAATGCGTAGTTCTTTTGTGTAGCGCTCCATTTTTAATAACTCTGAACTGTCAGCTGTCACGCTGTATTTTTTTTTTGGTTGGCAACACGTTACCCCACAAATGGCGCAACATTCAAATCTTGCGTGAATTTTGTGACAACCTTTATATAGTAGTCAATATAGTTATACATTTACATAACGAAAAATAACATTATTTGAATATGCACCATGCTTTTACACCTGTAATATATATACTAGTCAATATAGTTATACATTTACATAGCTAAAAATTATATTATTTGAATATGCAATATGCTTTTACACCTGTAATACATATAATAGTCAATATAGTGATACATTTTCATAGCGAAAAATAACATTATTTGAATATGCACCATGCTTTTACACCTGTAATATATATACTTGTCAATATAGTAACACATTTACATAGCGAAAAATAACATTATTTGAATATGCACCATGCTTTTACACCTGTAATATATATACTAGTCAATATAGTGATACATTTACAAAGCGAAAAATAATATTATTTGAATATGCATCATGCTTTTACACCTGCAATATATATACTAGTCAATATAGTTACACATTTACATAGCGAAAAATAACAATATTTAAATATGCATCATGCGTTTACACCTGTAATATATATACTAGTCAATAAAGTGATACATTTACATAGCGAAAAATAGCTTATTTGAATATGCACCATGCTTTTACACCTGTAATATATATACTAGTCAATATAGTTATACATTTACATAGCGAAAAATAACATTATTTGAATATGCACCATGCTTTTAAGCCTGTAATATATATACTAGTCAATATAGTGATACATTGACATAGCGAAAAATAACATTATTTGAATATGCACCATGCTTTTACACCTGTAAAACATATAATAGCCAATAGAGTGATACATTTACATAGCGAAAAATAACATTATTTGAATATACACCATGCTTTTACACCTTTAATATATATACTAGTCAATATAGTTACACATTTACATAGCGAAAAATAACATTATTTGAATATGCACTATGCTTTTACACCTGTAATATATATACTAGTCAATATAGTGATACATTTACAAAGCGAAAAATAACATTACTTGAATATGCACCATGCTTTTACACCTGTAATATATAGACGGTCCAAAAATTCACGCAAGAAGTAATTTTGATAGAAAACACAGGTTTATAATTAAAAATTGTAAATTTTGTTCAACAATAAAAATTCGTTGTTCTTTTGTGTAGCGCTCCATTTCTAATAACCCTGAACTGTCAGCTGTCACGCTGTATTTTTTTTTTGGTTGGCAACACTTTACCGCACAAATGGCGCAAAATTCAAATCTTGCGTGAATTTTGTGATAGCTTTATATACTAGTCAATATAGTTATACATTTACATAACGGAAAATAACATTATTTGAATACACACCTTGCTTTTTCACCTGTAATATATATACTAGTCAGTATATTGATACATTTACATAGCAAAAAATAACATTATTTGAATATGCATCACGCTTTTACACCTGTAATATATAGACGGTCCCAAAATTCACGCAAGAAGTAATTTTTATAGAAAAGACAGGTTTATAATTAAAAATTGTAAATTTTGCTCAACAATAAAAATGCGTTGTTCTTTTGTGTAGCGCTCCATTTCTAATAACCCTGAACGGTCAGCTGTCACGCTGTATTTTTTTTTTGGTTGGCAACACGTTACCGCACAAATGGCGCAAAATTCAAATCTTGCGTAAATTTTGTGACAACCTTTATATAGTAGTCAATATAGTTATACATTTACATAACGAAAAATAACATTATTTGAATATGCACCATGCTTTTACACCTGTAATATATATACTAGTCAATATAGTTATACATTTACATAGCTAAAAATTATATTATTTGAATGTGCAATATGCTTTTACACCTGTAATACATATAATAGTCAATATAGTGATACATTTTCATAGCGAAAAATAACATTATTTGAATATGCACCATGCTTTTACACCTGTAATATATATACTTGTCAATATAGTAACACATTTACATAGCGAAAAATAACATTATTTGAATATGCACCATGCTTTTACACCTGTAATATATATACTACTCAATATAGTGATACTTTTACAAAGCGAAAAATAATATTATTTGAATATGCATCATGCTTTTACACCTGCAATATATATACTAGTCAATATAGTTATACATTTACATAGCGAAAAATAACATTATTTAAATATGCATCATGCGTTTACACCTGTAATATATATACTAGTCAATATAGTGATACATTTAAATAGCGAAAAATAGCTTATTTGAATATGCACCATGCTTTTACACCTGTAATATATATACTAGTCAATATAGTTATACATTTACATAGCGAAAAATAACATTATTTGAATATGCACCATGCTTTTAAGCCTGTAATATATATACTAGTCAATATAGTGATACATTTACATAGCAAAAATAACATTATTTGAATATGCAACATGCTTTTACACCTGTCATTTATATACTAGTCAATATAGTGATACATTTACATAGCAAAAAATAACATTATTTGAATATGCAACATGCTTTTACACCTGTAATATATAGACGGTCCCAAAATTCATACAAAAAGTAATTTTGATAGAAAACACAGGTTTATAATTAAAAATTGTAAATTTTGCTCAACAATAAAAATGCGTTGTTCTTTTGTGTAGCGCTCCATTTCTAATAACACTGAACGGTCAGCTGTCACGCTGTATTTTTTTTTGGTTGGCAACACTTTACCGCACAAATGGCGCAAAATTCAAATCTTGCGTGAATTTTGTGATAGCTTTATATACTAGTCAATATAGTTATACATTTACATAACGAAAAATAACATTATTTGAATATACACCATGCTTTTTCACCTGTAATATATACACTAGTCAGTATAGTGATACATTTACATAGAGAAAAATAACATTATTTGAATATGCATCATGCTTTTACACCTGTAATATATAGACGGTCCCAAAATTCACGCAAGAAGTAATTTTTATAGAAAACACAGGTTTATAATTAAAAATTGTAAATATTGCTCAACATTAAAAATGCGTAGTTCTTTTGTGTAGCGCTCCATTTTTAATAACTCTGAACTGTCAGCTGTCACGCTGTATTTTTTTTTTGGTTGGCAACACGTTACCGCACAAATGGCGCAAAATTCAAATCTTGCGTGAATTTTGTGACAACCTTTATATAGTAGTCAATATAGTTATACATTTACATAACGAAAAATAACATTATTTGAATATGCACCATGCTTTTACACCTGTAATATATATACTAGTCAATATAGTTATACATTTACATAGCTAAAAATTATATTATTTGAATATGCAATATGCTTTTACACCTGTAATACATATAATAGTCAATATAGTGATACATTTTCATAGCGAAAAATAACATTATTTGAATATGCACCATGCTTTTACACCTGTAATATATATACTTGTCAATATAGTAACACATTTACATAGCGAAAAATAACATTATTTGAATATGCACCATGCTTTTACACCTGTAATATATATACTAGTCAATATAGTGATACATTTACAAAGCGAAAAATAATATTATTTGAATATGCATCATGCTTTTACACCTGCAATATATATACTAGTCAATATAGTTATACATTTACATAGCGAAAAATAACATTATTTAAATATGCATCATGCGTTTACACCTGTAATATATATACTAGTTAATATAGTGATACATTTACATAGCGAAAAATAGCTTATTTGAATATGCACCATGCTTTTACACCTGTAATATATATACTAGTCAATATAGTTATACATTTACATAGCGAAAAATAACATTATTTGAATATGCACAATGCTTTTAAGCCTGTAATATATATACTAGTCAATATAGTGATACATTCACATAGCGAAAAATAACATTATTTGAATATGCACCATGCTTTTACAACTTTAATACATATAATAGCCAATAGAGTGATACATTTACATAGCGAAAAATAACATTATTTGAATATACACCATGCTTTTACACCTTTAATATATATACTAATCAATATAGTTACACATTTACATAGCGAAAAATAACATTATTTGAATATGCACCATGCTTTTACACCTGTCATTTATATACTAGTCAATATAGTGATACATTTACATAGCAAAAAATAACATTATTTGAATATGCAACATGCTTTTACACCTGTAATATATAGACGGTCCCAAAATTCACGCAAAAAGTAATTTTGATAGAAAACACAGGTTTATAAATAAAAATTAAATTTTGCTCAACAATAAAAATGCGTTGTTCTTTTTGTAGCGCTCCATGTTTAATAACCCTGAACTGTCAGCTGTCACTCTGTATTTTTTTTTTGGTTGGCAACCCTTAACCGCACAAATGGCGCAAAATCCAAATCTTGCGTGAATTTTGTAACAACCTTTATATACTAGTCAATATAGTTATACATTTACATAGCGACAAATAACAATCTTTGAATATGTACCATGCTTTTACAACTGTAATATATATACTAGTCAATATAGTGATACATTTACAAAGTGAAAAATAACATTACTTGAATATGCACTATGCTTTTACACCTGTAATATATAGATGGTCCCAAAATTCACGCAAGAAGTAATTTTGATAGAAAACACAGGTTTATAATTAAAAATTGTAAATTTTGTTCAACAATAAAAATTCGTTGTTCTTTTGTGTAGCGCTCCATTTCTAATAACCCTGAACTGTCAGCTGTCACGCTGTATTTTTTTTTGGTTGGCAACACTTTACCGCACAAATGGCGCAAAATTCAAATCTTGCGTGAATTTTGTGATAGCTTTATATACTAGTCAATATAGTTATACATTTACATAACGGAAAATAACATTATTTGAATACACACCTTGCTTTTTCACCTGTAATATATATACTAGTCAGTATAGTGATACATTTACATAGCAAAAAATAACATTATTTGAATATGCAACATGCTTTTACATCTGTCATTTATATACTAGTCAATATAGTGATACATTTACATAGCAAAAAATAACATTATTTGAATATGCAACATGCTTTTACACCTGTAATATATAGACGGTCCCAAAATTCACGCAAAAAGTAATTTTGATAGAAAACACAGGTTTATAATTAAAAATTGTAAATTTTGTTCAACAATAAAAATTCGTTGTTCTTTTGTGTAGCGCTCCATTTCTAATAACCCTGAACTGTCAGCTGTCACGCTGTATTTTTTTTTTGTTGGCAACACTTTACCGCACAAATGGCGCAAAATTCAAATCTTGCGTGAATTTTGTGATAGCTTTATATACTAGTCAATATAGTTATACATTTACATAACGGAAAATAACATTATTTGAATACACACCTTGCTTTTTCACCTGTAATATATATACTAGTCAGTATAGTGATACATTTACATAGCAAAAAATAACATTATTTGAATATGCACCATGCTTTTACACCTGTAATATATATACTAATCAATATAGTTATATATTTACATAGCGAAAAATAACATTATTTGAATATGCATCATGCGTTTACACCTGTAATATATATACTATTCAATATAGTGATATACTTACATAGCGAAAAATAGCATTATTTAAATAGGCACCATACTTTTACACCTGTAATATATATACTAGTCAATATAGAGATACATTTACATAGCGAAAAAAACCATTATTTGAATATGCACCATGCTTTCACACCTGTAATATATATACTACTCAATATAATTATACATTTACATAGCGAAAAATAAAATTATTTGAATATGCACCATGCTTTTACACCTGTAATATATATTCCAGTCAATATAGTTACACATTTACATAGCGAAAATAACATTATTTGAATATGTACCATGCGTTTATGCCTGTAATATATATACTAGTCAATAAAGTTCCACATTTGCATAGCTAAAAATAACATTATTTGAATATGCACCATGCTTTTACACCTGTAATATATATACTTGTCAATATAGTGATACATTTCCATAGCGAAAAATAACATTATTTGAATATGCATCATGCTTTTACACCTGTAATATATATACTAGTCAATATAGTGATACATTTACATAGCGAAAAATAGCATTATTTGAATATGCACCATGCTTTTACACCTGTAATATATATACTAGTCAATATAGAGATACATTTACATAGCGAAAAATAACATTATTTGAATATGCACCATGCTTTCACACCTGTAATATATATACTACTCAATATAATTATACATTTACATAGCGAAAAATAAAATTATTTGAATATGCACCATGCTTTTACACCTGTAATATATATTCCAGTCAATATAGTTATACATTTTCATAGCGAAAATAACATTATTTGAATATATACCATGCGTTTACGCCTGTAATATATATACTAGTCAATAAAGTTCCACATTTACATAGTTAAAAATAACATTATTTGAATATGCACCATGCTTTTACACCTGTAATATATATACTTGTCAATATAGTGATACATTTCCAAAGCGAAAAATAACATTATTTGAATATGCATCATGCTTTTACACCTGTAATATATATACTAGTCAATATAGTGATACATTTACATAGCGAAAAATAGCATTATTTGAATATGCACCATGCTTTTACACCTGTAATATATATACTAGTCAATATAGTTCCACATTTACATAGCGAAAAATAACATTATTTGAATATTCACCATGCTTTTAAGCCTGTAATATATATATACTAGTCAATATAGTGATACATTTACATATCGAAAAATAACATTATTTGAATATGCACCATGCTTTTACACCTGTAATACATATAATAGCAAATAGAGTGATACATTCACATAGCGAAAAATAACATTATTTGAATATACACCATGCTTTTACACCTGTAATATATATACTAGTCAATATAGTAACACAATTACATAGCGAAAAATAACATTATTTGAATATGCTCTATGCTTTTACACCTGTATTTTATATATACTAGTCCATATAGTGATACATTTACAAAGCGAAAAATAACATTATTTGAATATGCACCATGCTTTTACACCTGTCATATATATACTAGTCAATATAGTGATACATTTACATAGCGAAAAATAACATTATTTGAATATGCACCATGCGTTTACACCTGTAATATACAGACGGTCCCAAAATTCACGCAAGAAGTAATTTTGATAGAAAACACAGGTTTATGAATAAAAATTAAATTTTGCTCTACAATAAAAATGCGTTGTTCTTTTGTGTAGCGCTCCATGTTTAATAACCCTGAACTGTCAGCTGTCACGCTGTATTTTTTTTTGGTTGGCAACCCTTAACCGCACAAATGGCGCAAAATTCAAATCTTACGTCAATTTTGTGACAACCTTTATATACTAGTCAATATAGTTATACATTTACATAGCGACAAATAACAATCTTTGAATATGTACCATGCTTTTACAACTGTAATATATATACTAGTCAATATAGTGATACATTTACATAGCGAAAAATAACATTACTTGAATATGCACCATGCTTTTACACCTGTAATATATAGATGGTCCCAAAATTCACGCAAGAAGTAATTTTGATAGAAAACACAGGTTTATAATTAAAAATTGTAAATTTTGCTCAACAATAAAAATGCGTTGTTCTTTTGTGTAGCGCTCCATTTCTAATAACCCTGAACTGTCAGCTGTCACGCTGTATTTTTTTTTGGTTGGCAACACTTTACCGCACAAATGGCGCAAAATTCAAATCTTGCGTGAATTTTGTGACAACCTTTATATACTAGTCAATATAGTTATACATTTACAAAGCGAAAAATAACATTATTTTAATATGCACCATGCTTTTACACCTGTAATATATATACTAGTCAGAATAGTGATACATTTACATAGCGAAAAATAACATTATTTGAATATGCAACATGCTTTTACACCTGTAATATATAGACGGTCTCCAAATTCACGCAAGAAGTAATTTTTATAGAAAACACATATTTATAATTAAAAATTGAAAATTTTGCTCAACAATAAAAATGCGTTGTTCTTTTGTGTAGCGCTCCATTTTTAATAACTCTGAACTGTCAGCTGTCACGCTGTATTTTTTTTTGGTTGGCAACACGTTACCGCACAAATGGCGCAAAATTCAAATCTTGCGTGAATTCTGTGACAACCTTTATGTACTAGTCAATATAGTTATACATTTACATAACGAAAAATAACATTATTTGAATATGCACCATGCTTTTACACCTGTAATATATATACTATTCAAAATAGTTATACATTTACATAGCTAAAAATTATATTATTTGAATATGCAATATGCTTTTACACCTGTAATACATATAATAGTCAATATAGTGATACATTTACATAGCGAAAAATAACATTATTTGAATATGCACCATGCTTTTACACCTGTATTATATATACTAGACAATATAGTGATACATTTACATAGCAAAAAATAACATTATTTGAATATGCACTATGCTTTTTCACCTGTAATATATATATACTAGTCAATATAGTGATACATTTACAAAGCGAAAAATAACATTATTTGAATATGCACCATGCTTTTACAACTGTAATATATATACTAATCAATATAGTTATACATTTACATAGCGAAATATAACATTATTTGAATATGCACCATGCTTTTACACCTCTAATATATATACTAGTCAATATTGTTATATATTTACATAGCGAAAAATAACATTATTTGAATATGCACCATGCGTTTACACCTGTAATATATATACTAGTCAATATAGTGATACACTTACATAGCGAAAAATATAGCATTATTTGAATAGGCACCATGCTTTTACACCTGTAATATATATACTAGTCAATATAGAGATACATTTACATAGCGAAAAATAACATTATTTGAATATGCAGCATGCTTTCACACCTGTAATATATATACTACTCAATATAATTATACATTTACATAGCGAAAAATAAAATTATTTGAATATGATCCATGCTTTTACACCTGTAATATATATTCCAGTCAATATAGTTATACATTTACATAGCGAAAATAACATTATTTGAATATGTACCATGCGTTTACACCTGTAATATATATACTAGTCAATAAAGTTCCACATTTACATATCTAAAAATAACATTATTTTAATATGCACCATGCTTTTACACCTTTGATATATATACTAGTCAATATAGTTATATATTTACATAACGAAAAATAACATTATTTGAATATGAATTATGCTTTTACACCTGTAATATATATACTAGTCAATATAGTGATACATTTACATAGCGAAAAATAACGTTATTTGAATATGCACCATGCTTTTACACCTGTAATATATATACTAGTCAATATTGTGATACATTTACATAGCGAAAAATAACTTTATTTGAATATGCACCATGCTTTTACACCTGTAATATATATACTAGTCAATATAGTGATACATTTACAAAGCGAAAAATAACATTATTTGAATATGCACCATGCTTATACAACTGTAATATATATATACTAGTCAATATAGTTATACATTTACATAGCGAAAAATAAGATTATTTGAATATGCATCATGCTTTTACACCTGTAATATATATTCTAGTCAATAAAGTTATACATTTACATAGCGAAAAATAACATTATTTGAATATGCACCATGCGTTTACACATGTAATATATATACTAGTCAATATAGTGATACATTTACATAGCGAAAAATAACATTATTTGAATATGCACCATGCTTTCACACCTCTAATATATATACTAGTCAATATAGTGATGCAATTACATAGCGAAAAATAACTATATTTGAATATGCACCATTCTTTTACATCTGTATTATATATACTAGTCGATATAGTTATACATTTACTTAGGGAAAAATAACATTATATGAATATGCAAAAAGCTTTTACACCTGTAATATATATACTATTCAATATAATGATACATTTACATAGCGGAAAATTACATTATTTGAATATGCACCATGCTTTTACACCTGTAATATATATACTAGTCAATATAGTTACACATTTACATAGCGAAAAATAACATTATTTGAATATGCACCATGCTTTTACACCTGTAATATATATACTAGTCAATATAGTTATACATTTACATAGCGTAAAATAAAATTATTTGAATATGCACCATGCTCTTACACCTGTAATATGTATGCTAGTCAATATAGTGATACATTTACTTAGCGAAAAATAACATTATTTGAATATGCACCATGCTTTCACACCTGTAATACATATAATAGTCAGTATAGTGATACATTTACATAGCGAAAAATAACATTATTTGAATATGCAACATGCTTTTACACCTGTAATATATATACTAGTCAATATAGTTATACATTTACATAGCGGAAAATAACATTATTTGATTATGCACCATGCTTTTACACCTGTAATATATATACTAGTCAATATAGTGATACATTTACAAAGCGAAAAATAACATTATTTGAATATGCACCATGCTTTTACAACTGTAATATATATACTAGTCAATATAGTTATACATTTACATAGCGAAAAATAAGATTATTTGAATATGCATCATGCTTTTACACTTGTAATATATATTCTAGTCAATAAAGTTATACATTTACATAGCGAAAAATAACATTATTTGAATATGCACCATGCGTTTACACATGTAATATATATACTAGTCAATATAGTGATACATTTACATAGCGAAAAATAACATTATTTGAATATGCACCATGCTTTCACACCTCTAATATATATACTAGTCAATATAGTGATGCAATTACATAGCGAAAAATAACTATATTTGAATATGCACCATGCGTTTACACCTGTAATATATATACTAGTCAATATAGAGATACATTTACATAGCGAAAAATAACATTATTTGAATATGCACCATGCTTTCACACCTGTAATATATACACTACTCAATATAATTGTACATTTACATAGCGAAAAATAAAATTATTTGAATATGCACCATGCTTTTACACCTGTAATATATATTCCAGTGAATATAGTTATACATTTACATAGCGAAAATAACATTATTTGAATATGCACCATACGTTTACACCTGTAATATATATACTAGTCAATAAAGTTCCACATTTACATATCTAAAAATAACATTATTTGAATATGCACCATGCGTTTACACATGTAATATATATACTAGTCAATATAGTGATACATTTACATAGCGAAAAATAACATTATTTGAATATGCACCATGCTTTCACACCTCTAATATATATACTAGTCAATATAGTGATGCAATTACATAGCGAAAAATAACTATATTTGAATATGCACCATTCTTTTACATCTGTATTATATATACTAGTCGATATAGTTATACATTTACTTAGCGAAAAATAACATTATATGAATATGCACCAAGCTTTTACACCTGTAATATACATACTATTCAATATAATGATACATTTACATAGCGGAAAATAACATTATTTGAATATGCACCATGCTTTTACACCTGTAATATATATACTAGTCAATATAGTTATACATTTACATAGCGTAAAATAAAATTATTTGAATATGCACCATGCTTTTACACCTGTAATATGTATGCTAGTCAATATAGTGATACATTTACTTAGCGAAAAATAACATTATTTGAATATGCACCATGCTTTCACACCTGTAATACATATAATAGTCAGTATAGTGATACATTTACATAGCGAAAAATAACATTATTTGAATATGCACCATGCTTTTACACCTGTAATATATATACTAGTCAATATAGTTATACATTTACATAGCAAAAAATAACATTATTTGAATATGCACCATGCTTTTACACCTGTAATATATATACTAATCAATATAGTTATATATTTACATAGCGAAAAATAACATTATTTGAATATGCATCATGCGTTTACACCTGTAATATATATACTAGTCAATATAGTGATACACTTACATAGCGAAAAATAGCATTATTTGAATAGGCACCATGCTTTTACACCTGTAATATATATACTAGTCAATATAGAGATACATTTACATAGCGAAAAATAACATTATTTGAATATGCACCATGCTTTCACACCTGTAATATATATACTACTCAATATAATTATACATTTACATAGCGAAAAATAAAATTATTTGAATATGCACCATGCTTTTACACCTGTAATATATATTCCAGTCAATATAGTTACACATTTACATAGCGAAAATAATATTATTTGAATATGTACCATGCGTTTACGCCTGTAATATATATACTAGTCAATAAAGTTCCACATTTACATAGCTAAAAATAACATTATTTGAATATGCACCATGCTTTTACACCTGTAATATATATACTTGTCAATATAGTGATACATTTCCAAAGCGAAAAATAACATTATTTGAATACGCATCATGCTTTTACACCTGTAATATATATACTAGTCAATATAGTGATACATTTACATAGCGAAAAATAGCATTATTTGAATATGCACCATGCTTTTACACCTGTAATATATATACTAGTCAATATAGAGATACATTTACATAGCGAAAAATAACATTATTTGAATATGCACCATGCTTTCACACCTGTAATATATATACTACTCAATATAATTATACATTTACATAGCGAAAAATAAAATTATTTGAATATGCACCATGCTTTTACACCTGTAATATATATTCCAGTCAATATAGTTACACATTTACATAGCGAAAATAACATTATTTGAATATGTACCATGCGTTTACGCCTGTAATATATATACTAGTCAATAAAGTTCCACATTTACATAGCTAAAAATAACATTATTTGAATATGCACCATGCTTTTACACGTGTAATATATATACTTGTCAATATAGTGATACATTTCCAAAGCGAAAAATAACATTATTTGAATATGCATCATGCTTTTACACCTGTAATATATATACTAGCCAATATAGTGATACATTTACATAGCGAAAAATAGCATTATTTGAATATGCACCATGCTTTTACATCTGTAATATATATACTAGTCAATATAGAGATACATTTACATAGCGAAAAATAACATTATTTGAATATGCACCATGCTTTCACACCTGTAATATATATACTACTCAATATAATTATACATTTACATAGCGAAAAATAAAATTATTTGAATATGCACCATGCTTTTACACCTGTAATATATATTCTAGTCAATATAGTTATACATTTACATAGCGAAAAATAACATTATTTGATTATGCACCATGCTTTTACACCTGTAATATATATACTAGTCAATATAGTGATACATTTACAAAGCGAAAAATAACATTATTTGAATATGCACCATGCTTTTACAACTGTAATATATATACTAGTCAATATAGTTATACATTTACATAGCGAAAAATAAGATTATTTGAATATGCATCATGCTTTTACACTTGTAATATATATTCTAGTCAATAAAGTTATACATTTACATAGCGAAAAATAACATTATTTGAATATGCACCATGCGTTTACACATGTAATATATATACTAGTCAATATAGTGATACATTTACATAGCGAAAAATAACATTATTTGAATATGCACCATGCTTTCACACCTCTAATATATATACTAGTCAATATAGTGATGCAATTACATAGCGAAAAATAACTATATTTGAATATGCACCATTCTTTTACATCTGTATTATATATACTAGTCGATATAGTTATACATTTACTTAGGGAAAAATAACATTATATGAATATGCACCAAGCTTTTACACCTGTAATATATATACTATTCAATATAATGATACATTTACAAAGCGAAAAATAACATTATTTGAATATGCACCATGCTTTTACAACTGTAATATATATACTAGTCAATATAGTTATACATTTACATAGCGAAAAATAACATTATTTGAATATGCACCATGCTTTTACACCTCTAATACATATAATAGTCAATATAGTTATATATTTACATAGCGAGAAATAACATTATTTGAATATGCACCATGCGTTTACACCTGTAATATATATACTAGTCAATATAGTGATACACTTACATAGCGAAAAATAGCATTATTTGAATAGGCACCATGCTTTTACACCTGTAATATATATACTAGTCAATATAGAGATACATTTACATAGCGAAAAATAACATTATTTGAATATGCACCATGCTTTCACACCTGTAATATATACACTACTCAATATAATTATACATTTACATATCTAAAAATAACATTATTTGAATATGCACCATGCTTTTACACCTTTGATATATATACTAGTCAATATAGTTATACATTTACATAACGAAAAATAACATTATT
The DNA here is from genome assembly GCA_039881145.1 of Druceiella hillmani. Lineage (NCBI taxonomy): Eukaryota > Metazoa > Arthropoda > Insecta > Lepidoptera > Hepialidae > Druceiella > Druceiella hillmani. Next base: position 35,024,347 of record JAYKKI010000009.1, on the reverse strand, counting down.
TGAATATGCATTATGCTTTTACACCTGTAATATATATACTAGTCAATATAGTGATACATTTACATAGCGAAAAATAACGTTATTTGAATATGCACCATGCTTTTACACCTGTAATATATATACTAGTCAATATTGTGATACATTTACATAGCGGAAAATAACATTATTTGAATATGCACCATGCTTTCACACCTGTAATATATATACTACTCAATATAATTATACATTTACATAGCGAAAAATAAAATTATTTGAATATGCACCATGCTTTTACACCTGTAATATATATTCCAGTCAATATAGTTACACATTTACATAGCGAAAATAATATTATTTGAATATGTACCATGCGTTTACGCCTGTAATATATATACTAGTCAATAAAGTTCCACATTTACATAGCTAAAAATAACATTATTTGAATATGCACCATGCTTTTACACCTGTAATATATATACTTGTCAATATAGTGATACATTTCCAAAGCGAAAAATAACATTATTTGAATATGCATCATGCTTTTACACCTGTAATATATATACTAGTCAATATAGTGATACATTTACATAGCGAAAAATAAAATTATTTGAATATGCACCATGCTTTTACACCTGTAATATATATACTAGTCAATATAGAGATACATTTACATAGCGAAAAATAACATTATTTGAATATGCACCATGCTTTCACACCTGTAATATATATACTACTCAATATAATTATACATTTACATAGCGAAAAATAAAATTATTTGAATATGCACCATGCTTTTACACCTGTAATATATATTCCAGTCAATATAGTTATACATTTACATAGCGAAAATAACATTATTTGAGTATATACCATTCGTTTACGCCTGTAATATATATACTAGTCAATAAAGTTCCACATTTACATAGCTAAAAATAACATTATTTGAATATGCACCATGCTTTTACACCTGTAATATATATACTTGTCAATATAGTGATACATTTACAAAGCGAAAAATAACATTATTTGGATATGCTTTATGCTTTTACACCTGTAATATATATACTAGTCAATATAGTGATACATTCACATAGCGAAAAATAACATTATATGAATATGCACCATGCTTTTACACCTGTAATATATATACTAGTCAATATAGTTCCACATTTACATAGCGAAAAATAACATTATTTGAATATGCACCATGCTTTTAAGCCTGTAATATATATATACTAGTCAATATAGTGATACATTTACATAGCAAAAAATAACATTATTTGAATATGCACCATGCTTTTACACCGGTAATACATATAATAGCCAATAGAGTGATACATTCACATACCGAAAAATAACATTATTTGAATATGCACCATGCTTTTACACCTGTCATATATATACTAGTCAATATAGTGATACATTTACATAGCGAAAAATAACATTATTTGAATATGCACCATGCGTTTACACCTGTAATATACAGACGGTCCCAAAATTCACGCAAGAAGTAATTTTGATAGAAAACACAGGTTTATGAATAAAAATTAAATTTTGCTCTACAATACAAATGCGTTGTTCTTTTGTGTAGCGCTCCATGTTTAATAACCCTGAACTGTCAGCTGTCACGCTGTATTTTTTTTTGGTTGGCAACCCTTAACCGCACAAATGGCGCAAAATTCAAATCTTACGTCAATTTTGTGACAACCTTTATATACTAGTCAATATAGTTATACATTTACATAGCGACAAATAACAATCTTTGAATATGTACCATGCTTTTACAACTGTAATATATATACTAGTCAATATAGTGATACATTTACATAGCGAAAAATAACATTACTTGAATATGCACCATGCTTTTACACCTGTAATATATAGATGGTCCCAAAATTCACGCAAGAAGTAATTTTGATAGAAAACACAGGTTTATAATTAAAAATTGTAAATTTTGCTCAACAATAAAAATGCGTTGTTCTTTTGTGTAGCGCTCCATTTCTAATAACCCTGAACTGTCAGCTGTCACGCTGTATTTTTTTTTTTGGTTGGCAACACTTTACCGCACAAATGGCGCAAAATTCAAATCTTGCGTGAATTTTGTGACAACCTTTATATACTAGTCAATATAGTTATACATTTACAAAGCGAAAAATAACATTATTTTAATATGCACCATGCTTTTACACCTGTAATATATATACTAGTCAGAATAGTGATACATTTACATAGCGAAAAATAACATTATTTGAATATGCAACATGCTTTTACACCTGTAATATATAGACGGTCTCAAAATTCACGCAAGAAGTAATTTTTATAGAAAACACATATTTATAATTAAAAATTGTAAATTTTGCTCAACAATAAAAATGCGTTGTTCTTTTGTGTAGCGCTCCATTTTTAATAACTCTGAACTTTCAGCTGTCACGCTGTATTTTTTTTTGGTTGGCAACACGTTACCGCACAAATGGCGCAAAATTCAAATCTTGCGTGAATTCTGTGACAACCTTTATGTACTAGTCAATATAGTTATACATTTACATAACGAAAAATAACATTATTTGAATATGCACCATGCTTTTACACCTGTAATATATATACTATTCAAAATAGTTATACATTTACATAGCTAAAAATTATATTATTTGAATATGCAATATGCTTTTACACCTGTAATACATATAATAGTCAATATAGTGATACATTTACATAGCGAAAAATAACATTATTTGAATATGCACCATGCTTTTACACCTGTATTATATATACTAGACAATATAGTGATACATTTACATAGCAAAAAATAACATTATTTGAATATGCACTATGCTTTTTCACCTGTAATATATATATACTAGTCAATATAGTGATACATTTACAAAGCGAAAAATAACATTATTTGAATATGCACCATGCTTTTACAACTGTAATATATATACTAATCAATATAGTTATACATTTACATAGCGAAATATAACATTATTTGAATATGCACCATGCTTTTACACCTCTAATATATATACTAGTCAATATAGTTATATATTTACATAGCGAAAAATAACATTATTTGAATATGCACCATGCGTTTACACCTGTAATATATATACTAGTCAATATAGTGATACACTTACATAGCGAAAAATAGCATTATTTGAATAGACACCATGCTTTTACACCTGTAATATATATACTGGTCAATATAGAGATACATTTACATAGCGAAAAATAACATTATTCGAATATGCACCATGCTTTTACACCTGTAATATATATACTAGTCAATATAGTGATACATTTACTTAGCGAAAATAACATTATTTGAATATGCACCATGCTTTCACACCTCTAATATATATACTATTCAATATAGTGATACAATTACATAGCGAAAAATAAAATTATTTGAATATGCACCATGCTTTTACACCTGTAATATATATTCTAGTCTATATAGTTATACATTTACATAGCAAAAAATAACATTATTTGAATATGTACCATGCATTTACACCTGTAATATATATACTAGTCAATATAGTTATACATTTACATAGCGAAAAATAACATTATTTGAATATGCACCATGCTTTTACACCTGTAATATATATACTAGTCAATATAGTTCCACATTTACATAGCGAAAAATAACATTATTTGAATATGCACCATGCGTTTACACCTGTAATATATATACTAGTCAATATAGTGATACATTTACATAGCGAAAAATAGCATTATTTGAATATGCACGATGCTTTTACACCTGTAATATATATACTAGTCAATATAGTGATACATTTACTTAGCGAAAAATAACATTATTTGAATATGCACCATGCTTTTAAGCCTGTAATATATATACTAGTCAATATAGTGATACATTTACATAGCAAAAATAACATTATTTGAATATGCAACATGCTTTTACACCTGTCATTTATATACTAGTCAATATAGTGATACATTTACATAGCAAAAAATAACATTATTTGAATATGCAACATGCTTTTACACCTGTAATATATAGACGGTCCCAAAATTCACGCAAAAAATAATTTTGATAGAAAACACAGGTTTATAATTAAAAATTGTAAATTTTGCTCAAAAATAAAAATGCGTTGTTCTTTTGTGTAGCGCTCCATTTCTAATAACCCTGAACGGTCAGCTGTCACGCTGTATTTTTTTTTGGTTGGCAACACTTTACCGCACAAATGGCGCTAAATTCAAATCTTGCGTAAATTTTGTGATAGCTTTATATACTAGTCAATATAGTTATACATTTACATAACGAAAAATAACATTATTTGAATATACACCATGCTTTTTCACCTTTAATATATACACTAGTCAGTATAGTGATACACTTACATAGCGAAAAATAACATTATTTGAATATGCATCATGCTTTTACACCTGTAATATATAGACGGTCCCAAAATTCACGCTAGAAGTAATTTTTATAGAAAAGAAAGGTTTATAATTAAAAATTGTAAATTTTGCTCAACAATAAAAATGCGTTGTTCTTTTGTGTAGCGCTCCATTTATAATAACCCTGAACGGTCAGCTGTCACGCTGTATTTTTTTTTTGGTTGGCAAAACTTTACCACACAAATGGCGCAAAATTCAAATCTTGCGTGAATTTTGTGATAGCTTTATATACTAGTCAATATAGTTATACATTTACATAACGAAAAATAACATTATTTGAATATACACCATGCTTTTTCACCTGTAATATATACACTAGTCAGTATAGTGATACATTTACATAGCGAAAAATAACATTATTTGAATATGCTACATGCTTTTGCACCTGTAATATATAGACGGTCCCAAAATTCACGCAAGAAGTAATTTTTATAGAAAACACAGGTTTATAATTAAAAATTGTAAATTTTGCTCAACAATAAAAATGCGTAGTTCTTTTGTGTAGCGCTCCATTTTTAATAACTCTGAACTGTCAGCTGTCACGCTGTATTTTTTTTTTGGTTGGCAACACGTTACCGCACAAATGGCGCAACATTCAAATCTTGCGAGAATTTTGTGACAACCTTTATATAGTAGTCAATATAGTTATACATTTACATAACGAAAAATAACATTATTTGAATATGCACCATGCTTTTACACCTGTAATATATATACTAGTCAATATAGTTATACATTTACATAGCTAAAAATTATATTATTTGAATGTGCAATATGCTTTTACACCTGTAATACATATAATAGTCAATATAGTGATACATTTTCATAGCGAAAAATAACATTATTTGAATATGCACCATGCTTTTACACCTGTAATATATATACTTGTCAATATAGTAACACATTTACATAGCGAAAAATAACATTATTTGAATATGCACCATGCTTTTACACCTGTAATATATATACTACTCAATATAGTGATACTTTTACAAAGCGAAAAATAATATTATTTGAATATGCATCATGCTTTTACACCTGCAATATATATACTAGTCAATATAGTTATACATTTACATAGCGAAAAATAACATTATTTAAATATGCATCATGCGTTTACACCTGTAATATATATACTAGTCAATATAGTGATACATTTAAATAGCGAAAAATAGCTTATTTGAATATGCACCATGCTTTTACACCTGTAATATATATACTAGTCAATATAGTTATACATTTACATAGCGAAAAATAACATTATTTGAATATGCACCATGCTTTTAAGCCTGTAATATATATACTAGTCAATATAGTGATACATTTACATAGCAAAAATAACATTATTTGAATATGCAACATGCTTTTACACCTGTCATTTATATACTAGTCAATATAGTGATACATTTACATAGCAAAAAATAACATTATTTGAATATGCAACATGCTTTTACACCTGTAATATATAGACGGTCCCAAAATTCATACAAAAAGTAATTTTGATAGAAAACACAGGTTTATAATTAAAAATTGTAAATTTTGCTCAACAATAAAAATGCGTTGTTCTTTTGTGTAGCGCTCCATTTCTAATAACACTGAACGGTCAGCTGTCACGCTGTATTTTTTTTTGGTTGGCAACACTTTACCGCACAAATGGCGCAAAATTCAAATCTTGCGTGAATTTTGTGATAGCTTTATATACTAGTCAATATAGTTATACATTTACATAACGAAAAATAACATTATTTGAATATACACCATGTTTTTACACCTGTAATATATATACTAGTCAATATAGTTATACATTTACATAGCTAAAAATTATATTTTTTGAATATGCAATATGCTTTTACACCTGTAATACATATAATAGTCAATATAGTGATACATTTACATAGCGAAAAATAACATTATTTGAATATGCACCATGCATTTACATCTGTAATATATATACTTGTCAATATAGTAACACATTTACATAGCGAAAAATAACATTATTTGAATATGCACCATGCTTTTACACCTGTAATATATATACTAGTCAATATAGTGATACATTTACAAAGCGAAAAATAACATTATTTGAATATGCATCATGCTTTTACACCCGTAATATATATACTAGTCAATATAGTTATACATTTGTATAGCGAAAAATAACATTATTTTAATATGCATCATGCGTTTACACCTGTAATATATATACTAGTCAATATAGTGATATATTTACATAGCGAAAAATAGCTTATTTGAATATGCACCATGCTTTTACACCTGTAATATATATACTAGTCAATATAGTTATACATTTACATAGCGAAAAATAACATTATTTGAATATGCACCATGCTTTTAAGCCTGTAATATATATACTAGTCAATATAGTGATACATTTACATAGCAAAAATAACATTATTTGAATATGCAACATGCTTTTACACCTGTCATTTATATACTAGTCAATATAGTGATACATTTACATAGCAAAAAATAACATTATTTGAATATGCAACATGCTTTTACACCTGTAATATATGGACGGTCCCAAAATTCACGCAAAAAATAATTTTGATAGAAAACACAGGTTTATAATTAAAAATTGTAAATTTTGCTCAAAAATAAAAATGCGTTGTTCTTTTGTGTAGCGCTCCATTTCTAATAACCCTGAACGGTCAGCTGTCACGCTGTATTTTTTTTTGGTTGGCAACACTTTACCGCACAAATGGCGCAAAATTCAAATCTTGCGTGAATTTTGTGATAGCTTTATATACTAGTCAATATAGTTATACATTTACATAACGAAAAATAACATTATTTGAATATACACCATGCTTTTTCACCTGTAATATATACACTAGTCAGTATAGTGATACATTTACATAGCGAAAAATAACATTATTTGAATATGCATCATGCTTTTACACCTGTAATATATAGACGGTCCCAAAATTCACGCAAGAAGTAATTTTTATAGAAAACACAGGTTTATAATTAAAAATTGTAAATTTTGCTCAACAATAAAAATGCGTAGTTCTTTTGTGTAGCGCTCCATTTTTAATAACTCTGAACTGTCAGCTGTCACGCTGTATTTTTTTTTTGGTTGGCAACACGTTACCGCACAAATGGCGCAACATTCAAATCTTGCGAGAATTTTGTGACAACCTTTATATAGTAGTCAATATAGTTATACATTTACATAACGAAAAATAACATTATTTGAATATGCACCATGCTTTTACACCTGTAATATATATACTAGTCAATATAGTTATACATTTACATAGCTAAAAATTATATTATTTGAATATGCAATATGCTTTTACACCTGTAATACATATAATAGTCAATATAGTGATACATTTTCATAGCGAAAAATAACATTATTTGAATATGCACAATGCTTTTACACCTGTAATATATATACTTGTCAATATAGTAACACATTTACATAGCGAAAAATAACATTATTTGAATATGCACCATGCTTTTACACCTGTAATATATATACTAGTCAATATAGTGATACTTTTACAAAGCGAAAAATAATATTATTTAAATATGCATCATGCTTTTACACCTGCAATATATATACTAGTCAATATAGTTATACATTTACATAGCGAAAAATAACATTATTTAAATATGCATCATGCGTTTACACCTGTAATATATATACTAGTCAATAAAGTGATACATTTACATAGCGAAAAATAGCTTATTTGAATATGCACCATGCTTTTACACCTGTAATACATATAATAGCCAATAGAGTGATACATTTACATAGCGAAAAATACCATTATTTGAATATACACCATGCTTTTACACCTTTAATATATATACTAGTCAATATAGTTACACATTTACATAGCGAAAAATAACATTATTTGAATATGCACTATGCTTTTAAACCTGTAATATATATACTAGTCAATATAGTGATACATTTACAAAGCGGAAAATAACATTTCTTGAATATGCACCATGCTTATACACCTGTAATATATAGACGGTCCCAAAATTCACGCAAGAAGTAATTTTGATAGAAAACACAGGTTTATAATTAAAAATTGTAAATTTTGTTCAACAATAAAAATTCGTTGTTCTTTTGTGTAGCGCTCCATTTCTAATAACCCTGAACTGTCAGCTGTCACGCTGTATTTTTTTTTGGTTGGCAACACTTTACCGCACAAATGGCGCAAAATTCAAATCTTTCGTGAATTTTGTGATTGCTTTATATACTAGTCAATATAGTTATACATTTACATAACGGAAAATAACATTATTTGAATACACACCTTGCTTTTTCACCTGTAATATATATACTAGTCAGTATATTGATACATTTACATAACAAAAAATTACATTATTTGAATATGCAACATGCTTTTACACCTGTCATTTATATACTAGTCAATATAGTGATACATTTACATAGCAAAAAATAACATTATTTGAATATGCAACATCCTTTTACACCTGTAATATATAGACGGTCCCAAAATACACGCAAAAAGTAATTTTGACAGAAAACACAGGTTTATAATTAAAAATTGTAAATTTTGCTCAACAATAAAAATGCGTTGTTCTTTTGTGTAGCGCTCCATTTCTAATAACCCTGAACGGTCAGCTGTCACGCTGTATTTTTTTTTGGTTGGCAACACTTTACCGCAAAAATGGCGCAAAATTCAAATCTTGCGTGAATTTTGTGATAGCTTTATATACTAGTCAATATAGTTATACATTTACATAACGAAAAATAACATTATTTGAATATACACCATGCTTTTTCACCTGTAATATATACATTAGTCAGTATAGTGATACATTTACATAGCGAAAAATAACATTATTTGAATATGCATCACGCTTTTACACCTGTAATATATAGACGGTCCTAAAATTCACGCAAGAAGTAATTTTTATAGAAAAGACAGGTTTATAATTAAAAATTGTAAATTTTGCTCAACAATAAAAATGCGTTGTTCTTTTGTGTAGCGCTCCATTTCTAATAACCCTGAACGGTCAGCTGTCACGCTGTATTTTTTTTTTGGTTGGCAACACGTTACCGCACAAATGGCGCAAAATTCAAATCTTGCGTAAATTTTGTGACAACCTTTATATAGTAGTCAATATAGTTATACATTTACATAACGAAAAATAACATTATTTGAATATGCACCATGCTTTTACACCTGTAATATATATACTAGTCAATATAGTTATAAATTTACATAGCTAAAAATTATATTATTTGAATATGCAATATGCTTTTACTCCTGTAATACATATAATAGTCAATATAGTGAAACATTTTCATAGCGAAAAATAACATTATTTGAATATGCACCATGCTTTTACACCTGTAATATATATACTTGTCAATATAGTAACACATTTACATAACGAAAAATAACATTATTTTAATATGCACCATGCTTTTACACCTCTAATACATATAATAGTCAATATAGTGATACATTTACATAGCGAAAAATAACATTATTTGAATATGCACCATGCTTTTACACCTGTAATATATATACTTGTCAATATAGTAACACATTTACATAGCGAAAAATAACATTATTTGAATATGCACCATGCTTTTACACCTGTAATATATATACTAGTCAATATAGTGATACATTTACAAAGCGAAAAATAACATTATTTGAACATGCATCATGCTTTTACACCTGTAATATATATACTAGTCAATATAGTTATACATTTACATAGCGAAAAATAACATTATTTTAATATGCATCATGCGTTTACACCTGTAATATATATACTAGTCAATATAGTTATACATTTACATAGCGAAAAATAACATTATTTGAATATGAACCATGCTTTTAAGCCTGTAATATATATACTAGTCAATATAGTGATACATTTACATAGCGAAAAATAACATTATTTGAATATGCACCATGCTTTTACACCTGTAATACATATAATAGCCAATAGAGTGATACATTTACATAGCGAAAAATAACATTATTTGAATATACACCATGCTTTTACACCTGTAATATATATACTAGTCAATATAGTTACACATTTACATAGAAAAATTTAAAACATTATTTGAATATGCACTATGCTTTTACACCTGTAATATATATACTAGTCAATATAGTGATACATTTACAAAGCGAAAAATAACATTATTTGAATATGCACCATGCTTTTACACCTGTCATTTATATACTAGTCAATATAGTGATACATTTACAAAGCGAAAAATAACATTACTTGAATATGCACCATGCTCTTACACCTGTAATATATAGACGGTCCCAAAATTCACGCAAGAAGTAATTTTGATAGAAAACACAGGTTTATAATTTAAAATTGTAAATTTTGTTCAACAATAAAAATTCGTTGTTCTTTTGTGTAGCGCTCCATTTCTAATAACCCTGAACTGTCAGCTGTCACGCTGTATTTTTTTTTTGGTTGGCAACACTTTACCTCACAAATGGCGCAAAATTCAAATCTTGCGTGAATTTTGTGATAGCTTTATATACTAGTCAATATAGTTATACATTTACATAACGGAAAATAACATTATTTGAATACACACCTTGCTTTTTCACCTGTAATATATATACTAGTCAGTATATTGATACATTTACATAGCAAAAAATAACATTATTTGAATATGCATCATGCTTTTACACCTGTAATATATAGACGGTCCCAAAATTCCAAAATTCACGCAAGAAGTAATTTTTATAGAAAACAAAGGTTTATAATTAAAAATTGTAAATTTTGCTCAACAATAAAAATGCGTAGTTCTTTTGTGTAGCGCTCCATTTTTAATAACTCTGAACTGTCAGCTGTCACGCTGTATTTTTTTTTTGGTTGGCAACACGTTACCCCACAAATGGCGCAACATTCAAATCTTGCGTGAATTTTGTGACAACCTTTATATAGTAGTCAATATAGTTATACATTTACATAACGAAAAATAACATTATTTGAATATGCACCATGCTTTTACACCTGTAATATATATACTAGTCAATATAGTTATACATTTACATAGCTAAAAATTATATTATTTGAATATGCAATATGCTTTTACACCTGTAATACATATAATAGTCAATATAGTGATACATTTTCATAGCGAAAAATAACATTATTTGAATATGCACCATGCTTTTACACCTGTAATATATATACTTGTCAATATAGTAACACATTTACATAGCGAAAAATAACATTATTTGAATATGCACCATGCTTTTACACCTGTAATATATATACTAGTCAATATAGTGATACATTTACAAAGCGAAAAATAATATTATTTGAATATGCATCATGCTTTTACACCTGCAATATATATACTAGTCAATATAGTTACACATTTACATAGCGAAAAATAACAATATTTAAATATGCATCATGCGTTTACACCTGTAATATATATACTAGTCAATAAAGTGATACATTTACATAGCGAAAAATAGCTTATTTGAATATGCACCATGCTTTTACACCTGTAATATATATACTAGTCAATATAGTTATACATTTACATAGCGAAAAATAACATTATTTGAATATGCACCATGCTTTTAAGCCTGTAATATATATACTAGTCAATATAGTGATACATTGACATAGCGAAAAATAACATTATTTGAATATGCACCATGCTTTTACACCTGTAAAACATATAATAGCCAATAGAGTGATACATTTACATAGCGAAAAATAACATTATTTGAATATACACCATGCTTTTACACCTTTAATATATATACTAGTCAATATAGTTACACATTTACATAGCGAAAAATAACATTATTTGAATATGCACTATGCTTTTACACCTGTAATATATATACTAGTCAATATAGTGATACATTTACAAAGCGAAAAATAACATTACTTGAATATGCACCATGCTTTTACACCTGTAATATATAGACGGTCCAAAAATTCACGCAAGAAGTAATTTTGATAGAAAACACAGGTTTATAATTAAAAATTGTAAATTTTGTTCAACAATAAAAATTCGTTGTTCTTTTGTGTAGCGCTCCATTTCTAATAACCCTGAACTGTCAGCTGTCACGCTGTATTTTTTTTTTGGTTGGCAACACTTTACCGCACAAATGGCGCAAAATTCAAATCTTGCGTGAATTTTGTGATAGCTTTATATACTAGTCAATATAGTTATACATTTACATAACGGAAAATAACATTATTTGAATACACACCTTGCTTTTTCACCTGTAATATATATACTAGTCAGTATATTGATACATTTACATAGCAAAAAATAACATTATTTGAATATGCATCACGCTTTTACACCTGTAATATATAGACGGTCCCAAAATTCACGCAAGAAGTAATTTTTATAGAAAAGACAGGTTTATAATTAAAAATTGTAAATTTTGCTCAACAATAAAAATGCGTTGTTCTTTTGTGTAGCGCTCCATTTCTAATAACCCTGAACGGTCAGCTGTCACGCTGTATTTTTTTTTTGGTTGGCAACACGTTACCGCACAAATGGCGCAAAATTCAAATCTTGCGTAAATTTTGTGACAACCTTTATATAGTAGTCAATATAGTTATACATTTACATAACGAAAAATAACATTATTTGAATATGCACCATGCTTTTACACCTGTAATATATATACTAGTCAATATAGTTATACATTTACATAGCTAAAAATTATATTATTTGAATGTGCAATATGCTTTTACACCTGTAATACATATAATAGTCAATATAGTGATACATTTTCATAGCGAAAAATAACATTATTTGAATATGCACCATGCTTTTACACCTGTAATATATATACTTGTCAATATAGTAACACATTTACATAGCGAAAAATAACATTATTTGAATATGCACCATGCTTTTACACCTGTAATATATATACTACTCAATATAGTGATACTTTTACAAAGCGAAAAATAATATTATTTGAATATGCATCATGCTTTTACACCTGCAATATATATACTAGTCAATATAGTTATACATTTACATAGCGAAAAATAACATTATTTAAATATGCATCATGCGTTTACACCTGTAATATATATACTAGTCAATATAGTGATACATTTAAATAGCGAAAAATAGCTTATTTGAATATGCACCATGCTTTTACACCTGTAATATATATACTAGTCAATATAGTTATACATTTACATAGCGAAAAATAACATTATTTGAATATGCACCATGCTTTTAAGCCTGTAATATATATACTAGTCAATATAGTGATACATTTACATAGCAAAAATAACATTATTTGAATATGCAACATGCTTTTACACCTGTCATTTATATACTAGTCAATATAGTGATACATTTACATAGCAAAAAATAACATTATTTGAATATGCAACATGCTTTTACACCTGTAATATATAGACGGTCCCAAAATTCATACAAAAAGTAATTTTGATAGAAAACACAGGTTTATAATTAAAAATTGTAAATTTTGCTCAACAATAAAAATGCGTTGTTCTTTTGTGTAGCGCTCCATTTCTAATAACACTGAACGGTCAGCTGTCACGCTGTATTTTTTTTTGGTTGGCAACACTTTACCGCACAAATGGCGCAAAATTCAAATCTTGCGTGAATTTTGTGATAGCTTTATATACTAGTCAATATAGTTATACATTTACATAACGAAAAATAACATTATTTGAATATACACCATGCTTTTTCACCTGTAATATATACACTAGTCAGTATAGTGATACATTTACATAGAGAAAAATAACATTATTTGAATATGCATCATGCTTTTACACCTGTAATATATAGACGGTCCCAAAATTCACGCAAGAAGTAATTTTTATAGAAAACACAGGTTTATAATTAAAAATTGTAAATATTGCTCAACATTAAAAATGCGTAGTTCTTTTGTGTAGCGCTCCATTTTTAATAACTCTGAACTGTCAGCTGTCACGCTGTATTTTTTTTTTGGTTGGCAACACGTTACCGCACAAATGGCGCAAAATTCAAATCTTGCGTGAATTTTGTGACAACCTTTATATAGTAGTCAATATAGTTATACATTTACATAACGAAAAATAACATTATTTGAATATGCACCATGCTTTTACACCTGTAATATATATACTAGTCAATATAGTTATACATTTACATAGCTAAAAATTATATTATTTGAATATGCAATATGCTTTTACACCTGTAATACATATAATAGTCAATATAGTGATACATTTTCATAGCGAAAAATAACATTATTTGAATATGCACCATGCTTTTACACCTGTAATATATATACTTGTCAATATAGTAACACATTTACATAGCGAAAAATAACATTATTTGAATATGCACCATGCTTTTACACCTGTAATATATATACTAGTCAATATAGTGATACATTTACAAAGCGAAAAATAATATTATTTGAATATGCATCATGCTTTTACACCTGCAATATATATACTAGTCAATATAGTTATACATTTACATAGCGAAAAATAACATTATTTAAATATGCATCATGCGTTTACACCTGTAATATATATACTAGTTAATATAGTGATACATTTACATAGCGAAAAATAGCTTATTTGAATATGCACCATGCTTTTACACCTGTAATATATATACTAGTCAATATAGTTATACATTTACATAGCGAAAAATAACATTATTTGAATATGCACAATGCTTTTAAGCCTGTAATATATATACTAGTCAATATAGTGATACATTCACATAGCGAAAAATAACATTATTTGAATATGCACCATGCTTTTACAACTTTAATACATATAATAGCCAATAGAGTGATACATTTACATAGCGAAAAATAACATTATTTGAATATACACCATGCTTTTACACCTTTAATATATATACTAATCAATATAGTTACACATTTACATAGCGAAAAATAACATTATTTGAATATGCACCATGCTTTTACACCTGTCATTTATATACTAGTCAATATAGTGATACATTTACATAGCAAAAAATAACATTATTTGAATATGCAACATGCTTTTACACCTGTAATATATAGACGGTCCCAAAATTCACGCAAAAAGTAATTTTGATAGAAAACACAGGTTTATAAATAAAAATTAAATTTTGCTCAACAATAAAAATGCGTTGTTCTTTTTGTAGCGCTCCATGTTTAATAACCCTGAACTGTCAGCTGTCACTCTGTATTTTTTTTTTGGTTGGCAACCCTTAACCGCACAAATGGCGCAAAATCCAAATCTTGCGTGAATTTTGTAACAACCTTTATATACTAGTCAATATAGTTATACATTTACATAGCGACAAATAACAATCTTTGAATATGTACCATGCTTTTACAACTGTAATATATATACTAGTCAATATAGTGATACATTTACAAAGTGAAAAATAACATTACTTGAATATGCACTATGCTTTTACACCTGTAATATATAGATGGTCCCAAAATTCACGCAAGAAGTAATTTTGATAGAAAACACAGGTTTATAATTAAAAATTGTAAATTTTGTTCAACAATAAAAATTCGTTGTTCTTTTGTGTAGCGCTCCATTTCTAATAACCCTGAACTGTCAGCTGTCACGCTGTATTTTTTTTTGGTTGGCAACACTTTACCGCACAAATGGCGCAAAATTCAAATCTTGCGTGAATTTTGTGATAGCTTTATATACTAGTCAATATAGTTATACATTTACATAACGGAAAATAACATTATTTGAATACACACCTTGCTTTTTCACCTGTAATATATATACTAGTCAGTATAGTGATACATTTACATAGCAAAAAATAACATTATTTGAATATGCAACATGCTTTTACATCTGTCATTTATATACTAGTCAATATAGTGATACATTTACATAGCAAAAAATAACATTATTTGAATATGCAACATGCTTTTACACCTGTAATATATAGACGGTCCCAAAATTCACGCAAAAAGTAATTTTGATAGAAAACACAGGTTTATAATTAAAAATTGTAAATTTTGTTCAACAATAAAAATTCGTTGTTCTTTTGTGTAGCGCTCCATTTCTAATAACCCTGAACTGTCAGCTGTCACGCTGTATTTTTTTTTTGTTGGCAACACTTTACCGCACAAATGGCGCAAAATTCAAATCTTGCGTGAATTTTGTGATAGCTTTATATACTAGTCAATATAGTTATACATTTACATAACGGAAAATAACATTATTTGAATACACACCTTGCTTTTTCACCTGTAATATATATACTAGTCAGTATAGTGATACATTTACATAGCAAAAAATAACATTATTTGAATATGCACCATGCTTTTACACCTGTAATATATATACTAATCAATATAGTTATATATTTACATAGCGAAAAATAACATTATTTGAATATGCATCATGCGTTTACACCTGTAATATATATACTATTCAATATAGTGATATACTTACATAGCGAAAAATAGCATTATTTAAATAGGCACCATACTTTTACACCTGTAATATATATACTAGTCAATATAGAGATACATTTACATAGCGAAAAAAACCATTATTTGAATATGCACCATGCTTTCACACCTGTAATATATATACTACTCAATATAATTATACATTTACATAGCGAAAAATAAAATTATTTGAATATGCACCATGCTTTTACACCTGTAATATATATTCCAGTCAATATAGTTACACATTTACATAGCGAAAATAACATTATTTGAATATGTACCATGCGTTTATGCCTGTAATATATATACTAGTCAATAAAGTTCCACATTTGCATAGCTAAAAATAACATTATTTGAATATGCACCATGCTTTTACACCTGTAATATATATACTTGTCAATATAGTGATACATTTCCATAGCGAAAAATAACATTATTTGAATATGCATCATGCTTTTACACCTGTAATATATATACTAGTCAATATAGTGATACATTTACATAGCGAAAAATAGCATTATTTGAATATGCACCATGCTTTTACACCTGTAATATATATACTAGTCAATATAGAGATACATTTACATAGCGAAAAATAACATTATTTGAATATGCACCATGCTTTCACACCTGTAATATATATACTACTCAATATAATTATACATTTACATAGCGAAAAATAAAATTATTTGAATATGCACCATGCTTTTACACCTGTAATATATATTCCTGTCAATATAGTTATACATTTTCATAGCGAAAATAACATTATTTGAATATATACCATGCGTTTACGCCTGTAATATATATACTAGTCAATAAAGTTCCACATTTACATAGTTAAAAATAACATTATTTGAATATGCACCATGCTTTTACACCTGTAATATATATACTTGTCAATATAGTGATACATTTCCAAAGCGAAAAATAACATTATTTGAATATGCATCATGCTTTTACACCTGTAATATATATACTAGTCAATATAGTGATACATTTACATAGCGAAAAATAGCATTATTTGAATATGCACCATGCTTTTACACCTGTAATATATATACTAGTCAATATAGTTCCACATTTACATAGCGAAAAATAACATTATTTGAATATTCACCATGCTTTTAAGCCTGTAATATATATATACTAGTCAATATAGTGATACATTTACATATCGAAAAATAACATTATTTGAATATGCACCATGCTTTTACACCTGTAATACATATAATAGCAAATAGAGTGATACATTCACATAGCGAAAAATAACATTATTTGAATATACACCATGCTTTTACACCTGTAATATATATACTAGTCAATATAGTAACACAATTACATAGCGAAAAATAACATTATTTGAATATGCTCTATGCTTTTACACCTGTATTTTATATATACTAGTCCATATAGTGATACATTTACAAAGCGAAAAATAACATTATTTGAATATGCACCATGCTTTTACACCTGTCATATATATACTAGTCAATATAGTGATACATTTACATAGCGAAAAATAACATTATTTGAATATGCACCATGCGTTTACACCTGTAATATACAGACGGTCCCAAAATTCACGCAAGAAGTAATTTTGATAGAAAACACAGGTTTATGAATAAAAATTAAATTTTGCTCTACAATAAAAATGCGTTGTTCTTTTGTGTAGCGCTCCATGTTTAATAACCCTGAACTGTCAGCTGTCACGCTGTATTTTTTTTTGGTTGGCAACCCTTAACCGCACAAATGGCGCAAAATTCAAATCTTACGTCAATTTTGTGACAACCTTTATATACTAGTCAATATAGTTATACATTTACATAGCGACAAATAACAATCTTTGAATATGTACCATGCTTTTACAACTGTAATATATATACTAGTCAATATAGTGATACATTTACATAGCGAAAAATAACATTACTTGAATATGCACCATGCTTTTACACCTGTAATATATAGATGGTCCCAAAATTCACGCAAGAAGTAATTTTGATAGAAAACACAGGTTTATAATTAAAAATTGTAAATTTTGCTCAACAATAAAAATGCGTTGTTCTTTTGTGTAGCGCTCCATTTCTAATAACCCTGAACTGTCAGCTGTCACGCTGTATTTTTTTTTGGTTGGCAACACTTTACCGCACAAATGGCGCAAAATTCAAATCTTGCGTGAATTTTGTGACAACCTTTATATACTAGTCAATATAGTTATACATTTACAAAGCGAAAAATAACATTATTTTAATATGCACCATGCTTTTACACCTGTAATATATATACTAGTCAGAATAGTGATACATTTACATAGCGAAAAATAACATTATTTGAATATGCAACATGCTTTTACACCTGTAATATATAGACGGTCTCAAAATTCACGCAAGAAGTAATTTTTATAGAAAACACATATTTATAATTAAAAATTGAAAATTTTGCTCAACAATAAAAATGCGTTGTTCTTTTGTGTAGCGCTCCATTTTTAATAACTCTGAACTGTCAGCTGTCACGCTGTATTTTTTTTTGGTTGGCAACACGTTACCGCACAAATGGCGCAAAATTCAAATCTTGCGTGAATTCTGTGACAACCTTTATGTACTAGTCAATATAGTTATACATTTACATAACGAAAAATAACATTATTTGAATATGCACCATGCTTTTACACCTGTAATATATATACTATTCAAAATAGTTATACATTTACATAGCTAAAAATTATATTATTTGAATATGCAATATGCTTTTACACCTGTAATACATATAATAGTCAATATAGTGATACATTTACATAGCGAAAAATAACATTATTTGAATATGCACCATGCTTTTACACCTGTATTATATATACTAGACAATATAGTGATACATTTACATAGCAAAAAATAACATTATTTGAATATGCACTATGCTTTTTCACCTGTAATATATATATACTAGTCAATATAGTGATACATTTACAAAGCGAAAAATAACATTATTTGAATATGCACCATGCTTTTACAACTGTAATATATATACTAATCAATATAGTTATACATTTACATAGCGAAATATAACATTATTTGAATATGCACCATGCTTTTACACCTCTAATATATATACTAGTCAATATTGTTATATATTTACATAGCGAAAAATAACATTATTTGAATATGCACCATGCGTTTACACCTGTAATATATATACTAGTCAATATAGTGATACACTTACATAGCGAAAAATATAGCATTATTTGAATAGGCACCATGCTTTTACACCTGTAATATATATACTAGTCAATATAGAGATACATTTACATAGCGAAAAATAACATTATTTGAATATGCAGCATGCTTTCACACCTGTAATATATATACTACTCAATATAATTATACATTTACATAGCGAAAAATAAAATTATTTGAATATGATCCATGCTTTTACACCTGTAATATATATTCCAGTCAATATAGTTATACATTTACATAGCGAAAATAACATTATTTGAATATGTACCATGCGTTTACACCTGTAATATATATACTAGTCAATAAAGTTCCACATTTACATATCTAAAAATAACATTATTTTAATATGCACCATGCTTTTACACCTTTGATATATATACTAGTCAATATAGTTATATATTTACATAACGAAAAATAACATTATTTGAATATGAATTATGCTTTTACACCTGTAATATATATACTAGTCAATATAGTGATACATTTACATAGCGAAAAATAACGTTATTTGAATATGCACCATGCTTTTACACCTGTAATATATATACTAGTCAATATTGTGATACATTTACATAGCGAAAAATAACTTTATTTGAATATGCACCATGCTTTTACACCTGTAATATATATACTAGTCAATATAGTGATACATTTACAAAGCGAAAAATAACATTATTTGAATATGCACCATGCTTATACAACTGTAATATATATATACTAGTCAATATAGTTATACATTTACATAGCGAAAAATAAGATTATTTGAATATGCATCATGCTTTTACACCTGTAATATATATTCTAGTCAATAAAGTTATACATTTACATAGCGAAAAATAACATTATTTGAATATGCACCATGCGTTTACACATGTAATATATATACTAGTCAATATAGTGATACATTTACATAGCGAAAAATAACATTATTTGAATATGCACCATGCTTTCACACCTCTAATATATATACTAGTCAATATAGTGATGCAATTACATAGCGAAAAATAACTATATTTGAATATGCACCATTCTTTTACATCTGTATTATATATACTAGTCGATATAGTTATACATTTACTTAGGGAAAAATAACATTATATGAATATGCAAAAAGCTTTTACACCTGTAATATATATACTATTCAATATAATGATACATTTACATAGCGGAAAATTACATTATTTGAATATGCACCATGCTTTTACACCTGTAATATATATACTAGTCAATATAGTTACACATTTACATAGCGAAAAATAACATTATTTGAATATGCACCATGCTTTTACACCTGTAATATATATACTAGTCAATATAGTTATACATTTACATAGCGTAAAATAAAATTATTTGAATATGCACCATGCTCTTACACCTGTAATATGTATGCTAGTCAATATAGTGATACATTTACTTAGCGAAAAATAACATTATTTGAATATGCACCATGCTTTCACACCTGTAATACATATAATAGTCAGTATAGTGATACATTTACATAGCGAAAAATAACATTATTTGAATATGCAACATGCTTTTACACCTGTAATATATATACTAGTCAATATAGTTATACATTTACATAGCGGAAAATAACATTATTTGATTATGCACCATGCTTTTACACCTGTAATATATATACTAGTCAATATAGTGATACATTTACAAAGCGAAAAATAACATTATTTGAATATGCACCATGCTTTTACAACTGTAATATATATACTAGTCAATATAGTTATACATTTACATAGCGAAAAATAAGATTATTTGAATATGCATCATGCTTTTACACTTGTAATATATATTCTAGTCAATAAAGTTATACATTTACATAGCGAAAAATAACATTATTTGAATATGCACCATGCGTTTACACATGTAATATATATACTAGTCAATATAGTGATACATTTACATAGCGAAAAATAACATTATTTGAATATGCACCATGCTTTCACACCTCTAATATATATACTAGTCAATATAGTGATGCAATTACATAGCGAAAAATAACTATATTTGAATATGCACCATGCGTTTACACCTGTAATATATATACTAGTCAATATAGAGATACATTTACATAGCGAAAAATAACATTATTTGAATATGCACCATGCTTTCACACCTGTAATATATACACTACTCAATATAATTGTACATTTACATAGCGAAAAATAAAATTATTTGAATATGCACCATGCTTTTACACCTGTAATATATATTCCAGTGAATATAGTTATACATTTACATAGCGAAAATAACATTATTTGAATATGCACCATACGTTTACACCTGTAATATATATACTAGTCAATAAAGTTCCACATTTACATATCTAAAAATAACATTATTTGAATATGCACCATGCGTTTACACATGTAATATATATACTAGTCAATATAGTGATACATTTACATAGCGAAAAATAACATTATTTGAATATGCACCATGCTTTCACACCTCTAATATATATACTAGTCAATATAGTGATGCAATTACATAGCGAAAAATAACTATATTTGAATATGCACCATTCTTTTACATCTGTATTATATATACTAGTCGATATAGTTATACATTTACTTAGCGAAAAATAACATTATATGAATATGCACCAAGCTTTTACACCTGTAATATACATACTATTCAATATAATGATACATTTACATAGCGGAAAATAACATTATTTGAATATGCACCATGCTTTTACACCTGTAATATATATACTAGTCAATATAGTTATACATTTACATAGCGTAAAATAAAATTATTTGAATATGCACCATGCTTTTACACCTGTAATATGTATGCTAGTCAATATAGTGATACATTTACTTAGCGAAAAATAACATTATTTGAATATGCACCATGCTTTCACACCTGTAATACATATAATAGTCAGTATAGTGATACATTTACATAGCGAAAAATAACATTATTTGAATATGCACCATGCTTTTACACCTGTAATATATATACTAGTCAATATAGTTATACATTTACATAGCAAAAAATAACATTATTTGAATATGCACCATGCTTTTACACCTGTAATATATATACTAATCAATATAGTTATATATTTACATAGCGAAAAATAACATTATTTGAATATGCATCATGCGTTTACACCTGTAATATATATACTAGTCAATATAGTGATACACTTACATAGCGAAAAATAGCATTATTTGAATAGGCACCATGCTTTTACACCTGTAATATATATACTAGTCAATATAGAGATACATTTACATAGCGAAAAATAACATTATTTGAATATGCACCATGCTTTCACACCTGTAATATATATACTACTCAATATAATTATACATTTACATAGCGAAAAATAAAATTATTTGAATATGCACCATGCTTTTACACCTGTAATATATATTCCAGTCAATATAGTTACACATTTACATAGCGAAAATAATATTATTTGAATATGTACCATGCGTTTACGCCTGTAATATATATACTAGTCAATAAAGTTCCACATTTACATAGCTAAAAATAACATTATTTGAATATGCACCATGCTTTTACACCTGTAATATATATACTTGTCAATATAGTGATACATTTCCAAAGCGAAAAATAACATTATTTGAATATGCATCATGCTTTTACACCTGTAATATATATACTAGTCAATATAGTGATACATTTACATAGCGAAAAATAGCATTATTTGAATATGCACCATGCTTTTACACCTGTAATATATATACTAGTCAATATAGAGATATATTTACATAGCGAAAAATAACATTATTTGAATATGCACCATGCTTTCACACCTGTAATATATATACTACTCAATATAATTATACATTTACATAGCGAAAAATAAAATTATTTGAATATGCACCATGCTTTTACACCTGTAATATATATTCCAGTCAATATAGTTACACATTTACATAGCGAAAATAACATTATTTGAATATGTACCATGCGTTTACGCCTGTAATATATATACTAGTCAATAAAGTTCCACATTTACATAGCTAAAAATAACATTATTTGAATATGCACCATGCTTTTACACGTGTAATATATATACTTGTCAATATAGTGATACATTTCCAAAGCGAAAAATAACATTATTTGAATATGCATCATGCTTTTACACCTGTAATATATATACTAGCCAATATAGTGATACATTTACATAGCGAAAAATAGCATTATTTGAATATGCACCATGCTTTTACATCTGTAATATATATACTAGTCAATATAGAGATACATTTACATAGCGAAAAATAACATTATTTGAATATGCACCATGCTTTCACACCTGTAATATATATACTACTCAATATAATTATACATTTACATAGCGAAAAATAAAATTATTTGAATATGCACCATGCTTTTACACCTGTAATATATATTCTAGTCAATATAGTTATACATTTACATAGCGAAAAATAACATTATTTGATTATGCACCATGCTTTTACACCTGTAATATATATACTAGTCAATATAGTGATACATTTACAAAGCGAAAAATAACATTATTTGAATATGCACCATGCTTTTACAACTGTAATATATATACTAGTCAATATAGTTATACATTTACATAGCGAAAAATAAGATTATTTGAATATGCATCATGCTTTTACACTTGTAATATATATTCTAGTCAATAAAGTTATACATTTACATAGCGAAAAATAACATTATTTGAATATGCACCATGCGTTTACACATGTAATATATATACTAGTCAATATAGTGATACATTTACATAGCGAAAAATAACATTATTTGAATATGCACCATGCTTTCACACCTCTAATATATATACTAGTCAATATAGTGATGCAATTACATAGCGAAAAATAACTATATTTGAATATGCACCATTCTTTTACATCTGTATTATATATACTAGTCGATATAGTTATACATTTACTTAGGGAAAAATAACATTATATGAATATGCACCAAGCTTTTACACCTGTAATATATATACTATTCAATATAATGATACATTTACAAAGCGAAAAATAACATTATTTGAATATGCACCATGCTTTTACAACTGTAATATATATACTAGTCAATATAGTTATACATTTACATAGCGAAAAATAACATTATTTGAATATGCACCATGCTTTTACACCTCTAATACATATAATAGTCAATATAGTTATATATTTACATAGCGAGAAATAACATTATTTGAATATGCACCATGCGTTTACACCTGTAATATATATACTAGTCAATATAGTGATACACTTACATAGCGAAAAATAGCATTATTTGAATAGGCACCATGCTTTTACACCTGTAATATATATACTAGTCAATATAGAGATACATTTACATAGCGAAAAATAACATTATTTGAATATGCACCATGCTTTCACACCTGTAATATATACACTACTCAATATAATTATACATTTACATATCTAAAAATAACATTATTTGAATATGCACCATGCTTTTACACCTTTGATATATATACTAGTCAATATAGTTATACATTTACATAACGAAAAATAACATTATTTGAATATGCATTATGCTTTTACACCTGTAATATATATACTAGTCAATATAGTGATACATTTACATAGCGAAAAATAACGTTATTTGAATATGCACCATGCTTTTACACCTGTAATATATATACTAGTCAATATTGTGATACATTTACATAGCGGAAAATAACATTATTTGAATATGCACCATGCTTTTACACCTGTAATATATATACTAGTCAATATAGTTATACATTTACATAGCGTAAAATAAAATTATTTGAATATGCACCATGCTTTTACACCTGTAATATGTATGCTAGTCAATATAGTGATACATTTACTTAGCGAAAAATAACATTATTTGAATATGCACCATGCTTTCACACCTGTAATACATATAATAGTCAGTATAGTGATACATTTACATAGCGAAAAATAACATTATTTGAATATGCACCATGCTTTTACACCTGTAATATATATACTAGTCAATATAGTTATACATTTACATAGCAAAAAATAACATTATTTGAATATGCACCATGCTTTTACACCTGTAATATATATACTAATCAATATAGTTATATATTTACATAGCGAAAAATAACATTATTTGAATATGCATCATGCGTTTACACCTGTAATATATATACTAGTCAATATAGTGATACACTTACATAGCGAAAAATAGCATTATTTGAATAGGCACCATGCTTTTACACCTGTAATATATATACTAGTCAATATAGAGATACATTTACATAGCGAAAAATAACATTATTTGAATATGCACCATGCTTTCACACCTGTAATATATATACTACTCAATATAATTATACATTTACATAGCGAAAAATGAAATTATTTGAATATGCACCATGCTTTTACACCTGTAATATATATTCCAGTCAATATAGTTACACATTTACATAGCGAAAATAATATTATTTGAATATGTACCATGCGTTTACGCCTGTAATATATATACTAGTCAATAAAGTTCCACATTTACATAGCTAAAAATAACATTATTTGAATATGCACCATGCTTTTACACCTGTAATATATATACTTGTCAATATAGTGATACATTTCCAAAGCGAAAAATAACATTATTTGAATATGCATCATGCTTTTACACCTGTAATATATATACTAGTCAATATAGTGATACATTTACATAGCGAAAAATAAAATTATTTGAATATGCACCATGCTTTTACACCTGTAATATATATACTAGTCAATATAGAGATACATTTACATAGCGAAAAATAACATTATTTGAATATGCACCATGCTTTCACACCTGTAATATATATACTACTCAATATAATTATACATTTACATAGCGAAAAATAAAATTATTTGAATATGCACCATGCTTTTACACCTGTAATATATATTCCAGTCAATATAGTTATACATTTACATAGCGAAAATAACATTATTTGAGTATATACCATGCGTTTACGCCTGTAATATATATACTAGTCAATAAAGTTCCACATTTACATAGCTAAAAATAACATTATTTGAATATGCACCATGCTTTTACACCTGTAATATATATACTTGTCAATATAGTGATACATTTACAAAGCGAAAAATAACATTATTTGGATATGCTTTATGCTTTTACACCTGTAATATATATACTAGTCAATATAGTGATACATTCACATAGCGAAAAATAACATTATATGAATATGCACCATGCTTTTACACCTGTAATATATATACTAGTCAATATAGTTCCACATTTACATAGCGAAAAATAACATTATTTGAATATGCACCATGCTTTTAAGCCTGTAATATATATATACTAGTCAATATAGTGATACATTTACATAGCAAAAAATAACATTATTTGAATATGCACCATGCTTTTACACCGGTAATACATATAATAGCCAATAGAGTGATACATTCACATACCGAAAAATAACATTATTTGAATATGCACCATGCTTTTACACCTGTCATATATATACTAGTCAATATAGTGATACATTTACATAGCGAAAAATAACATTATTTGAATATGCACCATGCGTTTACACCTGTAATATACAGACGGTCCCAAAATTCACGCAAGAAGTAATTTTGATAGAAAACACAGGTTTATGAATAAAAATTAAATTTTGCTCTACAATACAAATGCGTTGTTCTTTTGTGTAGCGCTCCATGTTTAATAACCCTGAACTGTCAGCTGTCACGCTGTATTTTTTTTTGGTTGGCAACCCTTAACCGCACAAATGGCGCAAAATTCAAATCTTACGTCAATTTTGTGACAACCTTTATATACTAGTCAATATAGTTATACATTTACATAGCGACAAATAACAATCTTTGAATATGTACCATGCTTTTACAACTGTAATATATATACTAGTCAATATAGTGATACATTTACATAGCGAAAAATAACATTACTTGAATATGCACCATGCTTTTACACCTGTAATATATAGATGGTCCCAAAATTCACGCAAGAAGTAATTTTGATAGAAAACACAGGTTTATAATTAAAAATTGTAAATTTTGCTCAACAATAAAAATGCGTTGTTCTTTTGTGTAGCGCTCCATTTCTAATAACCCTGAACTGTCAGCTGTCACGCTGTATTTTTTTTTTTGGTTGGCAACACTTTACCGCACAAATGGCGCAAAATTCAAATCTTGCGTGAATTTTGTGACAACCTTTATATACTAGTCAATATAGTTATACATTTACAAAGCGAAAAATAACATTATTTTAATATGCACCATGCTTTTACACCTGTAATATATATACTAGTCAGAATAGTGATACATTTACATAGCGAAAAATAACATTATTTGAATATGCAACATGCTTTTACACCTGTAATATATAGACGGTCTCAAAATTCACGCAAGAAGTAATTTTTATAGAAAACACATATTTATAATTAAAAATTGTAAATTTTGCTCAACAATAAAAATGCGTTGTTCTTTTGTGTAGCGCTCCATTTTTAATAACTCTGAACTTTCAGCTGTCACGCTGTATTTTTTTTTGGTTGGCAACACGTTACCGCACAAATGGCGCAAAATTTAAATCTTGCGTGAATTCTGTGACAACCTTTATGTACTAGTCAATATAGTTATACATTTACATAACGAAAAATAACATTATTTGAATATGCACCATGCTTTTACACCTGTAATATATATACTATTCAAAATAGTTATACATTTACATAGCTAAAAATTATATTATTTGAATATGCAATATGCTTTTACACCTGTAATACATATAATAGTCAATATAGTGATACATTTACATAGCGAAAAATAACATTATTTGAATATGCACCATGCTTTTACACCTGTATTATATATACTAGACAATATAGTGATACATTTACATAGCAAAAAATAACATTATTTGAATATGCACTATGCTTTTTCACCTGTAATATATATATACTAGTCAATATAGTGATACATTTACAAAGCGAAAAATAACATTATTTGAATATGCACCATGCTTTTACAACTGTAATATATATACTAATCAATATAGTTATACATTTACATAGCGAAATATAACATTATTTGAATATGCACCATGCTTTTACACCTCTAATATATATACTAGTCAATATAGTTATATATTTACATAGCGAAAAATAACATTATTTGAATATGCACCATGCGTTTACACCTGTAATATATATACTAGTCAATATAGTGATACACTTACATAGCGAAAAATAGCATTATTTGAATAGACACCATGCTTTTACACCTGTAATATATATACTGGTCAATATAGAGATACATTTACATAGCGAAAAATAACATTATTCGAATATGCACCATGCTTTTACACCTGTAATATATATACTAGTCAATATAGTGATACATTTACTTAGCGAAAATAACATTATTTGAATATGCACCATGCTTTCACACCTCTAATATATATACTATTCAATATAGTGATACAATTACATAGCGAAAAATAAAATTATTTGAATATGCACCATGCTTTTACACCTGTAATATATATTCTAGTCTATATAGTTATACATTTACATAGCAAAAAATAACATTATTTGAATATGTACCATGCATTTACACCTGTAATATATATACTAGTCAATATAGTTATACATTTACATAGCGAAAAATAACATTATTTGAATATGCACCATGCTTTTACACCTGTAATATATATACTAGTCAATATAGTTCCACATTTACATAGCGAAAAATAACAATATTTGAATATGCACCATGCGTTTACACCTGTAATATATATACTAGTCAATATAGTGATACATTTACATAGCGAAAAATAGCATTATTTGAATATGCACGATGCTTTTACACCTGTAATATATATACTAGTCAATATAGTGATACATTTACTTAGCGAAAAATAACATTATTTGAATATGCACCATGCTTTCACACCTCTAATATATATACTAGTCAATATAGTGATACAATTACATAGCGAAAAATAACTATACTTGAATATGCACCATCCTTTTACACCTGTAATATATATAATAGTCAATATAGTTATACAGTTACATAGCGAAAAATAAAATTATTTGAATATGCACCATTCTTTTACACCTCTAATATATATACTAGTCAATATAGTTATAAATTTACATAGT
Source organism: Druceiella hillmani (assembly GCA_039881145.1). NCBI lineage: Eukaryota > Metazoa > Arthropoda > Insecta > Lepidoptera > Hepialidae > Druceiella > Druceiella hillmani. The sequence goes on along the minus strand of JAYKKI010000009.1, from coordinate 34,994,075 downwards.
GAAAAATAACATTATTTGAATATGCACCATGCTTTTGCAACTGTAATATATATACTAGTCAATATAGTTATACATTTACATAGCGAAAAATAAAATTGTTTGAATATGCACCATGCTTTTACACCTGTAATATATATTCTAGTCAATATAGTTATACATTTACATAGCGAAAAATAAAATTATTTGAATATGTACCATGCGTTTACACCTGTAATATATATACTAGTCAATATAGTGACACATTTACATAGCGAAAAATAGCATTATTTGAATATGCACCATGCTTTTAAACCTGTAATATATATACTAGTCAATAAAGTTCCACATTTACATAGCTAAAAATAACATTATTTGAATATGCACCGTGCTTTTACATCTGTAATATATATACTAGTCAATATGGTGATACATTTACATAGCGAATAATAACATTATTTGTATATGCACCATGCTTTTACACCTGTAATATATATACTAGTCTATATAGTTATACATTTACATAGCAAAAAATAACATTATTTGAATATGTACCATGCATTTACACCTGTAATATATATACTAGTCAATATAGTTATACATTTACATAGCGAAAAATAACATTATTTGAATATGCACCATGCTTTTACACCTGTAATATATATACTAGTCAATATAGTTCCACATTTACATAGCGAAAAATAACATTATTTGAATATGCACCAAGCTTTTACACCTGTAATATATATACTAGTCAATATAGTGATACATTTACATAGCGAAAAACAGCATTATTTGAATATGCACCAAGCTTTTACACCTGTAATATATATACTAGTCAATATAGTGATACATTTACATAACGAAAAACAACATTATTTGAATATGCACCATGCTTTTACACCTGTAATATATATACTAGTCAATATAGCTATACATTTACATAGCGAAAAATAACATTATTTTTTTGAATATGCACCATGCTTTTACACCTGTAATATATATACTAGTCAATATAGTGATACATTACATAGCGAAAAATAACGTTATTTGAATATGCACCATGCTTTTACACCTATAATATATATACTAGTCAATATAGTGATACATTTACAAAGCGAAAAATAACATTATTTGAATATGCACCATGCTTTTACACCTGTAATATATATACTAGTCAATATAGAGATACATTTACATAGCGAAAAATAACATTATTTGAATATGCACCACGCTTTTACACCTGTAATTTATATACTAGTCAATATAGTTATACATTTACATAGCGAAAAATAACATTATTTGAATATGAATAAATAAATAATATGTTAATCAGGAAAAGTTAAATAGGGAATATCTCGTTTTATTTTGTTTTGCTAACTCTTAATTCATTAATTATCCATTGGGCTATCTTGTTTCATATGACCTAGATCTCAAAAGTAGTCGAAATTATCTATGTAAAAATTTTAGAGGTAATTGAATTTTGCTTCATATGTCGTCTGATGTTATATTGTACATAGTGAAGAATAACATCCATACTTGTAAATAGTTAAATGAAATCCTATGTTACTTTAAACATTTATAAGTGCTTAAGTGCATGTTGAAACCTCGTAGCGCCATTTCCACTCCAACTTGACAGGTTAAAACTTGATAAAATATGTTTAAACTTAGTTCTTCTATTGAATATATTTGGCGATAATTTTGTAGAAATACATTATTCACAATTGGTTATTAGCAAAGATTTCTTAGCTAATATCCCACCTGAAGATGTTGTAATACAACGAAACCTAGGTCGTGTTAAAGAAATTAAAGAAAGTAGAAATAATACTACATCAAGTAGTTTCATTTAACTTAGTTCTTCTATAAAGTCGCACAACAATAATTTTATAAGAATTTTAAAAACAAGCTATGATTTGCAGATAAACAATAAATATGAACGCTTTTGACATCTCAAGTACGATATTTTAAAAGATACTATTGTCTTTTTACGAAGATAATGATTATCATTAAGGTCTTTATTGACTGGCGCGCGCATTTTGTTTGTAACATTTCAGTCATTCCCTAAAAATAAAATACGTAAAATTATAAGATCAGACTTTAAATCATTTCTTAAGTGATTACATGTATACGGACACTTGTAGAAATTAAAGACAATGAAATTTAATATTTTGTGCACGTTTCTTTATGTATTAGCTCTTAATTCTAGAATATCAATATATTTTTGATTGGCGTTTGCAAAATATTGTACGTTAAATGGTTGAATTAAAATATGTTAATTATAATCTTCAAAAATCGATATTATTTTTAATCAACAATACGACAGCGTGTATCGCTTAACGCATAAAAATCACGAAAGGGCGGTGTTTTCAAAGCAAAATCGTAGTTGTTAAGCTGAATCGGTGTCTGAATATGTACTCTTCGTGCGCTTTCAATAGTTCTAAATATTATTGTATATAATCTTCAAAAAGCCTTAGCCGATATTGTTTTTAATCAACAATACGATAGCGTGTATCGCTTAACGCATAAAAATCAAGAAAGGAAGGTGTTTTTAAAGCAAAATCGTTGTGGTTAAACTGAATCGATGCCTGAATACGCTGAATTCGTACGCTTTCAATGGCTTGTCAAAATCGAATGGGGAGTATGATTAGAGCATTAAGGCTTGTCTTGTTTCATCGTACTTGGGTGCATGTGAATAAAGATGTAGGTATTTCAGGATTAGAAAAATTCTACCGTTTTCGATATGTAGGTTCTTGATATTTAAACATATTTAAAAATGAAAACTTGAGATAAATTTATTGATTACCCAAATCAATTCCAGGCCTTTTGTTTTTTATGTATAGTTGGTATCTACTTATTTTACATAAAATCGGGAACGTAGTTTTGGAGATTTGTTTCAAAATTGGAATTGTTTCCGAATATTTTAATGTCACCGGTTCGTTCGCAGTCAATAGATTAAATAAGTGGTAAGCAGAGCGCGTGTAGAATAAAAATGACTGTCGCGTTAATGTCGTTACTATGGTCACGTTATTTCACATTTCACGGTGTTTAATTTGAATTGCGTAATTATTGTGACACTGCTCACTGTATGTGATTATTTCTCGAGATTTATTACTTCAGTAAAATAATTTCATTGTTAAAAAGTGTAATTTGTATATTTTTTTTCAAGATGGGGTAGGAAATTACGTAACAATATGAAGAACCCTATGCGGCCTACCCTGTACAGAATAAACACGTGATTTTTTTAATTCGTCAATTTTTTTACGTTTTTCTCTCTGTTACCAGCGTATTATTACATATTATTACATTTTATGTTATCTTACAGCGTATATTAACTATATTGGAAAATTTTGTTTGGTTGGCTTTCCGTCAGACTCCTCGTTAATTTTATGCGAAATCAATGGATAATTATACGTGTAGAAGTATAAAGCTTTTCCATTTAAGAGCTAGAAACCTTTGATAGACTGACATATAGGCAGTATGGAAAGAGCTATAGAGTTCCGCTTGGACCCTTTAGGTACTCACCCATAAACAATAAATAATTTTCAAAACTCCCTTATTCCCTGTGTAATGTAAATGGAACTGAAAATTGTTGAAATGACACATGTCCCTTTTTTTCTAAAATGAGACAAACCACTCTTTAATGGAACAAAAATGTGTCCAAATCGAGCAATAGAACTTCATTGGCACGTACGCGCGTAGCAAAAAAGGCCACCTCGAAAATTATCATACTCAAATCCCATAAAACACGCATTAATCCCGAACTCGCTCAATTAGAAGGAGTGAGGCTCGGATGCTGGCTGCGTAACGATTCAACAAAGGGGCCAAACGGCCTCACAAAGACCGAGTGCCACGCCACCGGAGACCAGCATCGCGCGATCCTCCCCCATTCAGCGGCAATTGTCTGATTTATTAATGTAAACTGTCAGTTATTGTGTGACGTACGACATACGGGTGCTAAGTGATTTAAGTTAAGGTGGACTGCGCGGGACCTTGGAGTGGTCATGGATTGGGTTCATTCGTGAAATGGCATGCTACATTGGAGCAAAAATTTATTTTTCTTTTCGGTTTTCGTATTGGAATACCCATACTTGCCATTGAGTATTTCAAAGATAATGTTTTAATGAGGCGATTCCACATACATTTGTCTATTGTAATTAACCACAAGTGTGTTCTATTACTTGGTCATTCTGGGTGACCAAGTGACAGTTACTTACAATTTGTATTGATATTTTAAAAAAATATTGGTTTTCATCGGAATATACTAATTTGCCGTATGTTTTTCGGTATGTAAACGGCCTATTATTTGGCCACACAGCGGAAAATTTGGCCCCACAGCGGACAAGAACATGTATGATGTCAAAAAATAATATATTGCATGAAAAGTTTCTAAAACCATTCAATTGCATGTAGAACTTCCCCGAAATTAAAATAAAATAAAAAGTTCTTATCGATTTTTCACTTTGTTTACGTATATCCTTTTGAGTGTTGCTATATATCTATGCGAAAACAATATAGAGTGCTAATTATTTAATCATTCCACAATCACCTAAAAATCATTTATGTCAAATAACTGGTTATAATCGTTTTTAAGTGAATATACTGTTTTGAAAACGCTATTTTTTGTAAATACACTAAAAGATTAAATAATTATTTTTATGGCAACACTAAAATAATGTAATACGTCAAAATAATGTAATACATTATTTTATAAGTAGTGTTTGGATGCATTTTTTGATATTCTTAGTATTAGTTTATATTCGTTTATTTACTTTTTATTATCTTTGTATTCTTCTATCATTATTTTATGTTCTTTGTTATCTTAGATATCCATTATACTTTCGTATTATTTAGATGCTTCGAATTCTTTTTTTTTAGTTCCCACCAAGACATTTTTACTTTTGCACACGTGACAGTTATCGAAAATGAGTTAATTTAAATATGATGTAGTATCTAATTTTGACGAAGTTATTTAATGAAGTCCATGTATGTGGGCACAAAGTCAGCATGAGATTTTTGAGTTTTTCTAAGTGTTTTTATAATTAATCAAATTTCGAATGCCAAAAATTATCAAACTTTCGAAAAAGGAACGAATTTTTGAAATAAGTATAGTTTATGCCTTCTAAATAGGTCAATTCGAAAATCGAACTCAATATTATCTTTTCTTAATACTCCGTGTTTTGTATCTTGAAAATAAGGGGTAAAGCAAATATAATTTATATGCAACTGCCATTTTTTTTAAAGCAAACGCAACGATTTAGGGCACATGTTTCCAACAGACTATATCATATTGATTTTGAAATGGATCATGCTGTGTCGGCACCGTGGTAAAATCGGCACCTATTTTACTGACACCGCGTCGAATAATGTGAAATTTATTCATATCCACATTTATCCTAGATTTGGTTGATTTTGTGTTCAATGTTTGCTTACTTATTTGAGTTATGCCTGAGTACTTGATTACATGTGAACGTTTTTTGACAATTAAATTTTAAGGTTATTTACTGACCAAATTTAACTGCTTATATATATTTTTGGTGAAGTTCTTGAAGAAAATTATTGCTAAATTCTGAGTTTACCGCGTTGTCTTTAATTATTGTAAATCATTTTTTTAGGTTCACTTTCGGGCCAAACCTCCTATATAAAGTTTCTTCGTGCGTGAAATCCCCATATGTGCGTTTATGCTTTTTATTAAACTACAATAGGTTTTATAATAACGACTATAATTACTTTCTTAACTATTAAATAACATAACCATATCATTTTAACGTTTCAGGTCCATTTTGGGGCCAAACCTCCTATATGAAGTAGTCATTTCCCTTTGTGCGTGAGATCCCAATATGTGTGTTTATGATTTTTATTCAACTACAATAGATTTTATAATAACGACTATCATTACTTTCTTAACTATTAAATAACATAACCATATCATTTTTAAAATTTCATTTAAGTGTCTGAATAGGAGTCACAAACGGGTCACGTTCACAATAAACTTTAACGAAGCGCAAGAACAATAGGATGAATTAGTGACACTAGGGTATGGACGTATAAATATTCTCGAAATTGCGTCTTTTGTGAGCTCTCTTCAAAGCAGTTGTTTATCTCTAATTATTAAAACTTCTGCAATTTGTTAAATGAAAAGCTTGTTTGTTATTTTGAAATAACAAGCATATTTTCAACAAGTCATGTTTTGTTATTTTGAAATAACAGAGCACTGAAAATCGCAAGTCTTTTTTGCACGGTGGTCTGATTATCCAATGTGCGAGGTTATTGCGGGCAAGTTCTAGAACTTGTCCGCAATAACCTCCTGTGTCTTTTAGTGTGAATTGTTTATAGAAATGGAAAACATATGTTAATTTACTTTTAGTTCTCGTATAAATTGTAATGTTTTGCAGTTATATAAGGCGTGATTTTATGAAATTAAAAGACGATCAAGTGTGTTTCGCGAATTTGATAATTCCAGGAATCAGAATTATTGCTAGAAATGCGTGAAATAATTTCTAATCATTTTGAATGAATCTGTTCTTTCAGCATCTCTGTCAAGACTTTTGAAAAAGTTTTTTTATCTATTCAAAAATTTCAGGAAGGACTGCTTCGTCTTGTCTTATTGAAATGTCAAAACGATATGTGTCATTATAAATCAATTTGAAACTAGGTATTACTCATAGAAAGTTTAAAAATTAGAAATTTTTTTTTAAATACGACTAAAACTTCCATTACGAGGATATTATACGTAAATAGTACGTAAAACAATCAAAATAAAGAAAGGTACATAGTGTTTCCACTAAAATACTCGCAAATATTATCTTTATTTTTCACAATGTAAATATATTACTAAAATATCATTCGATTTTTTTAAAAACAATGAAATCTATTATAATAGCCATAGTTTTTTAGCAAACTTTAATTAAACTTTAGTATCTTTTTTAAATAAATCTATATTTCCGGATATTCATTTGATATTTGGAATTATAATTTTAAACCGATTGAAATATTCTTTATGAACGGTGAAAAGTTCGCTCCATACCTATTTTAATTTTTATTGCATGTAGACATAGCTTAAATAAGACTTCTTTAAATATACAGAAATTTGTATATTTTAATGGGTTACGTTTTTAGTATAGATTGCAAATAGTAGTGGTAATGTACAAAGCTCGGAGACTTTCCCATGTTAGTGGGATTTGAAATATTTATCTCATGTTGCTGGCGAAGTCCGCGCCAAATTGTGAATGAACAGATACACAGTCGTTTGCAATAACTTAACACGCAACAGACTCTTTAATCTTTACACCCATATAAAAAGGGAAAAAACATGACTGCAAATAGAGTCGCAAGCGTTTTACGACGAAAGTGATAAATTCAACGAAGTTACATATACACGGTGTCCGGGAATAGATGTCGGACAAAGAAAGACGCTATTTGTTGGCTATAAAGGAATAAATTGTCGTTGGAAGAAAACGTAAAGCAACCCCTTTTTCTGAGTGCAAAAAAATATTATACATAACTCTTTTTAACACACCCAATTCTTGCCCGGAGTGCGATGTTTACCCGCAGTGGCGATGTCTTTGCAGCTGTTCGCGGGTTATTCCCCAGAGCGGCGCTATCTAATGTGCGCAAGTATCGTGAGTACGAGAAAGATGACAAAAAATTAAGAATGTTATTTTCAATTTTCTAGAAAAAAGTCATCTTTAAATTTTATTTTAACGACAATCAACTATTTTTTAGTCAAAGAATAACGTCTTTCTTTGTCCGATACTTATTATCCGTGCATAGCAGATATAGTCGTATTTAAATTGAGACAATTATCTATTTTTGAAGACCACTTTTATAACGCTAATGACTTGTCCATATAATATAACATCATTGCTCTTATAAAATTATATTCACACTTCATTACCCTCGCTTATCTCAACACACTAGAATACGATGTGAATATAAGTAGATAGGTATTGAGCTATATTTTTGTTCATCTCTTTACTCTGTTTATTTGTAGATAAAGTTGTGAGTTTGCTAATCTTGCTTTTTGTTGGTTGATTGACAGTATGTTTATTCAGTACTTATTCAGTACACCTAAACGCATAGGAAGATATATAACAATTGCACAATTTAAATAAACAAAGCGAATAATAATTTGCGTCGTTTGTAGATTATTTTTTAATCGTAATATGAGAGGAGGGCGATAGTGAAGATTTTTAGAGTCTTGTAGTAAAAGAAAGTACTCGTATAGTTTCGTCATTTCGTCGACGGTCCTTCTATCACAACTTCAATAGTTCTACAGTTTTAGACTTATATGAAGTAAATTTTGCAATTAGACGATACGATATATATAAAAGAGATAGTTTTATTGAAACAAGACAATTGCTGGGATCACTTTTAGAGCGCTAATGACATGTCAATTTAATCTAAAGTCGTTAACCGCAATTGAGTCATTGCGGTTAAGTTCTTATAAAAAAGTGTTACCATATTATCCTTGACCTTCGTTCTTTCTTTACTTTTTGCAATTTTTTGAATTAAAACAGCAGAGTTTATGGATTTTTGCTTTATGTTATGTTCATAACGGTGCACCCAACTTTCGTCATTTGCTACAATATTTAAGTTTCCGTTTGCTTGAAAATTATCTAGAAAATATGGGAATATCCTAGAAGGTTCCACGATCTAAGATATATAAAAGGCGGGGCACGCTCTCACTGATTCAGTAGTAACTAAAACGCTGCACTGTTAACTAACACGCATAAAATATGGACGACATTAGGACTCACGTCTACTCTACGAGTATCAATATTGTCACTCTGCTGCCGAAGCTACAAGCTTGAAGTAATGTGCGTGGTGGTGCGTACGTGAACTTAGCCCGGACCAGCCGTAGCCGTAGCCCGGTCCTCATAAAGCCAAACAGACACGCCTTAAAATTTTAGATTTTGGTTGGATGCTTATCCCCCAGTCTCCATATTCTCCAGCCCTCGCACCCACTAATTATTGTTTGTTTAGATAGCTCAACAACACCTTGCTCTTTGATGACGAAGACCACCTACGACAGTCCATAGGCCATTTTTTTCATTCCGAATCATTTCCGATCAATTTCATTCATTTGAAATATAATAAAACATTATAACATTAATAACCGCTCATTACTTATTAGTCAACCCATTATAAAATTTGACTGCCTCTGATCAAATTTTTTTCTCATTGAGCAACATCAGTCAACACGAGTGACTTTTTGGACTTTACTTTAATAATTCGGTATCTTTTAGCACAATGTTTCGTAATACGTGGATATCCCTGCAGGATATTTTGTATTTGAAGGTTTTCTCGCATATTGTCACAAGTGTAAGCTTGAACGCACTCCTTTTAGTGTCACAGAGTAAATACAATAAACCAGTAACAAACATCACTATGTGATAAGGCTTCAACGTAAAATATTCTACGCCTTTATTGTATGTAACTTTTTTGCTGAGAGAGATCATAAGAAAAACCATAAAAATCTATGCACGAAAAAATCCTAAAATTTTATTCGTTTTGTTGCAAACACAATGTATGTATTTGAATTGTCTCAAATATTTGTAGAATAATGATAACCTCGTAACCTCACAAGAATATAACAATCAAAGAGTTCTGTGTTTAGAATTCCATTACAGTTCTTTATGGCCTTAAGGCTAAGCGACCAGTAATGGCGTTGTAAAAATTTTGTAAAAAACAACTGTCTACCAAATTTATAGGTTAGACAAAACAATATATTAATAATTTTAAGAGGCTATGAGACAAATTATTAAATTATACAAGTTTCTTTCCAAGTTATGAACAAAACACATTTACAATCTTAACAATCAATATTCACAATGAACAGAAATGATATTGCATCGATAACATTGTAGAGAAGCCAATAAAAACAATTAGTCATAATATTGTGGCACGTACAATCATGTGTTTCGAATGAAATTGCTCATTTAGTTGAGTGGTTAATAGATGTAATTTTCTCAAGATTATTAAGTTTTTTCAATAGAGAATTACAAATTCAATTAACTGACATTATTAGAGTTCAGAAGAATATGGAATTAGGGTGTGTTTTATATTAGCACAAAAAAATTAAAAAAAAAGTGGCAACTAAGCAACACTATATTAATTATACGGTGCATTAAAATCGTGGGGCTAATTAGTACAACTAGGTATTTGTAAGGCACAGTGATAGACCATGTGTTATTACATTTATCATAACTTGTTAAACGGTGTTTTTAATTACGAATTAATGAGCATCATATTACGTCACCATCGCAGCAAATTGCAAAGTAAGAAATCTAGGAATCTTTAAATCCATACTAACCTACACTACTGGTTTATAAAAAATATCGCATGGTCTCATGAGATTAAGAACCTAACAAGACCTCATACATTAAAATCGATTAAGTCGTTGGGGATTCAGAGGGGAATAAAGAATCTGAATTATGTAACGCACAAGGGTAGACGCGAAAAACATAATCTCTCCATCCTTTAATGTCCAATAGCGTAATTTATTTACCCGCTTCTCTTCTTTAATTTTTCTAATTTATTATTAAAAACCCCATATCTAGCTTACAGGTTGACTAGCTTATAATACAGTACAAACAATGATAAAAAAAACGGAAAAAAACACAGATTAGGCCAAATAAAGCTAACTAATTATCAATCGTAACTATTAAAAAGCTCCACAATCGCATTCCTAAAGTGGTCAATGTAATAGAAAAAAAATATCAAGGTTGGGGTTGAAATAAAACTTGTATTAAGAAAAACTTGTATAAGATTAACTTGTCTTTTAGATGTTTTTTAACTTAAGTCTTTGAATTTTTTATTTTTTGATCACAATTAAATGAAACTACGCGATGTAGTATTATTACAACATCTTCAAGTGGGCTATTAGCAATCTTTGCTAATTCCCCACCTGAAGATGTTGTAATACAACGAAACGTAGATCGTGGTAAAGAACTTAAAGAAACTAGAAATAATCACGTGGTTTCATTTGTGAATAATGAATTTCTACAAAATTAACGCCAAATATATTCAATATTTTTTTGATATTTTACATTTATTAATTACTATTTTTTTTAATATTTGTATGTCGACAAATCTATGTTTATAATTATTTAGTGGTAAAAGAAAAAACAAACTGTAACAAGTTCGATTGCAAGTTACCACAATTATCATAGTTACGGAAAAAACATTGTTAGATTTTTTTTTATAAAATAAATCATGGTTCCGACCCAAAACGATGTTTTTAAAAGATAAATTTATTTTTTTTAATTAAAAATATCGCTATTGGTAAAGTGCACTTGTGCCAAATGAATACCCACAGATCATGTACTAAAATAATGACGATCGCAATTGAATCTGTCATTAGTTTCAATTATTTTCTATAAATCTATAGTAGATATGATGACTTAAAGCCAGTCTAAAACATTGCTGGCAAAAAATTGTTTTCCTGATGTAAATACGCCATGTTTTTAGCATGTTAATACATTGATGTTGGGAAATTCACAAGATATTTATGTGTTGGTTATCAAAATATATGAATTTATAATACTAAAACATTGTGTCATCGATAGGGGTTTATAATCTGCAATAATGTAATATGTGTGGGGAAAGCCTTATCTTCTGAGGCAGGTAATAAATTTGAAAATATTACTTGACGTGGTAAATAAAAACGAATAATGTATCGATAATAGATATCAGAAGTTTTCATCTGTCGTATAATGTTTATTATATTATGAAAAAGGCGTGTTTTTTCATGTCCGCCATTTTCCGTCAGACTCGGTTTATAAGGTAGAGTTACATTCAAAATGGAAATCTACACATTTATAAGTGAAATTTTTATTGTATTTTTTTAAAGTATTAAACTGACTGTTTTATTGTTTAATTAACAATATTGACATCATAAACTGTGAAAAACGCCACTGATGTTTTAAATGCGACTTGAATTTTTAAAAAATGGACATTATTTTCATTACATTATTTTCTTAAAATTAATGTATAATTGTATTCTGGTTTCAAAAGCTATGATTTTCAAAAGCTATAGTTTTCAAAAGAATCTCAAGATATGAGATACGCGATAAAAGAAAGAATCTTTATATATCAGGCGTTAGAAAGTATTGCTACGCTGGAAGGGCGTTGATAATTAAAAAAACAATCTTTATATCTCCCAAAATTATGAATGTGTGTTTTATAATTTCAATAAAACCGACCAAGTGCGAAGCAGACTCGCGCACGAGGGTTCCGTAGCACCACATAATATTAAACTTATGTTTTTATTTCTCAGACACTGTCAGAAACCAAGGTATTTCCGCGGTCGGTACTGAAAATATCCCATATCTCGAAAACAACACAACATATATTATTCAAATAATTTTTTTGTTGTTGAAAGTTTATTTTAATTTCTACCTTCATTTTTTCAGAATTTTACAAATGTTAGTTGAGAAGTTGAAGTTGGGGTGGTACACTTTTTAGAAGCTCATATGTCACCAACTGTCGACCTAAATAAAAAAGTTATTTCGGAAACTCTATATCATTTTTAAGACCTGTCTAACGATACTCCACATGCCTATGAGTATTGGATTTTTTCATCCCTCAGTTACATGTATGGAGTGCCACCCTTAATATTATTTTTTTTATAATTCCTTTCATTATACAGCGGTTCATAGAAGATACCTACCATCCAAATTTCATCTATATGGTGCTAATAGTTTCCAACTAAAATGGCTGTGATATATGGACAGGCAGGCGGATGGACAGACGGATAGGATGGAAATAGGTGCTCCGTTTTTGCAATTTGGCTATGGGAACCTAAAAACGATCTGTTGCAGCATTCAGTTCTTTCTTATGACAATTGTGATAACACAAAATACTAAAAAATTCTCGTACTCGTTGATAAGGACATAATTTAACCCGTCGTGAGTTAGATGAAAAATTGAACCTTCGACTTCTAATTAGGGTGCGATATACCCCAAGTTGATTTATTGATTTTTTAAAATAAATTATTTGAAGTTTATATATATATGTATATATATATATATATATATATATATATATATGTATGTATGTATATATATATATATATATATATATATATATATATATATATTATGTCGGGGCGACGGGCGGGCTCGCGTACGGTATCAGGTGGGTACTGATTGTCCATGTTTTGACTCATTGTTGCGGGCTTGGTTTTCTATCTTCCTTCTAGTCTTGACACCTTTTGTATCTAGTATGTTTCGTTTTTAAAGATTCTAAAGGTAATAACTCTCCATATCCAATCCTCTTATTAGTGTTCTTGAGGATACGGAGATTTTTGTTTGTCATACAAAAAATCTAAAGTAAAATTTTGTTTTAATTTTTGAAAAAACTTATGACGTTTGGTTTAGTTATTCAATTTTTCCTAATAGGTTATAATTTTGTTAACAATAGCCATATTGAGCATATCGTAAAAGATGGTCATTGGCCAATGTTTGGAATTTCTGGAGACGTCATAAAAGACGCTTCATTCATCAGCTGTAATGCAATAAATAAACAAATATGATAAGTAAAATAGTGTACAAACATTAATTTCTGTTATGGTTGAGTTACAGTAGGTTATTATATCATGTTTTTCTTCTTTTCAATGGAAATATAATATTATGGTCAAGATAGTGACATTACCAGTATTATGTTATTTTTTCATTGGGAACATATGACATGAGTGACAGCATTTGTATGAATCAGAACATTATGTAATATTATGCTATCGACATTGAAATGAAAAAGAAAAATTATACGACATTGAAATGAAAAAATAATACTAATATTTTATTTAAAACTATCTGTCATACAAAGCGTACTGAGCCATCTTGACATTTTTATTTTTCCGTGCTTCTAATGATTAAAACGCGAGACCATAATCTTAATAAATTACATGATTAATACGCTCTTCAGTATTGCGGACTGAATAGAATACATTAACATACTTCAAGAAGACATTGATAATAAATCAGGTCCATTGTGACCGTATCCTAACGCATCCATAAAGCAGAGCAAGAGGAAGAGAGTTCGCTCGTTCCCCATTCGAATACGAGCGCATTCGAGAATCAGTTTTGCGCGGGACTGTGGAGAAGCGGTTGTGTCGGTTGCTGGTCTACATTTTCTTTTGAAACCGAAAAAAAAGAAATTTTATTTTATTAAAATGGCTTTCTTTGGTAAAAAATACAAGTTGTCTGCTTCGGAGAATTTCGACGAATTCATGAAGGCATTGGGTGAGTAACTTTTAAATTTCTTAAAGATTAAAATACGTACAAGTTGACAACCGGTAGATAAGATAAAATGTTATATTGATCGATTATTTGTCAATCGTATTGCAATGTGTTTATTGATATTTTATTAAGATTCGATTAACGATAAGTTACTTACCTGTTACTGTAAATCAGTTTACGAAAATATCTATGTGTAATAACTAGAAAACATTTAAATGTAGGTAGGATAAGGTAAACCGGTTTCCGCTCAAAAACACTATCTCGAATTTGTAAATATAACATGTTAACACTTCGTTTTCTTTTATTTTTTTTTTGAAGTAAAACAAATACGTATTTTGACTTTAATATATGTTTTAGATTTTGCCGGCTGTTAAGACCGGTACGGCCTTTAAGTACACGCGTGCGTAATTTTGTTATAAATCAATACACAGTGTACTTTGGTGTTATTTTAAGTCTGTATTATATCTATAGATATGATAAACTTGTTCCGATTTTATATTTTTGACATTTATAAGGAAAAAACTGTGAATTTCCTTTTTTTAGCCTTAAAGAAAAATGCGCATAGACAAGTAATTTTAATGCGTATAGATTCCATGCGTACCTACATATCATTTTGCAGGTATTGTGTAATGAAATTTAGGTAGACTAAATATGTAAGTTTATAAACACGAGAGGACATATGATAGGTTATTACTTTATCCGGAAGGCATGAGACGTGCTAATAATAATATCTAAATGTTTGATAAGTCTGTCAGTATTGATCACAATTTTACGTAGCTCGTCTGTTGATGAGGGGGAACAATCTAAAGCCCTTACTTTGCAGGGGATACGTTCCCCCTTCAGTATTATTATTTATTTGTGCTTTATAATCCTCAGCTGTATACGTAGTTCTGTATTGTTTTCACGTAGGTGTAGCACCGTGAAGCTATTTCGAATATAAAATTGCGAGTTGGCTGTGCAATATTCGTAAATACCACATAATCACTTTTAGTTATAGGTAAAGTGCAGTAAAAAATATATCATAATTTGTTGTTTTTATTATAGTTATATAAACCTTGTCCATTGTTGTAGCTGATGTTTTGAATATTCAAAGTTATGCAGAAAAAAATACAAATTTGCAAACGCTTATTCCATTCCGTGTGATTTAAATTAATATGTAATTATTTGATGATAGAATTTTCAATTAATATATAAATTATTTTACTGATTATCAAAATTGTAATGTTTCAAATGCAAACAAATACTCTATTGGATAAAAGGAAGAAAAATCCATAGATAAGTGGTAGCAAATTATTTTTCTTCGTTTCTTGGCTATTCGATTAAATATTTTCAATGGAGTCATGATGTAAATGAACATACTTTTTTGGGCATCATTGCTTATTCATTAGCAAATTCTCAAATCAGTTTTCTTTATATATTTAAGCAAATATTGAAAAAATAAATGAAATCGTCCTTTCGTAATCTTTGCACTAAAATCCTTAAAAATGTAGTTTCTGAGATATGTAAAAAAGAGAAAAAAGCTTTATTTTAGACCAATCTTTATTATTATTTTTGGACAAATGCGGAAAATGTATATGGGTTCGGAACTCGGTTAAAAAATAACGATGCCTGTATTTTTTAGCTTTGCCTTTATCTATGAGCGACACGATTAAACGAGGAAATTATTAGACATAAAGGATTACGTATTGAAGGGATAATAATGGCTGATTGAAAGAAGTTGGGTATGCGAAATTAGCAATTTAATTTTTTTTGGAATTTCTTAAATTATTAAGGTATAGATTTGACCTGAAGCTCCGTTAGAAGAAAAAAAGTCCGTGAAAAGGTTAAAATTGGTATAATATAAAAACAATGGTCTTACGGAAATATTGTATTTTTTTTATTGGAAACGGCTTATTTGTAAGTATTTATATAAAAACAAAAACATTATTCCTAACAATCTTAAATATATTAATAAATACGAAAGGGAGTTTGTTTCTCTTGTTTTCCAACTACTCGTCTCAACTACTCGACGGAGTTCCGTGAAATAAAGCTGATGACATGGAGACGAAGATAGCTTTTTCGCGGAATGCAATTTATCTTTTTGTTATTAAAAAATCACCCCGTTACGGATAAGAACGTGAACATAAGTATATATTTATATGTAACAAACTATTTATTTACTTGCAAAAACACTTTGCTGAAAGTAATATTTATTTCCAATGTTAAAAGTAAATATTTTCGCAAGAACATTATTTTTATATTAGATGCGTGCGAAGCTGCGGTCAAATCTAGTATTAAATAAATGTGGTCCAGTATCAGTCAGACTCGAAAGCTAAGACGCATGAAGCTGGTTTCACTCTGTCTAATTTCACCTCAAATGGATTAAAATATCCAAGCTGGGTATTACAACCTTATTACATTGAATATATTTGGCATTACTTTTGTAGAAATTCATTATTCACAATTAAATGAAACTACGTGATCAAGTATTATTTCTACTTTCTTTAAGTTCTTTACCACGACCTAGGTTTCGTTGTATTACAACATCTTCAGGTGGGATATTAGCAAAGAATCTTTTAATTGCTTCATTTAATTGTGAACCTTAATACAGTTTGGAAAACATGTTTCTAAATAATTTTAATATATAATATGGGTTAACGTTGCAATTCTGTACCAATTGTAAAACACGACTGTATTTGTTATAACTATAGTGAACTCTTATCGTCGTGTCAAATCGTATGGTATGATACTCTGTTTAAAATAAATATTAGGGTTTTTTATAGTTTAAATAAATATTATACTGGATTTAATGGTTTTTTATGTTAGTTAGCTGTAGTAAGTAGGAAGCGACATTTATGGAAATTATTTTTACTTAACATTCTCAAAAGAACTTGCTTGAAAAATGTGCCTTTCTTTTGTCTCCAAATTTATAGTCACATTAACACTTGAAACTTTATTTTGTTTTGATCTGTTATTTACAGGTTGTCTATCATTATTGTTTACAGGAAAATTAGCGAAAAGAAAAATCGATGCATATCTGAAAAAAAATTAAACGCTTCACCTCAGTGAGCCTAATGAAGTAATATAAATTCATTATAAAAAAATTGCTTTGGCAAAGATACTAAAAGCAGGCAAAGTGTCATTTTTTCGAGAAATATAGGGTTTTCAAACAATTTTTTTTACTGGTATTACATTCAATTATTTTCCAAGCTTACGAAAATTGGCACCGAATTTTGAACATATGAAACTTCTCACAATAAGGGAAAAGAACTAGATGCAATTTTATAAGTTTCACAATTATTTTAATTGCAATAATTTTTAAAATAAAAAATCAGAATGTTTAAGAAATTAGTAAGTTAATAAACTTAAGGTAAAAAAAGTAAATCCCTTCTTATTTATTTTTATTTTATTATATATATTTCTACTAGCAACAATACAGTTTTTACCATACTAAAGTTTACAATAAATGATATTGGTTTTACGATATTCGATAAAGTCAGTCAATTAATTATAATTAGTGAATAAAAATAAATAGTTAAATCATTATTTACTTCACTCAACTCAAATGTCGAGTTTTTAACTTGTTATAAAAGAGTGAAAATTCACAGGAAAAATTGTCTTTCAAATCCAATGTTATCATAAAGAGTAGGTAATTACAATTTCATAATAGTATTCTGAAACTGTGACGATGTGTTATTTAAATACCAAATGTACCGTCCTCCTTTAAATGTTATTTGACGTTCTAAACAAAGGTTTACAAAACCTATTGAAAAACATACCCGTAATTTATGTTTACGTTTACGTATTTTTTACAACTTACAGTTTACATAATATATAAAAATGTAAAGAAAAAAGTAAGTAAGTAAAAAATAAAAAGAGCGCGAGTAACTTTTACGTGAAGTTAAACTTCACGTAAAAGTTACTCTTCTTACGTGAAGTGAAATTTGACGGTTGTGGCAAGTATTATAAAAAAGATTAAACTTAAAATCGATATTTTATATCAGTAGTATTTATTGATAATATACCGTGAGTAATGAAAAACCATATTTACATCGAGCCTCACAAATAAGTTAATTCAATTATTATCATAACTTAAATTAGAAACTAGAGGTTTATGATAACTAAAATGAGAAATATAAATTCTATTCTGCAAATTTGCTTCTATAAATCTTGAAAAAACCTCTTCAATTGTTGCACCAAATCTCGTTGTTCAATGAAGTCAACAAAGCAACTACTACCAGTAGCCAATATCTTGAATCACGGCTGATTTACAATCTGATAAGGAGTTCCCTTGTTCATCTTCAATATTCATCCTCAGACCCTAACCTGCTCGATAGTGCAGTTTTTTTGCGATATAATACCTACCTCTAGCAACTATCTTGAATGACGGTTGATTTACTACCATCCGTTAAGGAGTTACAGTGTTCATCTCCAGAATTCTCATCAGATTCTCATTTGATCCACGGTGTAGTTATTTTGCAAAAAACAACGACTACCAGTAAGAAATATCTTGAATCACGGTTAATTTGCTAATAATCGTTAACGAGTTCCATCGTACATCCCCAGAATTCATCATCAGATCCTTACCTGGTTGATGTTAAAAATTTTTTTTCAAAATAATAATTACCAGTAGTAAATATCTTGAATCACGTTTGATTGACTACCATTCGTTAAGAACTTCCATCGTTCATCTGCAAAACTCATCATCAGACCATGACCTGGTCGATGGTGTAATTTTTTTTGCAAAGTGACAACCACCAGTAATAAATATCTCAAATTACGGTTGATTTATTACCATTATCAGAACTCATCATCAGATCCTGAGCTGGTTGATGGTGAAGTTATTTTGCAAAGTAACAACTACCAATAGCAAATATCTTGAGTTACGGTTGATTTTCTACCCTCCGTTGAGGAGTTCCATGATTTATCTGCAAAACTCATCATTAGACCTTGACCTGGTCGATGATGTTTTTATTTTGAAAAGTAACCGCTACCAGTAGCAAATATATCGAATCACAGTTGATTTACTATCATTCTTTGAAGAGTTCCATTGTTAATTTCCAGACCTATTCATCAGATGATCTCCGTATTTATAAGCGACCACCTCGCTAGTGTACTCTTTCAAATATAACAATATTAGTATTAAACTTTATAAAAGTACTCACGAAGTTCTGTAGTCAGTCGATGCTTTCAAATATCGGAAAACATGTAAAAAAAATCCGAGTTAGGTACTTGTAAGTCGCGCCTAAAGAAGTTTTACTTCAAAAAGTAAAGGTTTTAACATTAAGTTTATAAAATACATTACTTTTATGTAATTATTTTAATCTTTTTCTTTTGTAGGTTTTGTTAAGGACTTTCAGAGTTTACTACACAATTTTGGTGTTACTTCTTTATAAGTACTTATAATGGATTAGTTCGTTTAGGTGTACTTTATGGGGGCAGTACTTTTAAATTGAAGTTTTTTATCCTTTACCCAACATTGGTCGACACGCACTTTGTCGTGAATCGGTTTAGACAGAAGAATGACATAAAAATTGCTCTGCGTTGCACTGCAATCAGATTTTAGCGCATTTTGACCAATGTTGGGTAAAGGATATATATGGTGTGACGCACATTTCAGCTATTTTATTGAATCGTATATAGAAATGTGAAACATATTAAAATCATCGAAATAATAAGTTAGATAACTTGTTGGACACCATGTGGATGACGGTAGATTTCACTTTCTAACTGTATACAATTGCAATTTCATTAAATTTCGTCTTAATTTTAAATTCAAAATAAGAAGTTTCACTTCCAACGGGTGAGTTTCAACGCGCAATTTATTTTTAATACATAAACTAAAATAAGTGTATGGATTCCTCTATCTTCCGTCTTAAAATAAGTTATTTTTATCATAGCACGTGACTTCGCTGTATTATTTTATTATCTTGTCAGTGGCGACGAGTCTCGAAAGATATCTGAGCGCGATATGGAAAAAATTAAAGGCATTATTATTCGTTATCACCAACACACGCCCAAGCCCTGCCCTGATAATTTCATTGTCGCTTTATGTGTTAATGTGTGCGGAAAAGTACCGAGTGCATAAACAATATTTATGGTCGGTTGTACTGGGCGTTTTTATTTCTTTCTATTAGTTTTATTGATTCGAATTGATTTAATTTATAACACTGTTGTCGATACAACGGTTACTAGTCATGAAAATGCAAATATGATTGGAGCATATGGTCTGAATTAAACTTTCATTTATTTCCTTGTCATAAGTAATTTAAAGAGATCCTTACTGTGTTGTAATCTTGCGTCGTTCTAGATAAGTTCAAAGTAAAGTACAAAAAGTAATTTGTGTTTTATGAGCCTTAATTTATCTGTTTGGATCAAAAATGAATATCTGAATAAAAGAACGGGCTACAATATTTATTCAAGTGAGCTGCACGTATATAATTTATAACAGTGCTACTTAATTTTTGCGTAAAACATGTTATCTACTTGCTGTTTTCGTTGTATTAAAAAAAACATTCATTACACTTGCGTCATTTTGAATAGATATTTTTTAACAACGCAAAAGTTACTGCTAAAGACTAAGATGAATAATACGTATTATTCATCTAAGGCTACAGACTTTTGGCTCCAAATTATCATTTGATCTTCCTTCAAGGTTAAGACGAAACTGCTGAATTATAAAAATGTTTATTTTTTAGGTTTCTTACAAATGAGTCTAGATTTTAACATAAAACCTTGAAAAATTTAACAAAGAACATGATTTTATGCAACTATGGTCCTCTAACTATTACACGTCCATTAGTTAAATTACGTACCATTTAGTTAGAGAGCTATTGTTAGTTTTTCGTTTACGCAATGCATAAAAAATGCTCACAGTATATGTCATTATGAAGATAATGACATGCTATCCATGCTCAGGATAAGTGAGGGTTAGCAGTTTACGTACAGTAGCTACAATTCCGTCATCAGATAGGGTTTGAAACATACAGAGAAAAAAAAACAGAAAAACAATTTTTCGTTATTTTTTAGAAAAATAAATAGAAAAACAAACTTAATAAGTAAGTACATGTTACGGATCAACATTTATACGTGTGCATTTAATTTATTAAAAGATCGAAACTGACAATTTGCTAATAAAAGTTGGCGTGACATATTGTGTGCATCCATAATTGAGAAACGGATAAGTTATCACGTTGGCCGCCGACTTTAGTAGCAGCGAATATTTGTGGGGCTAAATATATGGACTGATTGAAAATTATATGAGCAGGGACGCAGCACCGCCTCCACGGTCTGTGTCTAGACAGCTTAGATGCGGGCGGCGCCGCGTCGGCGGCATTCAACGTGTTAAATGCGCAGGATACAAATCCCTAATACGGAAATATGTGTAGAATATTATAGACGCGTTGATATTTTTCTCATTACTGACCATTCTATATTTTCATTTCAATACGATAAGCTAAATATGTATTTTTGAAATCGTCATTTCATTCTCTTTAATTTAATGTCATGCTAGGTAGTTTTTTTCATGTTATTTTTTATTGTAATAAATTTGGTTTAACTATCACCATTTTGGTTTCGCACATGTGACAAGTATGAATCTTGTAAAACTAGGGATGAAGGGGAAGGATAGAAGGGGAAAATTTTCGACGTTTAATCCCTTTCCCCCTATTTATGGTCATATATATATATATATATATATATATATATATATATATATATATATATATATATATTGTTTTTTTTTTTTCTTTTTTTTTCCATGGCTCTCAAAATTGGGTCTATCAGTGAAAACACACTAAAACAAATTAAATGAATATGACTTTATACTCGCATGTTACAGTTATATAAAGTGCGATTTGTCCCATAAAAAAATATTTAGTAACTTTAAAAATATGCGCATAAGTTGAAAAAAATTTATCCGACCAGTCGATTACTAAAACTGAATGAAACAAACAAGGGTTGTAATTACATTTTATAAAACAAAAATGCGGAGTACCCCTGAGGACTTAGATTATTTCATACAGCATCCAGATGATTGCAATCATTTCAATCGTAACACGGTCTAGAGAACCAAAGTTATAACACTCGACATCACAGAAGCAACCTTTACAGCATAGGCGGGGTACTGGAATTTCCGACAAGTGTTTCGTCTTTGAGATGTAAAGCAGTCATTTATAATTATAACGAGATTACAACGGACGTACCCTTGCAAGCATAGTTTCATCTTGCTCGTAGTTGTACACAAAAGAAACAAATATGCGGGAGTAAATAATGTACATAATTAAAACTAATGGAACGGTCATTCTACACTGTCATCTGTTCTGCATAGCATATTTCATTACTTTTATTTACATATGTCATACATATTTTGTTATGGATAAGGTCATTAAAATATGTTTGTCTGTCATTTTGTCGAACGAACTCCTCCAATCTTTTAAATGTTTTAACTTTGGAAATATTTACAACGACGTTTCGCGCAGTTATGTTGTAATCATATTACCTAGGCACTTCTAGTTGAGCTCAGAATTTAAAACTTGACATTTGAAAAGTACATGGCTACGTACCTGGAAAAAATGTTTTTTACATAACTACTATATATAATTAGGACAAGTACTAGGTAAGTCCGTTTTTATTTCACTTCTCTAGCAAGTCTCGCTGCAGTATATAAAGTATTGAAGTCTGAACTCGAAAGTACGAGGTTCGAATCTCGGAACGAATCTTTTGGTTTTCCGTTTTTTAGACAAGAATAAAATAAAAAATCCTTATGTCCAAAGGCTGATTTCATTTATAGCGAAACAAAACAAAAAATCAATTTTTTCTTTTAAACTATTCAAGAATTAATAATTGTTTTCTTTAAACGCCATCTATATCTTTTCCAACGTTAAATATTGGGTAAAAGGAACCGTATTTTACTTGCCAAATGTACGATATACAGGCAAAATTATATAATTTGATTGGTATAATTAAAAATATCGAGTCATCATAGGACGCCTTGCAGATATGAAACATCTAATTTTTTTCAGTATCCCTTTAATTCATATTTTAAATTAATAAACGCTTTTAACATTATAGGATAGTTTAATGAAATACACCGATATAAACGAGTAAATTCGCAAACGTTAGTAAATAAAAAACAATGCTCATACACGAACACACACGTAAAGGAGAGTGTGTGTAGTGTAGTAGAAACCGAGGCGTTAAGTCTAAAAAAGCCGACAAGACGCGAAGCTGGCCGAATTAAGTCGAAATAGCCGACAAGTCGCGAAGTTGGGCGAATTAAGCCGAAAAGAGCCGACAAGACACGAAGCTGGCCGAATGACGAGATGCAACGTGCCATCAGAACGTTTTAACTCCCATCCAAACGCGCCATTAGATATTTCATATCAATAACCTTTTTTTAATTTATTTGCGAAATGGATTACATGTTATTTTTTTCATATCCAACTTTTAAGAATATTGTGCAGTTCAAAACTTGCAAAACATTTACGAACTTCGAGGACAAATTACCCCGACCCCAATCTGATTACGCTACATATACAAGGAGCGATCCGCCACACTTATAGAGCCAGGGGCCTGCAGAAATGTGTAATTTGACCACTGGGCCACTGAGTCATATTACGCTCGAGTACCCCCGTCGGTACCGTGAAATGTGCGAGAGTCGGCATGTACCTGTGGGGCGCGGGTAGGGTAAGCCAGCGGTGAAACCGGTTCACCATGACCTCGCTGTAAGGGCTATCGAACATGGGTAATATTTGTCCTGCACACTCGCTCTCCCTGCACTTGTGTAATAACGACTGGAGCACAAGGTTCGTTACCAGAATAAGAGATTATTCACAAAATGATTTCAATATCTTATAATATAATAACAGGTAATGAATCTTCTGATGGCTTTCAATTCGACACATCTTTATTAGGTTCCACGTGTATTTTATTTCTAACATAAATTCAATATCTTATAATATAATAACACGTTATACATACAACGATAGTTCGTCGTTGACACGTAATACTTACAACGATAGATCGTCAGGCGCGCATTACAAAGCCCTTTCATTAGGGTTACCACCCCTTTTGGAATTCCGGGATTTTTCCGGAATTAGTTTTTGAATTTTCATCGTCTTCGCATTCCGGAAAGTATCAAAAATCTCCCGTTTTTCATCATTGCATCATCTGACGTATTAAATGTTATACTGAAATGTTTATGTTGCAAGGACAGGTCTGCATTAGTTTTGAGTTCTTTCCTAATTGTGTACGTGTTGGCTTGATGTCAGAGTTGATTTATTTTTCACTGGCAACAATAACTTATCTCGTTGAAGGTTATTTTTCCTTCCCGTTTTTTTCCTTCCGGTTTTTTCCTTATGTGTTGGTATACCTACTTGTCACGGAGTGTCGTGTTTGTTGACACGTAATTGCGATGCATTCAGTAACTCGTTAAATAAATAGATTTACTTTTATATGTTCTACTTGTGATAAGTGAATGTGTAAGTTAAGTATTTAGTAATTAACGTAATGTATTGCATTGTTGTAATGTATTTATGTTAAGATATAAGCGACCTTCTAAGCAGATAAGCCGACTAATTTTTTTTATTTAACTTCGATGAGTATATTTTACAAACAAGGGTTGTTTCTATCTAAGTTTAGTTTCTTTTAAATTTTGAATAGAATCAGTGTCGAGCATACGATATGAAATAAAAGTGTCAAGTATACAATTATTTCTGCCAAGAATAATTTTACAGAATGGAATATTGTTGTAAATTTAAAATGAATTTCTCATCCTTTATTTTCAATTGAAATGTAACATTGAAGAAGAATCTTAAATGTAACAAAAGATATCAAGATTTCATAATTTAAAAGTTTTATTAAAGGCTTTGGTGACGCCTATAGTGTCCCCACTTCTTTCCAACTTCCGTTGGCAAGCGAAGTTAGTATTTGAGTGCTTGGGTATCCTGGCCATGGTATTATAGGTGAAATTGAGTTACAAAAAATGCACGAAAGACGCATAACAATGATTATTTTCATATCTACTTGGACATTCGTGGTATTGCTCATTGAATGTACCATTTGCAATGTACCATTGCTCATTGAATTACCATTGCAATGTACCATTGCTCATTGAATGTATATTGATCATAGTAGTCCTAATCAAACAAAAAATGTATATACAAATAAAACAGTAAAAACTTAATAGAACCGAATTGTATTTTTGAAAATGATACTGGCGAAAGGGGAAGTTTGGCAAATTCAGCATCACTCTTATAAACTAAAGTCAAATGGATCTTTTTTATTTAATTTTTTGACTTCTACGAAAATAAAAATAAAACTTACTCCTTAAAAAAACGATAACGATTTATTCAAATTCAAAATAACATGTTATATTTGTATCGTACGTATTTTAAAGCTATGCGTGAACAATTATAACGAGAAAACATAAGTTATAGACACAATCTGAAACTTCAAAAGGATTATTAATAAACCTGCAGAACTTTGACTGCGAGGATTTTGACAATCAATAAGGTGCATTTAAAAGTTTAAACATCTAATAGTACTTAGTACTGAACCGCTTAGTAATATTGATAAGAATATAGCTATATTTCACTATTACAGGTGCAAGACAAGTAACTTTGTTGCCCATAACTCTTTAATTTATTAATGTATTCACGCCGTTTTTGATTGTGATTTTCATCAATTTTATGACATAAGTAGTTAAACAGTGAGGAGTTGGTAGGGTTACTATATTACCTTTCAGAAATATAGAGATAATGAACTAAAAATCCTGGAAAACAAAAAAATAAATACTATAACAATAAAAATAATGTCATTAGCTTTCAATTGACATATACGGACGAGAGGCAGATATGCATATGTATAAATATCACTTTTACAAAGTAAGTACAGTACGTTCACCGATAAGGTCACAATAACGTTCAACTCTTAATTATTATTGCTAGTCATTGTTAGCCATGGGTTAATTGTGACTAATGATAACAAATTAACGACTAAACCCTTTAATAATGACTAATGACTGAAATTTCATTGGTCTAATTTAATTATATTCGTAATTCTTAGTTATAACTAAAACTCAATTTATTTTTAGATTTGAGAAAACTCATTTCCGGACATAAAAAAATATTTATAAAGACCATAAAAATATAAACGAAAATATTATTAGTCAACTGTTTATTTGTTGGTGATAATAGATAAAATACGGTAACTGTAGCATTAACAAAATATTTAAATAAAAATCACAATTTTGACTTTATTTTTAATTGTTTCATAAGTTTAAATTACGTTTCATAAGAACCTTTTTATAAAACAATTCTTCGTGTAATTTATTGGATTTTGGACTTTAGATATGAAAACATTCTTTTGACTCGCCAAATGATGACACGGGTTATATTTATAAGGAAGTTTTTGACATAGGGTAACGTTTATTGATTAAGTCGCGTGATTCGCACTATATTATAACTTTGACTAAAAACATGTTATAACTTTATGACTGAAAAAAAAAATTAGTCTTATGATTGAAAAATTTATTTGCGACTAAGACTTAATCATGATTAATAATTTTTTTAATCATGAATAATTTAGTCGACTAAGACTTTCAGTTGATTAAACAATCTATTAAGAAGTCGAGTCTTTTACGGCCAACATTGTTGGAAATAAACTAGCCATAAATAGATTTTTCATCCAACAAATTACGTACGTGCGTTGTGGGTGCAACGTAATATCTTGGACTTTGAGTGGGGCGAATATTTGACTTTGGGCCTTGGCAGGAACAATAACGTGCGTGGGTCAAAATGATTATAATTTTAAATTTGAAACTGTTGCATTCGCACTTTGTATATTTACGTACTTATACTCTTAGTACATCTGTCGACAATGGCTGGTTTTGCACTGAGTCACTCCACTCAAATTTACCACTTAAACATTTATTCACTTGAGTGGATGATTTTATTACGTCAAGTGGCCCAAATCATTTGTGTGCATAGGCGGTGTTGGATACTCGCTGAATTTTTTTTTGTCTTAAATAAAAAGTAAACTTGTTAAGCACTGGTAGAGTTTGTACTGTGAGCGTTTCTGATCCGCTTAGGAACATATATATATACAACTTATAAAGTTTAATGTTACGTAATATTTCTTTTTTTGTATAAATATGTTACGCTAGTAAGTTTTTTAAAAATATTGACATTCTTTTTCACTATGTAAATATATTGCCTTGTATCTTTGACAGGCTAAAACAAATCTTTAATTTTTCAAAAACTGTTTCAAATTCATTCCAAAATTTTAATAAATTATCTACCATAACTAATAATTGAGAAATGTAATGGGTTAGAGAAACAAATTGTTAATCTATATATTGCTATGATAAAACTGTGACATAGTATGTAGATATTTTTGGGCTTCTCTGAATACAATATGCATTTTTTTTATTTTTACCTGTGTGTATCACGTAAAAATTGCTGAATCGGAAATTTCACTTATAAAATACTTAAGGTACAAGTTAAAATCTGAAGTACTTTTATTTTTTTGATTAATGATTTGATTACCTGGGAATTTGAAGTTCAGTAACTGTTCAGTTCAGTTCAAACATGCGGCCATTGGAAGCAATGTATAGAAATTGTCGATCGAACTATTACAGAAGATATAGAAATTGTCGAGACTGTTACAGAAGATGCAGAAATTGTTGAGATCATTACAGAAGATATAGGAATTGTCGAGACTATTACAGAAGACATAGAAATTGTTGAGACTATTACAGAAGATATAGAAATTATTGATATTATTACAGAAGATGTAGAAATTGTCGAGACTATTACAAAATATATAGTAATTGCTTGAGACTGTTACAGAAGGTATAGAAATTTTTGAGATTTTTACTTAAGGTTCAAACTAAGATATAAAATACTTTTATCCCATTTAAGGGTACTAAGATGTACGCCTTATTCAAGCTAAAATGTTAGTTATTTTTATTCCGATGGAGGGTACTTTTGAGATGAAAATGTTATTACTAGGGAAAATCTCCCCTGCAAAAATAAAAACGAGAGCTGCGGATACAAGCTGGTTTTTAATATAGCAACACAATATGATATGAATATCTAATAAAACATGGTAACATTTAATTAGATGTCTATATCATATTAAAAAAAAAACAAATGCTTATCCACAATCTGAGTACATAAAAATTGCATTAACCAATGTTATTTGTTCACAGGGAAGTTTAAAAATTATATAAACTGTATTATTATACACCTGTCTATGTATTGTTTTTTCTATGATATAAAAATAAAAATAACTAACTGAACGTGACCAAATAGCTCCGTTTTTGCGTGGGACTAAATTCGATGCTAACATAAAAGAAGATATATAGACTTTTTTGTATATCGCCAATACAAGTAGACTAAGAATAATATGAAACGAACCAAAAACTTCACAGCAAAACAAAAAACTATGAACATTTTTTGCAACTCCCAAACTCGGAACCGGCTCAATTGTAACATGTGTCATCCATCAGGCATGACCAATTGTGGTAAGGAGTTTTTTTCCATAGAGTTATTAACCAATTTAGATAATTAACCGCATCTACACAATGCCGAGCAACGACGGCCCACATCATATTAAAATTGTCGACTCTCACGCGAAGATATCTATCGGTGGGCGTTGATCTCCCGCCGAAACAGTTGATGCTTGCAGCGGTGCGCCAACTGTGAGGGCGAATATTATTAATTTATTTTTTTCTCTCATAGGATTATTGAAATAAGACTAGTGTCAGGGTTTAAATTGGACCGACTACCCCAATCAACGGTTCATCTTAACAATTTTGATCGAAGTTTTGCGAAGACGCGAAGCTTATTTTAAAGCAAAAAACCAATAAATGTGTAATGATAATACCCTTTAAGTTAATTCATGGTATGACAATATTAGTGGTTAATGAATAATATTAAAGAAAAAAAGGAATAGAGTTAAAATGGATTCGTCGAGTAGAGATTAAAATTATTGGTCAAATATTTGCCCAAATAAGAATCAAATACGATGGAAATTTGTTGATAAGTAATGCTTAACAGAAATTATAGCCATATTACCCTTTAAATAACCACACTGAGCAAATAAACTATATTAATTTAGGCATTTTAATTTCATTGCAATGAATATTCTCTCGTCAAATATGATAACCATAAATAAATGATAGCAACGTAACTGAATATTTATTAATTTAACACTAGACGGCGTTGACATCATCTTATACGGTCCTTATTTTAACCAAAAAACAACGGTTGCCCTCTATGAACCAAAAAAAGCCTGAAATTTGTTCGAATGACAAGTTTTCGTTTTTTTTTATCATAGGTTTCAATTTTAAGAAGTTATACCTGGAGGATGATATCGTTTTACGAATCTGGAAATATGTCGTTATGCACGTGCTGTCTCTGGCACTATCGAAACAAAACGAACCTGAAGACAATCGGGATACTCTGTTTAATTTTGACAAGCCCTTGAAAGTAAACGAAGTGTACATACATACATACATGGATACACACTCCCAGAAGTCGATGTGGTTCGTGGTTA
Organism: Druceiella hillmani; assembly: GCA_039881145.1. NCBI lineage: Eukaryota > Metazoa > Arthropoda > Insecta > Lepidoptera > Hepialidae > Druceiella > Druceiella hillmani. The sequence continues at coordinate 34,964,319 of JAYKKI010000009.1, read as the reverse complement.
TTCACTATCATTTTGTCCTAAACTCTCCCAGCCCCCGACATTTATGGAACCGCTTCTAGATACCAATGAAGTAATTTCATCATACTATAGAAAATAAAATGTGGCAGTAGTTTGGGAAGCGGTCCAAGAATGGACGGGAGCACAATACCGTATCGGATGAGAAATTGACCACAATTGGAACTGATTGCTTTCATCATGCAAGCAATTGTTCACGCAGACGTTACGCGTATACACATACCTTATCGGCTACAGCACTGATGCGCCGTACAGTCCTTGGACCGCAGATTGGCCTCGACGAAAATGAAATGCACAAAATGTGATCGAGCCAAATTTTGTGATAATGCGCATAACTTCCTGTATCTTTCTTCATATTTTGAACCGCTATAACACTGTTCAAAAACAACATTTTTGAACACTTGCCAAGTGCAAGTTACGTGTTACGAAATGCATGTCTTTTACTTATGTATACATATATTGATTGCTGCCATGTTAGCGTTCACCTGTTGGTTAGCCATTATTCTAGTTGAAGCTATAAAATATTTCCAATTAAAGTTCAATTGGCTGCCATGTTCCTGTTTGAGGAAGAAATGTAACATTCTGATATCAAGTTTTAGTTGATTAATTTGCTCAAGATAGATAAATTAGGACGATAATATGGGATATAATGTCAATTCACAAATTTGTCAAAATGAGTTATGATTCAGCGTTCTTCTTGATCGTCCAAAGAATTTTTTTCAATAAAATTTTATTCGATAATCCTTCAATTTTTAAAGAATCTTAAAAATTCTTATCATGAACAAAGTATTTGTGCTGTACACATCTACTGTACACAATATAAAAAGGTACTATACTAAAGAAAAATGTTACTTATTCTAAAAGCCATAAGAACATAAAAACAAAATTGATTCACGTAATCTAGTTTCACTCTTATAGTCTATGGATTAATTTTGCCTTAGGTTGTGTTCGAAACTTTCAGTTCATTTGTCGCTGACGTATTCTCTAACGACTGAGTCTCTAAAAATTGCGACCAACTTTATACAATGGTTGAAATTGAGACAAATTGATGAAAACGTACCTAGTTATAATTTTTTTAAATTATGTTAAATTGAAATTATAATTCAGTACATTGACAGATTGTGCTTCAAAAACATTTTTAATAAGCAAACCATTATTTACTGTATTTGAAAGAACTCTTTCAAGAAGGTTTTAGGAAAATATTCAAAAATGAAATCTTGTACACAGAAATTAAAAAGATAATAAAGTTTTGGGGTAATATTTAAAATATACGACACATGCATCAACAGAACGGGTAATAACTCATTTGAATCTAAATTATAGGATTTTCGTTAAACTTATTGATATTAGAATCCGGAGAAGCGATAGACAAACTTTTTTTGAAGTGACTGGCGAAATACTTTGAAAATAGTTATACCCAGAACTGTTTTGTTAGAAATGATGAAATATTGACTTTTAAATTCAAGTGACAGACATGGCCGAATCGAACAGAAAAACACTAAAATTTAAATAACACGAACAGCGTCTTCTGGGATATACATATATCGGAATTCATAAGTAGATGGGTTGTTTTTTCAATTTCAGTGCACAATTTTTTCTATATTTTTTCAAAAATACATTTAAAGAAAAAAAATAAATTATCTTATAGAAAATTAACGAGAAAATGTGAATATACCCTTAAATCCAACAAATCCAATTAATCCTATTTTTATTTCGTAACATGTCGTTGTGTTGATGAATGTAGCAAAATTTTCTTCTACAGCCAAGGACTCATACGAGTTAATTCAAAGTCGTAAATTTATTCACTGAATGTCACTATTCTATTTCTGTCGCATATGAGACGATCTGTTGACCAGCTTAGAATTGAAACGAGGACAACGTGGATAAACTTTCTAGTATTGATTGCCAAAACATAACTCTGCCAATATATTACCCGTGTGCATTGTGTCCGGAAATTCAATAAACGACTTTCCTTATATGGTCCCGTTATTTTCATATTTCAAGATTTGATTTTCCAGTTGTTAATAAAGGTATATATTTATAGAAAAAGGGTTTTTAGGCTATCCCATTACGGAAAAATGTTTTATTCAAGCGTGTAAAAGTGGGAGCAAATATAGATAATATTTATAAAGTGAATATATCTATAAGTATTCTTGAAATTATTTTTTTTACGATAAAAAGTTTTTTATAGCACTTATGCCAGAAATTTTATTTCGGAGTATTACGAGGCGCGCATAAAACTTTCGACTAAAATGGCGGAATTAGCGCTTGCTAGTCTTCGGCTAAATTTGGCTATAATAGCTCTTATAATACTTTGTTTTTATATATTTTATAATCGCTCACATATTATTAATAAATTGATTAAAATAATGAATGACATTTTTCTGAATAATTTTTTTTCGAATAGTTTTCATTTACGTTTTTTTAACAATTTCATACTAAATGTAAATTCTCAAAAGATCATTAAAAATGTGTCCGTTTGTACAATTTGTATTTTGTCTTGATGACTTGAAACCATTTTTTAATATTAATTTCCATTGTAGTATGGTGTCCCATCGTATAATGGAAATAATAATTATGAAAATGGAATCTTTTTGATTTAAGTATAATCAAGTAAAAACTTTATAGAAAGAAGAAGCAGCTTGTTAATTTTCGTTTATAAATAAAACTATCTCGATATAAGACTAAACACAATAACCGGTCAGCATTCAGAAGGAATCTGAGTCGGTTTTTGTTTTCTAGAAGTTGCTTGAAACGATTTTTGCTGACTCTTAACCTACGCCATTAACGTGACCATGTCAAATTCAGTGACCAACAAAATGGAGCCGAGAACTTTAATCCGCTTTGCAAGTCGTGAATTCTAAGAACGCACTCGGATTATTTTCGCCTGACTGCGCAGGAATTTACCTATGGATACGGGTTTTTGTATCATTGTTTTCTTTAGAAGTTTTTAAATAATACGTTTGCATGTAGCTTCTATACACATGTAACGTATTTGTAATTTTGTCGAAGGTATCAGCAAAGCTTGTAACGGAAATTTAAACCCAATCGAGAGATAAATATTGCGTGATTTTTATCATTTGTGATTTTTGACCAAGTGAATAAAATGTCCAATCGCATTAAGATTTTTATGAATAATTCAAATTAATAATGAAAACGTTCATTAAAATATACATATGAATGACTGAAATATACATAACGTTTGTAGCTTGAACCCGGATGAATTATGTAGGTGTGGCGAAGCCAAATCTAATTGCATTGCCATTAACACCGATTCCAACTCCCGGCCGACGGCTAATGGGGCACGAACATAGCTGCAAATTGCATTAGCGTGACGTGCATTAGCACTATGCACTGTAGGCACTCGTCAAATCGAAGTTATTTACGGCCCCGCATAAAATCTAGCCCGTGCGGAATGAAACACATTTTTTGTTGAAAATTTAATCAATAGAATTAATATCTACCTACAAAGCGCAAACCTACGCCGGGCGCAATGGTGGTAACTCGCGTAAATTCTGTCGATTTCGAATTTGATTGGCCAGTTTCAATTGCGAGACTGCACGCTATTGGCTGTCTAAACACACGCCACCTAGACGAAGGTCGCCGAACTTAACCGAAGCGTGCGTTCGGCTTTCACTCGTTTTGTGCGGTTTTATTAGCGCGCTGTATGTAGTGAAGCGTTGAAATATTTTTCTTTATTGCAAATAAAATCACGTTAGTATTATGTGGTTATAAGAAACTTCCACATTATTATACTAAATGTTTAGCTGTTCGCGAATGAGCTCTATTGCGAATTAAAATTTAACTAAAGTTAAACAGTATTTTTTGTGAGTCTTTGTGATGGACACGGTGCATGCGCTCTTAACGTACGTGGGTTCTGATTGGAGAAATAACAATTCGTCTTGGGAACGATATAACGTGGAAACATCGAATCGAATTGAATTGAATGAATACATCATTGAAATATAGCTAGTTGCGGAAATTAATTTTTTTACAATTATCGGGCTTAAGGTCCTCACCCTCACACGTGCGACATATATGGTTCATGGTAATTTTTATGGTTCATATATAGTTCACGCCAATGATATTAAATATACGTTATAGCCTTATAAAAAGAAGACCTGTTCCCAGCTAGTTTTTTTTATTAATTACTATGAAATTATACAAATGTTGAATGACAGGGAGTGAATTCAAATGTTGAATGATACGGACAGAAGCGTAAGACGTCTAGTCAAAAAAGGATGTATGAAAAATATATAAGTAGTTACAATTTATGAACATTTCAAAGTTTATATCTAGGTGGTACAAAATTCTTGTCGTATGCCTAAATTATAAATGCCAATCAAGCTATCTTAATGCAATTGTCTCATTTGATAAATCCTGGTTTTTTATGACAATTATCCAACGAGCAAGTTATGGAAAGTTCAAGATAGGATCCTCTGACTAGTTAATAAAGTCACGTTCAATAAAAAAGCGAATAATTATGTTTCAAGATATTTAAGACATGCATTTTCATCATTATTGTTCAAATCGACTAGGCTGCCACATCTGCTCGATACATCGAAGAATCATGAAGCATTAAAAAATTAAATAAATTCAAGAATCGAATTTGATTTTTGCTTCAAGGTAACGCCCCAGCACATAGAGGAAAGAAGGCTATGGACTATTTAAAGGAAACAATAGTCATGCATCCTCCATAGAATTCAGACTTAGCCTCGTGTGATTTTGCTTTTTTCCCATATGTCAAAACCACCTAAAAGTCGACTTCATATCAAAATTGGGGTATTTGAGGAGATTTGCTGTAGGATCCCGGAAGGATTTTGGCACATTGTTTGTACTTGGTTTTGGATGTATGCAAGATTGCCCATCATGCGTTCAAGATTACTTCGTAAAAGTAAATAGTTAATGTGTATGACAAAACTTATATTGCGATCTATTTTTTATAGGTGAGCGAGTAAGTTATATGCGCGAATGGGATAGCATTACTGTAATGCAGTTCGGATTAGCTCATTCCTCTTAGATAATGGATGATATAACCTTAATCCATAAACAGACGGAATTCGGTTTGGAGGAATTAAACATTGCTATTTATATTGTTATCATACTCGTGTTATCACACTTTTGTCTTCTAGATAATTACAAAATGTATATCAAAAAGAAAATGCCCGGGAATCGGTACGTCAACAAAGTAATAGGAACTGATTTTAAGCCCTTCTGAATTTCAACAGAAGTTTAAAGTCTTCATATCCTTAATTTTTTAGGCGAATGAGTTGGAAATTAATACTTATTTGAGTTTTTCGATGTATTTATGTACCACTTAATATTAAGCGTCAGGCATATTCAGAATTCATGACAATGATACGCAAAGGACAAACTTGAAAATTTAAAGAAATAAAAATGATTGCAACGAACCTTGATTATCGATTGTATAAAACGATCGACGTCTTGCCGATATAACTCTTGTAAACAAATACGCTTAGTACCACATAGTATTTTAATTAATCTATTTACAAATATTAATCTTATTTTTCATTATATAAATGTGTAGTCTACAATATTTCTCACCGGCGTAAAACATGTTTTGTATTGTACATAACTTGTTTAATGTTTTGTATAAAATATTTTTTTGTATTTTGTGTTCTAGGACATGATGTACGTAACAACGGTGACAAATTCCTAGCTTTAATAGCTTCTTGGCTATTGCTGTTTTTAAGACAGAGTTTGAAAAAGAGATGTCTAAATTCGATTCTTTTAGCAGTCTCCCGCATCGTAATTTTTATTAAAAAAATTTAATAATTTTTTGCACTATATCCAAAAGCGCTTCATCGATATCCCATATACCTAAGAAGAAAATAATGTCTTCGACCAATGGACGGACAGTATTGGACCGAACCTTAAAACCCAGTATATTTAGGTATAGCAAACAACCGTTTGAGTGCCGACCGCTCGTGTGCGTACTATATAAATTTGCCATGAGCGCGATGGCGCCTGTTTAGCGCGCGGTAGGGGAGGTCGCTCGCACGCATCGCTAATTTTTTATCTTTCTACCTGTTACATAAAGTTCAAGTCATAATATTAAACGATCCAGGAAAAGAAAATTTGTAACCCATAATGTCGGAATACGAAAATAATTCGAGTGAAAATGATCGTTTTTCAAGTTGTGAAGAAAGTGATAGCGGGAGTGACATTGTGGTGCGTTCACAATTTGGCATAATGCACATTTTGAGTGATAGTAATAATAGTGACGATAACAATTATTTTGCTGATACGGAGGATGTACCGGACTGCAAAAATACGATGTGATCTTGATTTCAGTTTTTGTTATAATTTTTGTTCACAATATATATTTCCATAATTTTCTTTGTATTTTATTATCCTTGTACAAGTTTTTATAAAGAAAACACCGAAAAAAATATTAAAATTGGATAATTTTTGGAAGAGATACAGTTTTTTTCGAGACAAGGGTAAATAACATCAAAAACAAAAGATTTCCTTGGCATTTTTAAGTATATATGAGTATAAAACCATGGCACTAAAACGGTTAATAGTAAACAATGTTTCAGAATTGAAGTTGCCAGATGACAAAGGAATTAAATCGCCGACATACGACAAGAAACACAAAAGATATTAAAATCAATCCTCGCTATCCGTAATTATCTATCGCGTGGAAAAAATATAAAATTGTGACTAAAATAAAATGATAGGTCACAATATATGTTTCTAAGTTAATTAAAGTAACATTTTACTACATTGTCTAAACAAAAACAGTTTAGGCGTAGGAACAAGATATGAAATATGATTGATACCTCGTTATAGAAAATTTTGTCCATCACTTCAGGCCTAATCAGTTTTGATAGAGTGCCGTGAGCATGATCTTAAGTATTTATTGGCTTCTTCAAATTATGTTTATATCTAATCAATAGTTAATATCTAGTATAGAATACTTGAAAGCAAATTTCGTAAAGGTGTTTTTGGAAATAAATATGTTCGTTTTAAACTAATATAAAATTTAATAATAATTATAAGCATTGTAACAAGCATTAGATATTTTTAAAGAAATGTGACCGTTTTAAATTTGCGAATTTTAAGAATGTTAATTTGACACCAAATGGGAACTGCTATGAGCGCAATTCAAAAAATGAATGATGGTTTTAGTTAAGCAATGTAGGATGTGGTAAATTTTTAATTTTATTAATTTTTTATAAAGCGTTCACAAGTAGATACCCAATTCAAATTTAGCTGCAAAATGTATAGGGGAAGAGTTAAATTACATTCCCGTATATTCCGAACAATTGACCAGTGCATAATTAAGTAATTATTTTAAATATGGCTTGCAAAAAACACTTCCATAAATATATTTTCATGTACGTTAAATAATTCTAATGTGGATAATATGGCCATAGGCCACTATTTTTATGGGGCGTCGCTGTTATTAGGATTTTTTGCACGTTTTCACTTTTGTATGTATCGATACTAATTAAAAATTATTGACTGAATTATTTGAAAGACTCGTTTAGTATTTTTTATTCACCAATTTTAATTAATTGACTGACCATTAATCTAAAACAAGTATAATTTATTCCAAATCTTACTATGGTAAACATTTTTTAATGTTGCTAGATGGGATAAATAAAAACGGTTTCATTTTAAACATTTTTATTTCTTATTTTCTAAGTAATCCCGGTAAAAATAATAGTCAACACTTTTTTGTTAGTCCTTTTGTATATTTATCGACTTATTTTATTTGTAAATTATGTTTATCAATGTTTAAAAATCTTATTTATTAACTATTAGCCACGTTAGAGTGTTTAGAAACTTGCCTATTCGATTAGTAGTCTAAAGTACTGTTGAGTATAATTCAACTTTGCAAAAAATAAGTAAATATTTTCGTTTAACAATCGAAAACTGTTCTTTGTAAATATATAGTCTTTTATTAATTTTGTTTAACTACGAGTCTCGATTTTCTGCAAATTGAATCTGGCAAAAGAACGGCATGTTCATAGCAGTTCCGTATTTAATACGGTTTCAAAAATTGCAATCGCAAAATTATGTAACGCAAGTTTTACGAGTATTTTTTATGTAAGTATTTTCATTATAAAGCTGGTAATTAATCTGTATAACGAAATAGAAAATGTATTATCATTATAGTCATTTTTAACCTTAATTACGACTGTAGTAATATCTGTAGGTATATTGATAATGTTTAATGGAGGATATATTAAAGAATATCGTTATACCAATGACGTTACGGAGTTTAATTGCGAATGAAACTAACGAGTTATTTAAATGATTAATGTTATACAAATTAATTCGAATGGTGATATTAATATCGATTTAAAGTAACGGTTGCTACGTAGTAGCAGAGAGACAATGGTAACGTTCGATAAAAGAATATGGATGACGGAACTTTCCACATGCTCATTTATTTTCTGTTAAACAGATTAGTAGTTAGGTACTAATTAGCAGTTGTTACTTGGTAAGATATCATTCACTACTAATTTGAAATATTAGAACTAGTGACTGAATGTATGAATACAGAATCCTTCATAATTACTGGTCGTAAGGTGACGCCCTTGACGAAATCAATATAAGAGATATTTTTGATAGTTTTTTTTTGATAATTTTTGGTAGTTTTGCGAAATGAGCGTCAGCCAATGAAACTAATTTATTGTACCTGTATAAATGTAGGCGATTATTTTTTGGTAAGGCGACGACTGTAATATGTGGGAGTTTTAAGATATCTTAGTATACTCGTTATTTATTAAGAGCGTCATAGTATATATTATTTTACCGATGTCTTCAATTTATATTATCTGCCGTATTTTAAACTACTATTGCCTAAATGATACAGATAAAAAAAAAAAAATATATATATATATATATAATATATATATATATATATATATATATATATATATATATATATATATATATATATGTAAATATTTTGCTTGTGGGTAGACTTCTTAAGTACTAGAGCGCCTACGATTACTATAAAAAATGATATAGATAAACAAAAGGATTGTTCATATTGTCAGATATTATTAATAGAAAGATATTATTAATAGAATTACCCACTATTTAACTTTGTATCCTATTTTTAAAATAAAACAAATATAATTATTTTGTCTTATTTCTTTGTTAAAATAAGTAAAATTTATTGTTTTATAAAACTAAAAAAACATGCTTTTCTAACCAAAGGATACATTAAGATAAATAAATCGAGCTTAAATTCGATGGGTTTACTGTTGAATCATTGAGAAGTCCCGTGACCATTTCCCTCCACCAGCTGATACAGTAAGCCAAATGGCTCATTGAGACAAGTTAAACGAGGACAAAGTCGAAGGGTTTACTGATAGAAATGAAGAAGGTGACGACATGACATTCTCCCTTCTCCATTATCAGATCTCTTTGGTTACATCTAACCAAAGGACTTATTGAGATAAGTCAAACGCGCCCAAACTCGATGGGTTTACTATTAGGCATTTAAGAGGTTCCTGTGACTACTTCTCTCCTCCACCATTACACATACAAGTAAAGCTCATAAAAGTGTGTAAAATATTAATCTCGTAAGCCGATTATCTCGCCTTCTGATCACAGAATTTATTTAATGTAAAAAATGTCGCTTATGTGTGTCTCAATTGCTGCCAATTTTGTTATCTGACGTTGATGTTTATAAAACCACCAAACACCATAGTAAAGCGGACAACGATCTTTCTTAGTAATGTCGATTAATAGCTCAGGTTATTCTTACCTATATGGCCACAGTGACCACGCCGCGCCGTTTCACTTAGAAAAATCTCATTTCTCTATATTATGCTCGTACATTCTTGATGACACACTTGAATATATGAGGGCAGCTAACCGCATTGCGGTGGAGAGTAACTTCATCCGAGTTGACTGGTTTGCTATTTAGTTACCTTATGCGAGTCACGTGGATCAGTTGAATAGTCTGTAAATTTTACTTACATATCAGGTAAAGTAAAAATTACAGACATTTCAAAACATCGAAACACTTTTTTAAGCTAAAAGTAATGATCGAAAATGAGACATGGGCGTATATACATGCTCCTGCATCTCAGTTGATTACCTGTTATTATCTGCTTATCTGTTAACTATTCTTGGACAAAATTATCTCCACGTTGAACAAACTACGATCGAGATACAGCTAGAAGCGACTCTCGATACTGGGGATCGATAGTATCAGCAAGTATGTTTTTAGCTTAAGTATTATCTTAAGGACGTTAATTAAATTGCGTAACGATGAACGGCCCATCGCTCACCGTTTTAATCCCGATGATATACGTATATTCTACTACCACAGACAGGAAACCTTGAGACTCCGGAACGGTTTCATCGAAAATGTGACTCATGATTGTACTTCCTTATCACCGTTTGTACTTGTCTCTAGGTCATGTTGGCACCATCTACAAATAGCGTCCGAGATAACGAAAACAACTATTTACAGCCAATCACAGAACAAGTTATTTTATTTATTATTGGACTCGATTCCACTTAAGTTGGAGAGTTACTGGCTATAAGGTACCAGTTATAGAAAGTGGGTTATTGTAACATTTATTTTCTTTATTGGCTTCTTTTATTTATAGGTCGTGTCTAATGGTTTGATGATTTCAATTGGATAAAGAATTCATAACTAGGGTTCGAACTAGGAAATTTGCGGTAGCATATTTTCCACATAGACAAAATGAAAAAATAATCTCCTTAAAAGTTTTATTTAAATCATGAATCAGACAAATGAAAGAATCTCCTATTTTTTTCTGAATTAACATATTAAACCATGAAATTCGCAAGCTTGAGAGAATCGTCGAAAAAAACTACGTAAAACTTGAAAAGAACGAAAAAGACAATCATTCTGACGAAAGAGCAGAACGAATGTCAATGTCAGTTTACAGTTTATTTTTAATTAATTTAGGCAATGGATACAAATTAATTATTTTTTGTAATCGTTTCGAAAAGTTATTGTTTAAATACTTTTTTATTTTTTTTCTTATTAATTCTTATTAACAATTCTCGATGTATTAAAAATATAATATATGCCAGTTTATGATGATACCTTTTTGTTTTTTATTATAGTAACAACAATTGTATTTTCGTCTTTACCATTTCATAATTGTCAATCGCTGATTTTTTTGGTTTTTAATGTTCTAAAAGAATACTAGTTGTTTAATAGACCTATTTCCATTTCTATAAGGCCAGGCCCATTTTCGCCGGTCTCCTTTTAGCGAATAACGTTGATTAAGTTGTAAAAAATACAGCAAACATTTTATTATAAGTTTGCAACTGTTTATGTTCATAACATTTAGAGTAATTCATTCCGAACATTTATATTTCAATATAGTTTCTAGATTTCTGGTATATTATCTATATATTTCTGGTATATTTCTGGCATATACTGTTTTTATTTGTTTTGCTATTAATTTTAAACGTATACACCAAATACGATGCAGTTTTTGGAAACCTTTTATTAGATATACATTATAAGAAGCACATAAGAGGTTTATTTATAAAATTCACTCTCTCTATCCATGGCAAAAAGAAGAAAGTCAGCCCTGACTCTTAGTGCAAAACTGCATACCTCTATTTAACCATGAGTGAACGAAGCAAATTTTGCAATTATAGAAATTAAAATGTTCATCACTTTCTCATAACTTGGTTAATGAAAGTGCAACCGCGAGATTGTGAGTTTTATATACATATACATACATACACGCGGGTTACATATATAGGGCTCTTAGCCGGTCCAAAGTCAACTATTGCGGTAAATGAACTTTGTTCACTCGCTATTATTTACTTGTCACATTAGTGTCATTATTACTTGAAGGTGTGTTTGTTTACGATCTTCTGTGTTTGCTTCATGACAAACTGGTTTTGGAAGCGGTCCATGTTTAATTTTAGTTCATAAAGCTAATAGGTCATTCGTTCATTCATATATACGATGCATATGTGCGCAACCCTTCGACTGACTAGTTTTTAAATTAAATTAAAATGCATTACACGGTTGTTTCAAATAGTGATGAAATATTTTAGTTTTGCTATGAAAATGCTATTGAAATATTTTAGTTTATCTACGTCATAATTTTCTTTAATTTATATAATTTTATTCACATGAATAGAACTCGCGAGTGAGTCTTTTCTGTTAAAAATGAGTGAAACTCGCGAGTGAGTCTTTTCTGTTAAACATGAGTAGAACTCGCTGGTGAGTCTTTTCTGTTAAATACGCGTAGAATTCGCGCGTGAGTCTTCTGTTAAACATGAGTAGGACTCGTGAGTATTTTCTGATAAACATGAGTAGAACTCGCGAGAGAGTCTTTTCTGTTAAACATAAGTAGAACTCGCATTACGAGGGTTCTGAATACATTTAGGGACTTATAAACATTTAAGGATGCATAGTATTTCTATTAAAATATTTACAAATATTAATTTTCCACAACATTAACATGTGGCCTACTATATCTTTCACAAAGGTAAAACAAGCCGCATATTAAAAAAATATGGTTTTTGGAATCATCGCTATAGATTTCCTTTGGGGACGCTCCTAAAAACTCCGTTTTTTATTTGTCACGTTTTCAAATTCGTAAACAAATCCATTTCAGGAATACATGTTTTACTTTACTATACATATATCTTTATATTACTATATATGTACATTATTCATATACATATAAGTACAAAACTCTATTCCTACAAGTTTGCCGCTTTGCGCCCGTGCTGTTTACCATGATAAATTCACGTCATGTATTCAGTGACATTTGGGAAAGCAAGACAAATCCAATAACCTCTCATATAGGGAAATCCGTTAAGCCATTCAGTACGTATTAGGGAATAAAGAGGTACACACACATACATCCGTCATGTGTACATGACTTGCGTACACCCGACAGATAACCTCCTTGTGCTTTTGCACATTCAGGTAAAAAGGAACTGCCTACTTCAGCAGCATCTTCAGGGTTCTATAGCCAAACTAGGAACCATTATAGATTCGCCATATCCGTCTTTATGTCCGTATGACACAGCTGTTTTACTCGCAGACTTTATGAGTGCCCGATTATTAGTGCTATAAAACAGAGTTTTGCATATTTTTATAACGCATATAAAGTTGTGAAATAAAATCTAATAACAGTTTTTAGGGTACCTTAAAAAAATTTTATTTGACATTTGTAACTGTTATTTTAAAAAATTGTTTGTGTGATAAAAAAATGGGGATATTTTATGAACATTTTCAATACAGGGATCTGTTTACGAAGTATTAAGCTGGGAATTAGTCATTTTTGTTATTTTAGTTACGTTTTTTTGAGTTACGTGCCCCCATCCTCTACCGGCTGAACAGTACTCTGATCGATCTGAAAAGTGCTCACTACAGTAGTGCATAAGTAGGCTCTACTAGTTTACAAGTACTAGTCGACCAACTTACGTAGTAGGGTCTCTGAAAAATTCGTAGAGACTCCATGTAAATGACTTAAACAATTGGGTATTTGACTAATTTTTTTTTATTTCATTAATCACAATTTCAAGGTAGAAGCTGATGAAGAGTGAAAATTTTTTTGAATAATCTTAAAAATTGACCGAGTTATAAAAGTTTAAATTTAACCTTTGGAGAAGGACGGACGTTGTGAGGTCATTTTTAATATTGCACATTATATTCTACGAGAGGAAAAGAGACAGGGATATACCCAACTCTATCGGTATCTTGAAATTTAGAAGTCTACAACTGGCTTATTTTTCAATCAATTTTTTAATTTTTTTCAAAACTGGTTTTTAATTAACTTATATTTCACAATATTGTACGGAAAATATCAAAATTTAGAATGAGTCAATTGCAATTACATAAATAACTTTGTTTTGTTTAACGTATTGCAATTACATAAATAACTTTGTTTTGTTTAACGTATTGCAATTACATAAATAACTTTGTTTTATTTAACGTATTGCAATTACATAAATAACTTTGTTTTGTTTAACGTATTGCAATTACATAAATAACTTTGCCAATTGCATAAATAACTTTTTATTTTAAAATGCATATTTATAAGTCTTGTGAAAGATGTACTAGACAATATATTTATACTGGGTTATATTATGATGACCAAACAGTAACTAAATCATATAATGAAAAAAATAACTTTTCCCAACATCCCCGCGTTTTATTAAAGCGGGAATGCGAGAGAAAGTTAAAGAAAATTATGTTTTTAATTTTTTTTTTCATTATATGTTTTAGTTACTGTTCCTTAAACGCTTCTTAAAATTTGGTCACTCGTCAAAATGTAACCTAGTATATTTTATATGGTGGGAAATAATACTAATATTTGTAAATTGTTTAATAAAATTACTATGTATGTACGCGTAAACATTTTTATGTGCCTTAGTATATACCAAACCGTCGTACTGTGAGTTACATTCGACATTTTAAACCGTATTTGTGTAATTCAAAGATATGTCGAAACTCCGTTTTACTCTTTACCATTGTTTGCTGAAATTATAAGTTTTTTAAAAATTAGGTTAATCGATATTCTTGCTCTTAAAATTAAGTAAATATTTCGTTTTAATATTAATACTATTTTTTGTCAGTGATAAAACGTGACAAACGGTTATTTTGAAAATGTTCCAGAAAAATTAAAAGTGACAGTAGTGAAGTAAGAAGTGACAAACGGTTTTTTGGAAAATGTTCCAGACTAGTTCAAGTTCAGTATCAGTATCATATTTTTAGCTAAGGGATCGGGATCCCTTAGCTAAAAATATTTTTTTTAATATGTTGAAACGTAGATTAAAAAGTTCGCGGTCGGAATATGAAAAAAATACATTTATTTACAAAACCATCACTATTTTTCAATTTATTCATCATCTAGCTCAATACATTGTTCCATCTTCTAAAGTCATTTATACCACTTTCGTTATACCACTTTTTTTAAAAAAGGTTTCCTCGACATTCCAAAATAGGCGTGTCCCAGCTTCGGCCTTTGCAAGATGCAAGCTTCTGTTAACCTGATATTGTTTTTATTGGAAAAGAGATAAAAATCAGACAGTACCAGATGAGATCATTGAATAAGGGGGAAGAGCGGAGATGTATGGAAGAAGTTGGAATCAGTAATTATGAATTTTAGGAGCGAGCGAGCGAGATTTAAAGGAGCGAGCGCGCGCATAGTATTGGTAAAGCAAACTCTTTTTATTTAACATTCCTCGCCTTTTTTTCTTAATTTTTATCATAAAACCAACGTAAAGAAATGTAGTAGTAAGTGAAATTTATGGCTGTACCCTTTCGTACGTAATAAACCATAATTATTCCCTTCGAATCCGAAAAATGATACATTTATCGTCATTATTTGCCTATAATCCCTTTGGCACACTTCGGGGCTGGTAATCCAGATATTCTTCATTCTCTTGATTACTTTTTTACTCTGAAGTATAATGAAGGAACCAATTTAAGTCTACGTTTGAAAAAAATCATATGCCTATTATTGACACAGTACATTATCAAAGTTAAAAATTGTCGTTCATTATAATGCGAAACAAAATTAGTCACTGATTCCTGGACACTGTGTCGATATTGACACATGGCTCCGAGGTTTGTTTCCTTCTATATAATAATAATAATCGATCATTCATGGATGACTGATCGGGCAGGTGTTTCAGTAATTAATCATATTAACCGTTAATGTAATGGTTATTTAGAATTAAACGAAACAGTCACGTTGAGGAGAAACCTTTGGACTTCTTCGTAAAGGAGTGGAAGTTGTTTGTTTTCTTTCAAGTTTTATGATAAGTTACACTGAGGAAATAGGCTGTTTACTAATCAGCCAACTTGTTAACGCTCGTTAAAACACGACTTGTTAGTGTTGTGTATCTAATAAGCAATAAACCCGTTACGTGTGGGTAGAACACGCACTGCAAGTTTTGTATTTCTATTGAACTATTTATAAATATTAATTCAATCTTTCACTATATAAATATATTGCCTAATATAATATTCACAGTAAAATATCGCGAAATTCTCATAAACTTTTATCGCTATAATTATTCCGGTAAACTTTTAGCGAATCTGTTTAATTATAATGTTAAATTTAGCAGCTTTAGAATTGAGAAAGTGAAACGTTTTTTCTCCAAAATTTTCAAATCATATTTTGGTTCTCAATATTGCGAAATATGCAAATTTGAAAAAATAGGGTATGGCTATATTTGTACTTTTGATGAAAAACCAAAAACAACAAATCTTTGATATTATGACATTGCACCTTTTAAACTTCGTATGTAAATTTTGAAAATAATTAAATTGGTATAATTTTAAAAATTGCGGGAAAACTCTTATATTCCTCGAATTATATTCCACGATTTTTACCATTTCTTGGAAAAATATGCCATCTGGTAACGAGAGACCACAGATTGAATTTTAGGAAAAATGTGAGCTCATAAGCATATTTTAAGAGCGAACCCAAGATATTTTTCAACTGGGATTTTCTAAATCGTTTGTGAGCGGTTTCTTTCAGTCGAACAAAAATAATAACTGAATAACCGACTTACAAATACCATAATAACCGACTTAGAAATTCACTTGAATATTTCAAATCGTTTAAAACCGATCCACAGACATTTTTGGATGTTACAAATACGTCTAAAAATTGGATTTCCTTCCTCCTTATTCACTGACCTCATCTGGTATCTTCTGATTTTTATCTCTTTTCCAATAAAAAAATATTAGGTAGACAGATACTTGTATAAAATGAAAACGTCAAAGCTGCGGCAACGACTATTTTCTTTAAAAATCTTTTTTAAAAAAAGTGGTATAAATGTCTTTAGAAGATGGAACGATGCGTTGAGCTAGATGATGAATAAGTTGAAAAATAATGATGGTTTTGTAAACAAATGTATTTTTTTCATATTCCAACCGCGTACTTTTTAATCTACCTTAGCATAACAAGTGTTTGAACAAAGTAAATTTGTTCTTCATTAAATGTAAAGTTTAAATATAATTCGTAGTGTGTAATGTATTGTTTATAATCAGTCAAAATTGGGTATATGATTTTTTTTTTGTTAAGTGTTTAAAATATTCCAGATCTATTTATCCCATCAAGAAGAAAATTTGACTAAAAAGGGGGAACATTTTTAGTTTCAAAATTAAGTTTAAAAATTCGCACTGAAACTTCGTGTGCGATATGTCAGTTTGACGACACCACATTTTACAGGATTCACAGACTACCAGTGTAAACACTACATAGAAGTCACTAAATAAATTGTAGAAAAAGGCTTAATTGTCATTTAAGAATTGTGTTTATGTGAGAGAACAACTATAAAGAATATCGGTAAATTAAATGATTCCTCCATGAGTCACTAAATCCCAAGTTTCCTGATGAATGGTTAGCATGTTGCAACCATTCATCAGTTATTTTTGTGAGGATCATTTTAATGTAAAGTGAAAGTACATGTGCGTACTGGTGTAATCTGTAAACATTGACAATAAAAGTGAATCGATATAGAGATATCTAGATTTGGTTTTAGAATTCAATCTTAATCTAATCACAGAACAAATACATTTATAATCAATTTAGAGATTATATATACTTATTTGTTGGTGACATGTATATGTATTTTGCTTATATGTATATGATCACTGAAAATTTCACTTCACACGTTAAAAATATACGATTATTTCAGTGAAATTTACGATATTAAATATTTCTGTATAAAATGCGTATTACACCGAAGGCTTTATGTCTGAATTATGCTTAATAAAGTTTAAAAAAAGTTAGCTATCATGAAATAATCGAAAAATAGCATGTTTGCACTATAACCTTTGCTGAAATCGACTTCCGTTTTGTTCAAAAATTATTCACAGATATTTTTGGCTAGAAATATCGTCAACAATCAAATCGACGAGATTTGATGATTTTGGATATATATTGCCAAATACATGCTTTTCTGGTGTAGGGGAAACGTTGGCGTCATGCGCACTAAATGGTGCTGTCATATTTGACAACGGGTATATTTCATTTATAAAAATTAAAATATTTTTATTTAATATAACGCGTTTCAACTCCAATTCGTAATTTTTAATCCATAAATTATGTTAAGCAGTCCATAAATATTTTTTTCATTAGATGTGTCAAATATTTAATTACAAATTGCAACGTGTTTAAAATTGTATGGAAAATGGACGTTATCATTCCACTTTTCTTTTTCATACAAGACTATAATGTAATATAATATTTCTGCGCTGTAAATTGTATTGTATTGCTAGCTAAAATCTTTACACACACGTTTAAACCTATCAATGTTTACATCGATTTTTGCAGTTACTCAATGAGTTTTGCAGCCTTTATCTACACTGTCACCCGGTCCCGGATATGTATATCTGATTCATATAATCGACCGTTAAATTCATTTCTAGCAATATTATCTCAATACCAAAGTTCACAAATTGTCTTATCGTGAGTCAGGCGAATTTCGCTGAATCAACTGGCCAAAATTGTTATGCAAATGGAATGGACTATCAGATCTTCGATAGTATGTGCATTGTGATTGGGGTGATCCTATTTTGCTGGGATATCTGATTCATGTGAAAAATACATTCCATAGTTATGTTCACATTTGATATATTATACCAATGCAAGGTTCACAATTCGTCTTATCGCGGGTCAGGCGAGGTTCGCTGACTCGACTGGCCAAAGTCGATGCAAATGTAATCGACTATTGGACCTTCAACAGGATGTGCATTGTGGTCGCAGTGATCACATTTTGATATTCTGTTAAGATATTTCTGTTTAATTTCTATTTTTAATTTACTTAAAAACGTAACTAAATAATCTTTGATATAATCTTCATATTTTAGCCATATTACATATCTTTTGGAGTTTAATATTTCGCAAGTGAAAATTAAAAACGTAAAATTGTAAATAGTACCTGAATCCTATTTTAAAATTCCTGTCCATGGTACCTCACTCAATGGGTATTGGCTCTCACTTTACTTTATGGGGAGGTATACTAGTGTTTTAAATATTTTGCTGCATATTGATTGAAATCCTAATCTAAAGCATCTAGTTACGTATTTAAAGTACACAGATCTAAAAATGTAGTAGCTGTGAAGCTGGGATGGACGAACATGATGAAGTTATGTCTGTAGATATATGCCTCGGCGTTAATGGAGACTTTGGTCATTTTTATGTATTGTCCCCATAAAGAGCGGGGCCCTAGCGAGTTATCAGAGTGTTTTATTGAAATATAATTGTAATGGAATTATTATGTAGACTGTGTAGGCCTTATTTTGTTTATAACGAAAATTACGAAATACGGGTTCGACATTATACAATATACGATACGCTTTAAAAAGGTCTTATTTTTTGGATATAGTTTATAGGTTGAGCATTTTACAGTCGGGAAAAGGGCAGAAATTAAAATAAAACTTATTAGAATATAAAACAAGGCAAAAGCTGTTTTCGTGAAATTGCTTACATTATTTTTTAATAAATCAAAAATGATTGATGAGGAATAAACACAACAGTGAAAACTCTTTGAAAATGATTATTTATTTTTTCTTAATGGCATTCTTCTTCATTTTCAGAGAGAAGCAGAAGCGATTACTTTATTTACTATAAACAGTTTCGATAGCTTTTTAAACGGATTGTTATTGCCAACATTAATATAAAATAAATAGTTGACAGTGATATTCGTGTTTTTGTGCGAGTGTTCTCAGATCTGTTCGAGTTTTATACGCGTTTTTCCGACAACCCTGGCGAGTTTTGTGGATGTGACAATCTCTGTATCTCCTAGTTATTTAATTACTCGTTTGCAGATAGCGGAAAACCCTACTTATATTACTAAAACAACAAATAAGCCATTCCTCATTTGCCCGATTGACTATTTTAATTTTGTACTGATTTCCTTTTACGCAAATTTTTCTCTTCCATTCTCCTCTTTGCTTTAAATCGGCGTTGAGTTAATTCGAACTCCTTGCGCAAGGAACATATTAAATTTTGATATTTCTACTGTGTTCTTCTAACTGTTTGTCAAATACTAATTTAGTTTTTGTATCTACTGTTGTTCCTTATATGTACTTATATAATCTAAGAAAGTATGTTACTTAACCTATTTCTTGAAAGATTTGGTAGAATTTTATGGCAAAATATTGTAGAATCTTGTCCTATAATCAAGTGGCTCACAAACTTTTGATATGTATAAAGATTGTGGCACTTAAGAAATTATTTCCACTAGGCTCAAAGTCAGGTGTTACTTTTAATGAATTATGAAATTTATAACTTCTTGATTAGACGGTGTTCAATTAAAGGATAAATTCTAAAAACTTGATATTTCGGACAAACTACTATACAGTGCAATTTTTTATATAGAAATAAATGAGGTTTTATTCGAATACGAGTTAAAAATTGTTTTCGAATTCTTTTCACGTTGCTTTTATCGATTCAGTTTTTACTAACAATTGACTATAATTTTAGTTATAGTTATTCTGAGAACATTTTAATTTCTTTTGGGTTCGATAAGTTATTAAAAATAATTTTGAAATTAAATAAGTGGTGTAACATTGGTTGACGTAAATTCCGATAGATGTCTACTGTTCCGAATGTTGCTGTGCTTAGACCCTTCGATTTGAAAGTTGTCTCGTCTGACTCCGCTTCAAGTCTATCACAATTTGGGAGCCACTGTTATAATCGATTGCGAGTTTTACCTCGTAGATTATCTCACAGCAAACTGGACAGCAAGATGAGTGATATGTTACTTATACTAACATTTCGCGTAAAAATATAGCAATTACGATAATGGGATTAGGCACCTGGAAGCAAACGAAAATGTTATCTTGAAGCCGGGTGATAAATTGACTTATATCACTTTCCAGGCATATAAAATAGAAGTCATTTGCACTGGTCGATCAGTTTGCGTCAAACGAGTGCAGTTATAGTTAATTAATATTATTTATTCTCGTTGTTGTTTTCATCAATAAAACTCAAAACAAAATGTCTTTCTTGGGAAAATCTTACAAACTCGAATCATCTGAGAACTTCGATGAATTCATGAAGGCGTTGGGTGAGTTTATTAAACCCGCTTATGTCAAAATTTAATTTAATATTTCTGCGATTTAGTATTTTATTTCGTCTTATGTTTCTTAATATATTTTTTTAAACCACTTTAATACTAAATATTGAAAAAAAACTTTATGTAATAATTTTTCTATCAAAATGAGTTACTTTAAATGTATTGATACCTATTTAATAACACATACAAAGAATATAATGAAACTGAAATAACATGCGTATAGTGATGTTTTTTAAGGACGAGTTGTTAAATTTATAAATTAGAAAAAATTGTGTTTGAAGTTAATATATCTATATGTATTAAATAAACATTCGAATTCTTAAGAGGGCTTGAATACAAAAACCGACTCAGCCACTGAAACAGATTTGACATAACATCAAATTTCAATAGAATATCTCATCGAATATAATTAAAACAAATCTTGTGAAAAACGAAGCCGACTTGGCTTCGGTCATACTCAAAAATGTTGCGAGTTCTTATGTGGAGCCAACTTGAAGCTTTTATTAAAAAATCTACAAGTCTTTATATTTCGTCAAAGAATACAGTGTGGTTTGGTAGTTACTAGCAATGTAGATACTAGCCACTTTGCTATAGCAATATCAATTAGCCACTTTGCTACATCGGAATAGTAGGTTACTACTTACATTTAAATATGTAACGGATTTTATCGTAACTTTTATCTATTCTCATTTGGAGCCAACTTTAAGGCTTTTATTAAAAAAATCTACAAGTCTTTATATTTCGTCAAAGAATACAGTGTGGTTTGGTAGTTACTAGCAATGTAGATACTAGCCACTTTGCTATAGCAATATCAATTAGCCACTTTGCTACATCGGAATAGTAGGTTACTACTTACATTTAAATATGTAACGGATTTTATCGTAACTTTTATCTATTCTCATTTGGAGCCAACTTTAAGGCTTTTATTAAAAAAATCTACAAGTCTTTATATTTCGTCAAAGAATACAGTGTGGTTTGGTAGTTACTAGCAATGTAGATACTAGCCACTTTGCTATAGCAATATCAATTAGCCACTTTGCTACATCGGAATAGTAGGTTACTACTTACATTTAAATATGTAACGGATTTTATCGTAACTTTTATCTATTCTCATTTGGAGCCAACTTTAAGGCTTTTATTAAAAAAATCTACAAGTCTATTTATATTTCGTCAAATAATACAGTGTGACTTGGCAGTTACTAGCAATGTAGATACTTTGCTACATCAAAATAGTAGGTTATTACTTACATTTAAAGATATAACGGATTTTATCGTTACTTTTTATTGATTTTCATATGAAGCCAACTTTGAGGCTTTTATTAAAAAATCTTCAAGTCTATTTATATTCCGTTAAAGAATACAGTGTGACTTGGCAGTTAATAGCAATGTGGATATTAGCCACTTTGCTACATCAAAACAGTAGGTTACTACTTACATTTAAAGATGTAACGGATTTTATTGGAACTTTTTATTGATTTTTATATAGAGCCAACTTTGAGGCTTTTTTAAAAAAATCTACAAGTTGATTTATATTTCGTTAAAGAATACAGTGTGACTTGGCAGTTACTAGCAATGTAGATACTAGCCATTTTGTTACATCAAAATAGTAGGTTTACTACTTACATTTAAAGATGTAATGGATTTTATCGTAACTTTTTAATGATTCTCATGTGGAGCCAATTTTGAGGCTTTGATTAAAACATCTACAAGTCTATTTATATTTCGTCAAAGAATACAGTGTGACTTGGCAGTTACTAGCAATGTAGATACTAGCCATCTTGCTACATCAAAATAATAGGCAACTACTTACATTCAAAGATATAACGGATTTTATCGCAAATTTTTATTGATGGGCGAATCAGTGTCAAAATTGCGGAAATTTGTATTTAAATATCTTACACTTTTGGATTTAATGTCAAATTAGTACTTGATGTAATGATGGATTAGACCTAATGAGGTATCATACATAAAATATGTACATTTTAAATTCTAAAAATAAATTATTCACTTATTCCCCCTTTCTCACCATGTCGTCTCCCGTTGTATTCTTATTCCACGTATACGTAAGAGCGTGCCTGTTATTCATACAGATGATTCTGTTCTTGAAAGTGAGTAATATTTTAAACGTTTTTCTTTAAAAAAAATGTCTTCGTTGAAATCCCAAATTTAACAGTGATTTTTCCAGAAACAATTGAGGATCTTAATATAATTACTTGACATTTTTTAGACAATTTGAGGCGCAGAATCACTTGTATGAATAATAGATGCCTTTTTTGTTACAGTACATAAATATACAAACGTTATTTATCGTAAAATTACGTTTTGAATCTCAATTGTGTTTTAATAAATATAATCGCGAATTATGTTGATAAAAAGGAAAATTAAAAAAAAGCCTTTTATTCTAGCTTTTTACTCACGTGTATTATTTGGTTTATCGATAAATATAGTTAATAATGTTAAGTCATATCGTGGTCGATGTGATAATAGAACATATCGATGCCACGCATTCTTGTGTTAATACCTTTTAGATTTTCGAAGGCAACTAGCATATGACGCCATAAACAAATATAATTTTATGGTTTGGTTCAAATTAAATAAGCTTGTATTTTAATAAAGGTCATTGCATTTGATACCTCGATACAGCCTGTAGATTAATTGGCGCCTATTAGAAATCGATCGGCCACGCGTGTAATTCTTGAAAATTATTTCTTGATATGAATGAATCGCTTCATAAGTAACGCTCGATGTAACCAGATTCGATATTATGATACGTATTAGATTAATATTTATAGCTGCTATTACTTTTAATATAGTTGAAAGCAAAACAGTTTTGGTGGTCGTTAGAAATTTACCAAACCAAACGAAATTGTGTATGTATTTATGTTAATTGGTGAGAGTGTTTTATTTGGAATTTTCGTTTGAAAAAAGTTACATCTGGCCGTTTCTCAAATCGAATTATTTTTCATTATAATTGCAGTATTAATGAGAGTATTTTTAAGTTTTAATTTTTACTAAGGAAACTTTTGAGAAATTAATAAAATAAGTGTCACGGAATGTATAATGTGTCACGTATGCTAATAGATGGCACTAGGGACGCTGATGTATATTTTTCAAATTTTCAAGACTCGTTTACCTTGTTAAACTTGAGACTGGTACCGATTGCTATTTTGGCTTGACTTCGTTAGTAACTGTATTATAAAGGTAATTTCAAATTAGGAGGATTTTAAAATGAAATTATAAAAACAGGTTTGGCATTATTTAAGAGATTATTGATTCCCATTTTTGCAAAAATATTAACAATCGCGCTTTTTCTAATTGTCCGATTAAAGACCTAAATGAAGATTTCAAATATAGATGTTATTAAAATAGTATAGCAAGCTAACTTCTTAAATGTTCAAAATAACACTATTATAATCAATAATTTTGTATCTCATGGCGTTCTCAAGGGACACTATTTCAACGTTAGTTGAAGAGTTAAATGTCTTGCAGTGCACGCGTACCGGCGCCGAGCGATATCATCAAAGCGATACGAGGCGACGCGGCGGTTTACAAATAAACTTCTCGTTTGGATTTAAACATTTAGCGATAAGAGTATTATTTCGGAAAAGGTGACATCGTTTTACCTGATAACTGTTTTTCTTAATTTTATTTTTTTGCCATATGAAGGTTCTTACTTTGAAAACGTCAGTATAATTGAGAATTTATTTAAAATAAAAATATTTTTTTTGAAAATAAATAATATTATAATCATTATTTCTTCATAATTCGAATAGATTATTACTTCATAATAAAGGCGTAAATAAAAAAAATTATCGATTATTTTTATTTTACATTTTCGAGAGGAATTTGAAAAAAAAATCTTACTCTGGTACAGCAAGAATTATTTTTACAGAAATTTTTTAACCGTTTACAAATTTAAAAAAATTTAAAAAACATTATCAATTTTTTTTGTTTTTTTTTAATAGGTGGCATTACATTAATATCTTGTAAAATTTATAGAGTAATCACATTAGCACTGAATATGATATTTGTGTTCAGAATGTGTTGGAACGTAGGTAATATTCTATTGTCTCATGCTTATAGCTCATAATTATTTTAATGGAGAAAATATTTTTTGAATCTTGATATAATTTTTGACAAAAACAATCTGGTTACATCGCTTTATCACGTACGATCGACCCAAACGTGTGCCCCCTGACGAATCGATATCGTACTTGTGCATATAAATTGGATATCGTCACTACAGACCGTCAGTGGTTGCCGGAATATTGTAGTGTCCGGATATTGAATTTATTTTGTAGTTTTAATTCATTTAACTGTCTTAATAATGACGTCTTTCGTTGGCAAACCTTACAAGCTCAGTTCATCGGAAAATTTTGATGGGTACATGAAGACTCTCGGTGAGTTGTATTTGGGAATATAATTTGCAATTATTGCGTATAGACATGTAAAAAATAATTATGCTGTAAAGTGCGTCGTCAATTTTTTACGTTCAGTTAATTGATAATCAAATACATATATAATTGATAATCTAATACGTGTGCTCTTAAACACATCTATGAAAAAGTGTTTGCCGTGAAATGTTTAAACAATTGTCCTCATATTATTATCTGATCGAAGGTTATATTGTACGTGTGTAGCACTTTACCATAGCATCGGAATAGGTATAGCAATAGGTAGACAGAAATTATTCATTTAACGAAGGTGATCTCCATCAAGATGTTTGCGTACGCCGTGCCTTTAAATGTGGTGTACTCTTCAATCAGTTAAAATATGACAATTGTATTTTTAGTACTTGCCTTATGGTGTCGGCAAGAAAACCGTGCTCAAACATACACTATATCCGCAAACATTTGAAATCCGAAAGATGTGTATTATTGCAAATTGACTATATCTAGTTATAATTACTATAGAAAATTGTGTTTGCTCGTATGCTATATATCAGACGAAATCTGTGAGAAAGATTGTAAGGAAACTTTTACTGTTAGTTGGACTCTAATAAGCAATAAAATCTCAATATCGTTTCGAGTGTCGTTTGAAGAATATGATGCTTGGAAAATCGTAACCGTATCAGGCACGTATTTAGAGGAGAGGTCCAGGGACCCCGAACCTCACCCGAAGTACTTCTAATTTGCACTAGATAAAATAAAAAGATGAAAATAGGTAATACAATTAATGCTTTATGCCAAAGTATTTGTATTTTTTTATTAAAAGAACATTATTTATAAAAATTGTTTCTGTACTGTGTTTCAAACAAAGATTTTCTCACCCTCCTGAAACTAATTGCGTATTGCAAATTGATGGGAAAAATTTAGTTTCCAATACAATTTTTCTAAAAAAAGATATTGTAAAGACGAAGACCTGAGCCTTGGCTTAAAATGTAGATCTTATATTCAGAAGGACAAAATTTGTGGTATGCTTAACGTGACGGGACTTCGCTTTCGGCTTAAATGGCCCCTTGTTCCCCAGTCATCACGGGGGACAACAAGAAAACTGTCCCAAATACATATCCACGTTACTCTACATTTTGCCGTATAATTGTGAAGTTCTGAGTGAAGAATTAGTGAGATGAATGTTTTTCATGAGTATTATTTAATAAGGTACTTTATGGTAGAACAAGTAGAAAATTGGAACAAAAATTTAAAACAAAACAGAAGAGAGATTGGTAGACATAATATATAAAAACTTTGATGAAAATAATATTAAAAATCCCCGTTAAAAATGTTTGAAGGTAAAAATATGTTTAAAAATAGATGCATTAAAAAGATCTTTATTTGCAAATTAAAGATTATTTTTTAAATATGCATAAGATTATAAATTTTTCATTTAGACAGTGAAAAGTACACGTATTTGAAAGATATTTTTATATGTAACCATCCCGTCCTCTAAATACTAGAGGTATTATATACTAGAGGCATTATATACTAATCACAAGATAAACATATTTCTACATCATTTCTACTATATAGGGTAGTTGACTATTTATTAATTTGCTGTTATTAGTGTAATGTCGTGGTATTTCTTCATCTAAATAGGAATAGCTCTGTCTTTGGTTATATTCCGATTTCCTATGTTGCAAAAATTTGCTTCTCGCAACCATTATATCAGGGTGACAGAAAAATTTCTCAATTCTTATTAGGGATTGGAAATATAAGCACACCTGTTTTCAGTTTCATCCGATTTCAGGATGAAATATCATAAATTGTAGACTAGATTTATAGAACATTAAACAACTACACGGCCACCCTTGTTTTTTTTAGTGTTGGACATTCAATTCAATATGATTTTGAACTACGTAGTTGGCTGTTCGATGACATCGTGAAGGGTTACACTTTTGTTATGTTTGTAAAAAAAAAGATTTTTTCCATGGAAATTTCTAGTTGGAAATTACGAAATGGTTGTTCTTCGATACGATATGATAATAATATTTATCAAAAACGTAAACGGTAATAAGGAAAGTGTTGGGGCTTTTACATTTTAATTTTTCAGTTTTGATTATAATATTCGTCTAAAATCACGTACAATTGAAACAAAAGTTGCGGAAGGAAAAAAATTGCTACGTTTAAAAAAAGTATTCTTACAAAAGTTTTATTGTAATTTAATTTATATTATAATATAAACATTTTTTATACAGGTTTTTTCACAATATTCAAATCTCCATATGAAAAACATACCTATTTATAACTACACATTGGTTTTTTCTTATTTTTTTAATATTTTGTAATTTTTTCATATCAATATTCTTAGTGAGATTTTTATGTGTCCAATCTTTTTTCATATCGTATTTGGGAATCAATATTTATAACGGTAATACAGCGAACGTGTTTACGAAAAATTACAGAAAAGATATGGCAGATAGTTAATATGTTAAGTAAATGGTACACAAGTATATCTTTAATATTAATTAGCCAAACAAAGATATCTGACTATTTGACGTCTGTAAACAGCTGTGATTACAAAGTACTCTTAAAATTACATTTATTGTAAAAATGTTTTGAATAGATTAACAGAATTTTTAATGACTTCTCTGTCATTTTACGTTGGAGTAGAATTACTGTATTATGCATACAGCGATTTGAGGAATTTAGGACATTTTTTTACATTTCCCACTGCATAGGATTAGACTTGAGATTAGTGGAGCAAGTTGCGGGCATATTTTTTTATATCTTTGGTATCAGTTTTTGTCGCGATATCCTTTTTTTTTATATATATCTTGTTTTACCTCACGGTTGACGGCGTGAAATTCGGAATAAGAATATTTTTTCTCATATGTTGCTTTTGGTTATAAACTATTACAATACCAAATTTCATCAAAACACCTCCAGTAGATTTTGCGTGATTGACGCACAAAATAACATCTAGGCACAAAACAATTCTAAAAAAGTTTTTCCGGTTTTTATTATCATTCTATACGCTAAATCACGCACTCCTTTTAAGATATTTTCCATGTTCTGAATTTACTCTGTTACAGTTTTGTTATATGTATAGATTAAATGCAACGTCCTGTTTTGGAGGAACATTTTAATCGACCGCAATGACGTTTTGTTACATAGATCAATGACGTTGCACTTAAAACCTCATTGATATGGACGTGTCTTTAGCGATGTAAAAGTGGTTTTTCAAAGTTGAGATAATTGCTCCATCTTTAATACGAATATCTCTTTTATACATGTGTTTTCTCAATTATCTAGCTTCCATCATAGTTTGCGTACGGTGATAATTGTGGCTGTATTTTTGGTTCGTGTCACGTTTTTATTGATTGCAACTTTGTTATTGGTCAATAGTATTTATTTTCTAATTCTTTGGGAGTTTTATTACAAAAATTATTATGAGGCCCATTATTTCCAGTTCTGGAAAACAATTGCGGAATAGCTCAAATTGATAAAGGAATATTCGCCATTGTTGCGAATACAAATATCTATAGATGCGAACATGAATGTAACTTTGAATTCAATCGCAAAATAGAATTTTATCACTTTTTAGATAAATGTTTCCACGAAATTGACTAACAACTGATTAGTGAAATAGACATATCTACATAAAGACAACTTGTTGTAGTAACATACGTATAGATATGGCTTTACTATAACATAATTGCAGGTAAACATCGGCGACAACTCTGAGTACGAAGTTATATCATCAGTTGTTATCTCGAGCGTTGTTGTCGCGTTCCTAACCTTGGACTGTGTCGCCTGCAGTCGGGCGAAGTTCATTGTACGACGCCACAATCATATTTATGTACAATTGCTATTTATGTTCAAGAGCTTTTTCTCTTATTTTTGTCGCTAACGCAGGGATATATTTATTAATACATTTGATGAATAGACTGGTCGGGCCGCAGAAGCGCAGCAACGTTAAAACTCGGGGTTCTTATGAAATTAATTTCCCATGTAGTGTTTTGAATTTCCTACGAAATTTTCCAGCCATTGTATTGTATGAGGTACGGTAGTTGCCATTTCACATAGTCTTGGTGAATGTAGAAATATAATGAGTAGAAATATAAAAAAAATATTATTGAAATATAACGTTGTTCTTTTTAAAGAACGATTTTTAAAATTATTAAATTATAGCTGATTGTTAATAAAGCTGGTTACTATACTAAAAATATAATTATAAAGAGCTGAGCTGTTTCTCTCTTTATATAATTATAAAGAAGGAAAGTTTTAAGTATAATTGTTTTTGTATTTCTAAAGCGTTATGTACTTTAAATTTGTAAAATGTTGAGAACTCTCATTGTGAATAACCGACTCGCACTTTTCCGTTTTTGTTTTATTTTGAAGATCGTTACTTCTATCGGTAGCCCTATTTATGAAGTCCTAAACAATGAAAATGGTTTTGAAGACAGTATTTTGAAGTCATTTTGTGTATTTACGGTAATATATAAGTACATACTCATATACATTGAGATCTATTTGGTTTATAGAATTTATGAAATATTAATATTTTTTTATACCCAATTTTTATTTTATTTTAATAGAATTCTGTAATTTTTATTGAATGAAGTTAAAAAAAGCCCAATTTTCCAAACCAAAAAAAAAACCATTTGAGCCATCTTAAAATAGTCCGTTGGGGAACTTTAGAATTTTTTTAATATTTTACTTAAAAGTATTTTTAATTTAAAAAAAAAATTCTTTATTTTGGTATTCAAATAGATTTAGAAAAGTAATCCTTTCAAAGCGTAATAAAAAATCAATTCGGCATAAAAAAATATCAAAAGCACTTATGTGTCATTACCTGAAATGTCAGCTTCAAATACTTACACAAATGTCAACTCCCCCAGTTGCTATATGAAACTTCATAAAGATAATTGCTTTAATATGTTCAAGTCGTAATAATTTTTTCCAATTGCATTCCATAAAATGTTTTTACGATCGGTGCTGCTATATTTTGCAAGCTTGTGAGTTATTTGTGCTTGAAACGTTGGCTGTGACACAGTTATCGCCCGCATTTATTTTAGTATCGGACTATGCACTATGAGCTATACTTATATAAGAAAGTTATGCATAAAGCAACACAATGTTTGACATCGATGTTGTTTTGAAAATAGTCCTTTACATTTCCTTGTAGATATCGGTCGTTTAAGGTCGTTTGTGTTTGGCCGATTTATATTTATTTGGCTGTTAGAAATTCATCAATCATTCTCCAAACGATATACAATTTTAGTTACTAATCTCCGATATAAGAAACAAAGTATCAAAAAGCTGAAATGTTATTTATTCAATTAATAATTATTCTTTGTTATTGTAGTAAGTATTTGGATAAGTAGGTTTTCTATTCGGTATGATTACATTTATTTTGTCTCATTATGGTACTTGTCTCGCTATAGCGTGAAGAATTAAACTTGAATTTATTACAACATACCGTCGGGTAAACATTGGGATACGAAGTTATAACCTCAGTTGTTCAATTGTTGCTGTCGTGTTTCTAACCTTGGACTGCTTCATCTGCAGTTGTGTATACAAGTTATACTTTGCTGATCATCACCTTATATCAAATAAATTTATGCTGACCTTCAATATTCTTCTATTAAAGGTGTCGGCCTCATCACACGCAAAGCTGGTGCTGCAGTTTCACCAGTGGTAGAACTCAAACAGGATGGTGACCAGTACGTCCTGTCTACTAACTCCACCTTCAAGAGTTCAGAGATCAAGTTCAAGCTAGGCGAGGAGTTCGATGAAGAGCGTGCAGATGGTGCCAAGGTGAAATCTGTTGTCACTTTGGAAGGCAACAAGCTTACCCAAGTCCAGAAGTCTGCCGATGGCAAGACCTCGACCATTGTCAGGGAATTTAATGATGATGAGATGAAAGCTGTAAGTAGTTTTTTACTGAATTTTTCCATACATTTAAAGTTAGTAACGGCAGAGTAGCTGATATGTTTTCCATCGACTGAAGATATCTCCATATTTTTTTAGATGCTAATACGTGGAGTATTTAGTTCTGCTGTATCTATGAAGTTGAAAGATAGTTGGTTTAATTTAGTATCCAGTTGTTATAGGGTTATTATATTAATTATGAAAACACAAATTTTAAAACTTACGACATTTAGAAATATAGTTTTATATTTTATTAAAAATCTTGTACTTGATAATTTAAAAATAAAATTTTCTAATAAGAAGTATTAAATATAACTGCCAGTTACATAAGAGTAATAATGCTCAATTTTTTAAAACATTTTTAAAACTAAATTCTTTTTAATTCCAGGTCATGACAGTTGATGATGTCGTTTGCACGAGGACCTACAAAGCTCAGTAAGATGATATCACTTTCATCCCAGACGAAACATCAACTCATCTTCTGACTCGCTATATAAGACTGATTATATATTTATGATAATATAGTGCGGGTAATTACTATATGTATTACCATAACCTATCCAGGCCATCTTACACTAATTACATATTCAGTCTTTGCAAGATTCATTTTTTTAATTTAATATTCATGTTTTTTCTTCTGAGTATGTTTAATGTTAATATAATTAAATCAGATTTTTGGCTTCTTCACATTAAATATCTCATAATGATAAATATCTATGAAATCATGAAATGAGGGTCTGCTCCTAAAACATTATTTTTGTTATAGTATTACAAGTTTGTGTATTTAAATGTTTTTTCATATATTGTGTACAAGGTTTGTACTATATGTATGTATTAATAATAAATAAAAGAAAAAATTTATTAAATATTTTATTTTATTTTCATGCAACCTATTGCGTCATTCTAAGGGTATCAACTTTCCACGTATTTTAATTTTTCCATGCAAAATCTATTAAGGTATGCTAAAAGTTTATACTTATTTACAAATAATGACATGAAAGTGAAATGTTAAGTACAGCATTGTTATGTAAGATAAAGCAAATTTTGAAAGTTACCAAAAACAGAAAGAATATATAAGAGAATTATGAAATAATCCATTAACCGAACTCTTCCATTACCATACGGTTTATATAATATTAAAAATTTGGTATATTAAAGGTTTGGTCACTGAAATTTCATTAAAAAGTAGCTCAACGTTCTAATTAATTAGCTGTAAAAGATTATACCATGATATCAAAGAGCTTAATGATAAAATAAAATTTGTCTTTCTTTATTTTTAGCATTTATTACGCTTGAAATTTAATTCTGTTTATAATAATGAGATTTATATAAAAATAGCTTATATTATTCACAAACTCTTAAGATACATAACATCATCATATCTCAAGCGGCTCAAGGATTAAGAAAATTGCTTCAGATTATTAAAATGTAATGGACGCAATCGGAAATTGTATACCAAGGTATTCAAGCATTTTTTGTAAATCATCAGAATATAAGAAATTAAGGTAAGAGCTAACCAATAGCATTATCTGTTTGTACATTACATATACTGCAAACATTCTCCAGAAAATATTTTAGTATGAGATAGCATATGAAATATGATCTCCTATCTTAAAACTTACACACTCGGTTCTACTATTCTACTGTAGATATTCATATATTTATTCTCATCATAAATTAAAGCCTTTATAGTAGACCGCTCCAATTTACATAAATTAAACGAGTAGACAAAATTGAAGCATAAAATGTAAAATAATTGAGAGTAAATACGATAACAGAAGATAAAAGACACATTGTACCAAAAAGTTTATACGGAGTTTTGTAATCTGTTTATTTAATAAAAAAAATTATTTACAGTAGACCACTTTTTATTAATAAGATGTTTGTAAAGTGCGCGGGCCGGTTTACCTATTATAAAAGATATATAAATCTACATGGTATTGTTGTTGCAGTTGACCACAAACATTATTTATCACAGGCTTACGGTCTTTGACGGCACAGTTCACTGCAGGAACTGGGTACGCTTTCCGGCTGCTTGTCATGCAGTGTTGCACTGATGTTTTGGTTGGTTGTAAAAAATTGCTCTAATGACAACAAGTCCCCCATATATGTCAGTTATGTACATTAAAGTGTGTAAAAAATAGAAGCAAATTTTAGGCGATAGAATAAGTAATTTGTAACATTTTCCAAAATAACTTATTTCTATTTAAAAAAGTTGTATGACTCGTAATGTTCGAGCGCAAAAGACTACATTGAGTTTCTAACATGGTTACGACACCTTATAGCTGCAGGCATTCAAATATTTTTTATTTCCTTTTCTCTGAATCCCTCTTCATTTATGAAACACCCAAGAGAGGTTAAAAACTAAAATAAACATTTACTGTAATTGTAGCTCGCAAATATTGTTAACAAGATTAGTTTCCTTAGTAAGTGAGGCATCTTTTACTTGTTTCATACAAATTCACTAAATTACGTCAATTCAAAATAAGTTGTAACTACTTTTCATTAAAAAGATGTAATAGAAATAATGCTCTTTATTTGCTTCTAGAGATATATGCTGTAGCACGGACTCGATAAAAAAAATAAATGAAAAAAGGACCAGAATCTTCATCATTACTTTGCCTACAAAATTACCTATGTTGTGACTAGTATTCTATTAATATATTTAGTACTTGTCGCAGCAAAAACTAAATAATCTTTAGACATACTTAAAAATACTACTTCACTTTAGATAAATATAAATTTACTTATACTATTGAATACCTAGTTAGAGAAAATAATACTAGATTAACAATACTTGAATAGCATTAACAACTAAAAATTAATGCTTAGTAAAATTTTTTTTTTTTTAAGTAATGCCATTAACTGATACATATCCCCATCTTTGTATAAATATTTGACGATTTACACCCAGAAATGCTGTTTTCCTTGTATTTAAAATAGTTTTATATTCAGTGAACTATGAATATCCGGCAAAATGTAGCAAATAGACGTCCATGCTCCATGTTTATGTTAAAGATGTTTTATTTGAAAAGATTATATGGTAGTTTCATAATATTTGGAAACTTCATGGACGCTTATATCATTTCAGAAATATTCATAACATTCCGTCTTTTGTGTATTTCACTTTGAACTGATTTATATCAGAATACTCCATCGGATCTCAGATACCAATTCGATTTTGCCTTCAAAGTAAATTCAATTATATTTTTTCTGTAAGGCTTGGTGATGAAATCTTTTTTGTGGTTGAAGGTTTGAGGTCAGTTGTTACTGATGTGGATGAGTATGGGACCTGTGGATGGGACCTTACATACAAATTTTGTACCTTACATTGCCAATACCATGTTTGTAAACGAAATGAGTTTTTATTCCTGTTCTTCAATAAACAAATTATTTTCCCACTATCAATATATTGTCATCGATTGAGGTCATTGTATTTGTACCCATTAAATGGTATGTCAAAGGTTGAAATATTGCATATGGTTACCACAATTAAGTTGTTAGGTATCCAACAAGTTAGTCATTAACTGTTAGTGATATTTTATTATTCAAAGATAATCACTGTGTGTATAACAATAAATGTCAACTGACAAAATGTTACCAGCAAAGAGTTCATTTTGGAACCAATGGTTTATAAACTGTTTAAACAGCTGACATTGAAATGTATTTAGACAGACTGGGCAAGACAAAGGTTTTTTTAGAAGAATAACACAGTTGTTCATACACCTTTACGTCAGTAGTAATTGATTTATGCAATAGTGTTTTTAAATGAGAAACCAATTAATCATGAAATTGTTCAAGTTTCTTGTCTTAAACGAACAGCGTACCAACAAAAGGGATACACAAATATATTTTTAGAGGCTATGTATAACTACTCTTAAATTATTGTTTGACTGGTATAAGCAGGCTGGATCAAACGGCTACATACTTTTTATTTTTATAGATGGATTAACTAGCAACAGTTAAATGCCTGGTTCTCCATTTATTCAGGTGTCACATTAAAAATTACCTGCTGAATTGTTATAAACATAACTTCTCTAGTTTATAAAATATACTGGAAAATTTTATTTTTACCTATTACGATTCATCTTAATAACTGTTTACGTATGCCTTTTAATTACAAGATTAAAGAAATTAAATAGGTACAGGATTATAAAAAGTAAGCAATAGTGTTTGCAGAGGAGTGAGTTTAAAATTCAAATTGTACAATATGTGCATGATACAATGGTATGGAGTAAGGACATTTCGAAAGTGTAGTGTGGAATTTTGATATTTTGCATAGTTAGTGATAAAATTGTTGATGAATTATATTTTATTCTCATTAACAGCTGATAACTGCCTTTGCTTGCATAGTCATCGTCTTTTTGCTATATCTGCATCTAGAAATATAATTCTCAACTTTCCCATGGTATACAATTGCTCAACTGTCTGATTACGGTTGCATTAAGCTATGAGATGTTTGTGATGAGTGTCATCGTTGTGTTGTAAA
This sequence comes from Druceiella hillmani, assembly GCA_039881145.1. Lineage (NCBI taxonomy): Eukaryota > Metazoa > Arthropoda > Insecta > Lepidoptera > Hepialidae > Druceiella > Druceiella hillmani. The sequence goes on along the minus strand of JAYKKI010000009.1, from coordinate 34,928,451 downwards.
GTTATTGAAATTAATTACATGTCCAGTCATTATTATTGAAACGTAACGTTTACTGTTTGTAACTGTAACACAATTAAAAACAACTGTAACGTTTCCACAGCTGTATGTAAATAAAAAAATAAATAAAAATCATAATAAATTAAAAGCTTTATCATAGATGTTCTCACTTAAATCTTATTCTAGAAGAAAATTTGTAGATTTTTCAATTGGTTATCCTAAGTTTAGACAATAAGTACTAAAATATTAATTCCAAATTTCTGATATTTGGAATTTTGATCCTGATATAAACAGCACTACATCATAAGGCTGGCTGTATCTGCTATTTGAAGACTTGTATCTACAAAAACAATTGATACATTGTATTTCTAGGTACAAAGTATGCTTTGCTGTTTACAACAATTCTATTATGTATGAGTTGCATAGATCAGGGACAACCGATAGGCAACATAAGTTACAATTTATAATTTCAATGTTGAACATTCAATTTAATTTTCACATACATACTTTTTCTTTCAAGAACGGTGATGTTTGGATCATATTTCGCCATCCATATTTTTGTCTACCACTGGATAATAACTCTGTTGAGAAAAGTGTTTCATATATTTCATTTGTATTTGATATTTATCCTTAGATAACCAAGTATTCATGCTGCTAATATGTTTGAATATTTTCATCATAAAAATATTTTATTACAGAACTAAAAAAATTTTCTTTGCAATGTAGTCTACCTAAACTGCCGATGAGAAGTATAAGTTACACTGATGTTTTCTCTAATTTACTTATTCTTTTGAGTCATTGATATGAAATGAGTGATAAAAATAATTATGCTTTTTAATATTTCATGAAGAATACGCCCTGTGACTGTGATTAAAAACATACAAGATATAACTGAGGATATGCTACAGCCAGATATTTAATCATCTCAAGTAAATACTATGTTATTTATCCTTTAGCTAATATTATTTCTCTGGAATTGGAAGCACTTAAATTTACAACTTTTATAAAAGAAGATTTTTTAAAATTTATTTTTTATCATGTGTCAAGGCACAAATCAGATCAAGTAGCCAGGTCTGAGCGTTAGTACTTACCAAATGTGGTCTCTTCAAAGTTAATATATGAAATAGCAAAATTAATGTATATGAAAAGTAACATGTTCAAGGAACAAAAGTATATTATGAAAGATTATTCTTATTATCTACATAAAGATTATTCTTATCTAATGTCATTATGATAAAAAAAAATTAATGAATATTGATTGCAGTCATGATAAATTGCAGTTTATATACTTGAGTATCTGTATACATTATTATGTCTACAATTTATGGAAAAATACACGTGTTACAATAAAAATATTTTCTCTGTAAATGCATATGTTCATAAGGTAAATACATACGCTGAATAAATGTATATTATACATTTATTTGTACATTATATATTATCAGTAATGGAATAATGTAATAACACGTTATATTTATGAAGGGATATAGATTACCTGGTTTGATGAGGTGTTCTGGTATAAATCAATTTGCGGTAGGGGTACAGCAAACCAATAACATTATTTTATAAATATAGGCATGCCCTTAGCGCTATAAAAGTAGTCCTCAAAGAAAATTGTCTTGTTTTTAATTAGTTTTCATTTAGTATGGGTTTGTGATTCACTGTGTGTGATTGTCTATTGTCACTCCCCTATTTGATAGGAATATATATCAAAATACCTTCCAAAATGATTAAAGCATGTTTTAATTACATGGCGACCATAAAAAAAGTCTGGGAGCACATTACATTTGTTAGAATATGCGAATAATATTTATTTTAAATCGTCTAGAAGCCAAGCGTAGTGACAGCAACAGTTAGTGAGAGCCGAATAAATTCTGCCATTTTTTTATTTATCAGGACGAAATCTGCAAACCCAGCCTATGATATCTGCCACCCTACAGAGATGCTATCTCATTCACACCTATCATCTACAATATAAATTTGGGAATTTTTATAATTGAGTCTCAATATTTCTTTCTATTCAATATTTCAATGTGTGTGTGTGTGTAAAATTCATTGAACAATTTTGCCTTTGTTCTGTAATGGTATAACGTGTCTAATTAATAGAATGTGTTTGCAGTGAATAGTGTGTATTCACAAGTTCTCATACAATTAATCTAAGACAAACCAGAATACCTGAGGTGACAGTATGGGTCATGAGCCCATTTACACAAAAACAGAGATTTTTTCTAGGTTCTGACAATTTTTAACTGATTCTTATAACAGAACACTAACCTCAGAAAATGTTAAGTTTAGCATAGAAACGGTTTTTTACAAATCATCATAGTGCCTGATAATAATTATGCATCATACAACAAGAAAATTAAGAGTACCTAATAAAATTTGAGAAGGAAACATTTCTCTTAGTTGCAATTTTAATATTAATTGATTAACAAATTATAAAAAGTAATTTTTTAAATTTTATTATAAATAAAAATGTCATAGAATGTTTTACTAAACATGATGGATCTGAAAGATTGAATTTGATCTTATTGTTGTTGTCGTTAGTATTTTTTTCACTTTTAATTAAACTGGTAAAATTGAAAATGCCCAAAAACAAATTTTAAAATTAGAGATATCAGGCAGATTTGCATCAAAAGCTTAATTTACCTGCTTACCAATTATTCGCACAAGCTATTACCTGGATAATTTTAATTGGTCACACCTCTGAAACCATTATCAATTTGAAATTAACATCCCATTGTAAAGTAAGATTTAGATTACAATTTAATAAACAATTTTTGTAGGCCTGGAATGGGCATTTTTTGGCATCAATGTTTGCCCGCACGACACTTAAGAAATGAAACTGAGTATCTTTACATCATTTTGAACAAATAAAAGATTACCAAAATTCATTCAATAGTAATGGTTTGTGCCTAAGGAAATACATACTTCTTTTGCTTAAAATGTTTTCAATATAAGTTCAAATTATGGGTATATGTTTATTGTTTTTATAACAAAACTTAGAAATTTGACTGAAAATTTATTGGGAAATTGTTTTGAATGTTTTTCAATACAAGAATTATCATAAAATGTTTATAGTTAGTCATACTTTAGAAAATATGAAATTAAATGTATATTTAGAACGTAGATAAAGTAAGTGAAGATTTGTTATCATTTCACATATTCTTAATCTCATGTGTGACATTTAGATTCACACACACATACTTTATTATAAGATCTTGACCCTTGGAATATGTTCCAAAAGCTCTGACTGTAAATGAAACTCGTGTTATTTAAGATAACTGTATACCTACTATTATTATGAATGATTAAATAACTGAAGATAGATGACAAAAATAATTCTTGAAATCGGTGGTTGGTACATTTTTTCCCATTACGAATAAGTGTAACAACTACCAGGCTAAGATTCTTTACAAAATGCTTTCTTCTCTCGTATTTATGATATTTTAAACTGGAAAAATAAAGATATCTCATAGGAAAAAAGAGAATATAATTGAATTAATAGTGCGCTTTAATGTTTTATTTTACAGTTTGTGTACAATTTGGTTACGAGCCCGCAGTTTGGTACACATTCACATTAAATATGATGAACAAAAAAAGTTTCTTTGGTCAAGATGAAAATTTTTCAGTGTAATAAATAAAGTATAAACAACTAAACTATATAAATGATATATATATATATATATATATATATATATATATGTAAATATATATAAAAATATATATGTATGTATGTATATATATATATATACACATATACATATATATATATATATATATATATATATATATATATATATATATATATATATATATATATATATATATATATATATATACATCATTCATTAAATAAAGTTTTCTACTATCTTTTTTGTTACGAGAGATTATTGTCAACATAGAAACAATTTTTTTTCAAAAAGTATTAACATATAGATAATACTCACTTTGGTGGAAGAATTATATTTTCCTCAAACATATTGATTTAGTGTAAAATTAAAGGTAGTTACATAGAAATTCCAAATATATATAATTTATTACACATTGTATACAAGATTCGTATACAAAGAATGAGAGTATGTATACCTATTTGAACAATTTTTCTAGCTGAATAACATATCAGTAGATGGCAGACAGGTAACTATTAGTATTTGTAAAATTAAAATTGATTAGATTTATTGGTTATTGGTATGGAACAATAATCCACGAGGTCGTTTTTTTATATAAATTTTGAGTTATGGGTCACTGCAATCTTAGCTTGCGTAACACTTTAGAGTTTTATGGGTCAAGACCACATATTTTTAAAAAAATGAAAATCTCATGAAATACTAGGTTTAAAAAAATGAAATATAGTTTGGTATTTAGTTTAAGCTAAAGTATTAACGTCATAGATTGGTTCAAAGGAATAAGAAAAAAAATATTTTTAAAATGTGTACACTTAAGCCATTGTAATGGTAAAAGTCAGTAGTAATATCCAAGTATATGTTATAATGTATGGGGTTAATAAAATTTTGGTGATATTTCATTTTTACTTTTTAACGGACTTTTAAAAAGGAGGTTATATGTTGAATGCATATTTTTTTCAGATTTATGTGCACCGATTTCTGCAATATTTCTGTGCCAATCTGTGTGATTCTTTTTTGTTTGAAAATATATACTAGTGAGGTGGTCCAATATAAACATGGCAATGGTATGATGATGAGATCCGGAAATGAAAAATGGAACTCCTTAACAAATGGTAATAAATCAACTGTGATTCAAGATATTTGCTGCTGGTGTTTGTTACTTTACAAGATTTTATATTGGACTTCGGATATAGAGAATGGAACTTCTCAACAGCTAACAGATAACCACTTGTGGCTACTATTATCGCTTCGCTTTTGTGTGCTATTGATAAATAACTTTGGACAAAGAGGAAATCATCTATATGTATACTAGTTTTGCCTGTGACTTTTATAAGTTATACAATATTCTAATTAAGAAAATAATTGAATGTTAGGTATAGTGTGATGATTAATACTATTCACTACTAAAAAATCTAAAATAAAATATTTTTAACAAAAAAAACAGAGTTCAAAAAAACTAGGTACCAAAAAGTAAAAAATAATTAAATCAAAAAATTGTTATAATCTACTTATTCACAATTAATAACTTAAGTTACTTATTTTTGAAGTCAGTACCAGCACTATTGACCACATTAAAAAGGTAATATTATAAATACACCATTTATGAAATTATTTCGTACTGTGAGGGCATACTTTCTTTGAAGTCTGTTTTTTTCGTTAAAAAGTGTTTTATATCTGATTATGTTAAAAATTAAAATAATCAGAAACTGGATACGAAATGTTTGGCTACAGCTAATTTCAGTAATCGCAGCGGTACAAATGAAAGCCAGATATTTGCATTGATCGTTTATAAACCTCTTTCATTTATATATCCAGTGTATATGTATGTGTTTAGATCGGTATGATAATGCCTCATTTAGATTATCGGCGAACAAATCGCGGAATAAGTAGCCGAATAATTCGTGCACAAATACGATCATGTAAAGATCTGTTTATATATTCATGGCGAGTACCGAATACACCCGAATAAGTCGTTTACATACTCGTATTCGTGCCTATTAGTCTGTATTCTGCGAGTATCTAAATGAGAACACAGTGTTACGAAAGTATGTGATGGAAATAATTGGAAGTAAGCATATGCCACAGAGAAGTGTCAATGTTTAAGCAGCAATTTCACACGTTATCTTTGTGCAAAGATCGTAACTTATTATTTCTGTAACATTTAAATTTTAGTGTAACTATTTTCGGATCAAGTACGATTGATTACATTTGTGAATTGTACCTATACAGGTTATTTAATTCGGTCTATTATTAAAAAAAATAAGTAAATCCTTTCTTTAGCTTCCCCCATTTAGAATAATGTAACGAATCACACCTATAAAGTAAATTTAAAACGTCAGGTCAACACTTCCTCAATATTTCATCATCATACCAATGCAAGTTAACCTAGAGGTTTAAACAATAGGCGAAAATTTATTGGGTAATTTGGAATAAATGTAAATCTCCTCTTATCCTAAAAAATATTTGTTTCATAGGGCAGCATATTACCAGAGATATGTCGGAAGACAAGTGAGAAACCCATTTTTTCCCTATTTCCAAAATATATTGCGAAAATAGGGTGGTTTCTAGAAGCTTACTTATACTTTCTAGGAAAACCATAGCTGAAAATTCAGGTGGTCAAAATGATAGCAATAGTTATGAATGGTTTAAACACTGTGTATTCATAAATATTTACACGTTTATATGCGTTTAATTGTGTATTCTCAAAACGCGAATTCTAATCATACAAAACACATTTTTTACTTTATATACAATTATTATTTTAAAAGAGTATTAATGATGAACCACTTAAGAGCACTCATATTCAATCAGTATGTACTACCAGTCCTCACTTAGGGAGCCGAAACTTTGGTAACAACAAAAACGTCCTGCAAAAACTTATTGTTGCTCAGAGGACGATGGAAAAGAAGCTGGTAGAAAATTCCTTAAGGGATCGCAAAACAAATAAGTGGCTTAGAAGACAAAGCAAAGTTGCTGACATTGTCAAGAGAGTGGCGAAATTCAAGTGGCAGTGGGCTGGTCACGTTGTTTGAAAGTCGGATTCGTGGTGCAAAATCCTCTTAGAGTGGTAACCCTGGGAGTGCAAGACAAATTGGGCGGCCCAAATGCGATGGAAGAATAAGATAATGAGAATGGCGGACACAAAATGGATCCAGATAGCCTATAATAGAACCGAGTGGTGCAAATTGAAGGAGGCCTACACTAAAATGGTCGAGGATGGCTTATTATGATTATTACGAACAATGATAAGTTGCATTTCTATCCACAGAAACAAACCGCTGTATAATGGATCGTACATAATAATACAAATTGAATAGAATATACGTATTACTTGTCATCGGATTGCTGTACTTTCTGTAAGAGTCGGATAGATTTCAGGTAAATGATACGCGTCTGTGGTAACGGTGGGGCGTACCACACTGGGCAGATTGGTCAGCTGCCCGCAACTGAAGACGGAATGCTAGCCACATAGAAGGGGATATTACACATCGTATTCATTATATATACTCATAAAGAGATTCTCAATAATTAAAGTAAATATTGTGTCCTTCCTGCCACCGTATCTTGTGTTTTATCACATCACTTTAAGTCAACGTTGGAAAAAATATAAATTTTAGCATCTAAAACTTTTATTCTTTCTGACATTCACTCAAAGTGAATAAAATAAGGGTTAGTTCGGATAGAGTAAACAGAGACTGTGCAAGATGCTATTAGTTCTATCTGATGAAAAATTAATAAACCTTTGGTTACACTGCTGACATTTTTTCGCGGTAAGGACTTAACTTTATGGGAAAATCTTATGGGTTCGCATTACCGACATGCTAATGTTAACAGTATGTCTGTAGTGCTGTGTATATATATAAAAGTAAAATTAAATTGATTACGTGGAAAGTTCAATAAATGTATGCTGTGCATTGTTTAGATTGTGTTTTAATTTCATTATTATTTTAATTGTTTAATTGTAGGTCCACTGTGCGGGACAACAGTGAGTACTAAATATGTTAATATTTTTGTATAGAAAAATTAATAACAAAAACAAAGAATTAATTTTCAACTATTTTCATTATTCATATAAATATTTGCGTTTCAAAATTTGATATTATGACTTCTGCAATACATCTTGCAATGAGTTGGAGTTAGCTACGGAGTTATCTTACTAGTGTAGTAAAATAGATTTCTAGTTGTTCGATAAAATTTTGTTTAATTTTAAAATAAAAATTCTATAAAATTTTATAAAACCACTGTTATTACTAGTTTTAAGTTTTCACTTCTGTAGGCAGTCCCCATGACTGCCTATGTTTTTTTATAATGTTTAAATGTGATGTATATAATCAATGGCAGCTATTTCCACCTCTGTTAAATTTTCATAAAAGGAAAAAAGGTATTTTGGTCAATAACAATAAATTTTGATATTCTGATGTTAAATTCCAAGATCTCAAAAAAATAATAACTAGCTGGTCTTTGCAATAACCCAGCTCTTAAATATTATGAACGAAATTAAAAAGAGTGAACCGCTTGGCTGTCTTTGATGCCTCAGTGACCGCAACACTAATGTTAGACGTACCAACTTATTGGTACACATACCATTTTTTAAGATATGTGTACCATGTATCAACTGAAATTATTTAGATCGCCCTCACCAAACCACTTTCACAGGTTGGAGACTCTCCGACACCCAAACGCATGCAAGTTACCACTGAGGTTCCCTTTCAAGAAAAAAAAAATTTGAAAATCACTATTTTGAAGGGATAGAAGATTGGATCTGGAAGTATCCCGTACGCGTGATCTGGGAAGATATTTCCCATGCCCTTTGCTAATCAGAGACCATCCAGGGATGAGCTAGGGGAAGGAGATCCTCAATGAAATTACGAGTGAATCCCCATTCACGGCTGGGAACCGGGCTTTTGCGTCAATTATTTCCTTACCGACTATACCGCAGTGACTAAGAATCCACGTAAGAACGACATGCGATCCCGATCTCCCTAAATAAAGCGTAAGATGCTTGAGCAGGAGAGTTAGGAAGCTACAATTTACTGAAAAATATTGGCGAGAAGGGACTCTAAAGAACTTAGGGAATCGGATAAGATAAGAAGCTTGCGAACCTTTTTAACCCGATCATATCTCAAGGCCTCTACCATAGTTCTAGATTCCCCAGAAAATACCGAATAATCTTTTGGGAAGCGAAAACATGCCGAAGAGAGATAGTGGGGCAGTAAAAAGACGCACCTTCATAGCCGTCTTTTAAGGTTTTGATGCGTCTGTGTATATTCGCGTCTAATCTACTCATAAATTATTTAGGATGGAATTGAACAGCGAATTGGTATTACTGGACTTTTTATCAAATCTGAAACACAAATTTATATTTGGCCTGTGAATTACCGAGTCAAATGGAAAACTATAGAGAGGGTGAGAGTATTTTGATAAATTGTGTTTGAGAGGGATTTGATTTTTTGGAAGCGGACCGTGAGGAGACAACGAGGTTTAGAATGCTAAAAAGGATCATTATTAAAAAATCTGGAAATAAGAGTTAGATTTGGGAATATGGAATGGGAGGAGAACCTACCCAATGATAAAAATGCAGATGTCAATTAGTTTGGGGTCCGCCGTATTCGCTGGACACCGCGCTAATTGACATCCGCTTTTTTCTGAATTTTCCGCGTGGCAATACATTATTTACAAAAGGCAGTGCATATATCGTTTAAAAATATGGATTTATGTTTTGATTGAACAAAATAATATTTTTCATAAGAAATTCATTTTCTACTTATAAAACAACACCTATTAGGTAAATACATAAATCTTTAGTTCAAAAATAAATCTAAAGTGCTCTATTAAATAGTAACATACACAGAGATGTTCTGTTCAAGGTGATCTCAAACAAACTAGTTAAAATGTTATTGAAGCTGGATGGAAAACAACTAAAATTCATCGATCATGTGACTCATGAACAAACAAATCTAATGATTTCTTTTTTATGGTTTTTTAATAAAATTTACGTTTAAAAACCATTTGCTTTTCGTTTAATTATGATTTATCATATATAAAGGGCATCTTTTCAATTTTCTATAAAAAGAGCAGATGAATGCATGCACCTGCCAATTGAACCGAATGCTAACGTTGTTGTAATGAATCATCGTTACAATAACGTTAGCATTTTTAATTCTTATTTATTAAATATTAATACATGTTTATTTTTTAAAAGACTTAAACCGCCTGCTCAGTGACAGCTGATCAAACATGTTATTACATCGTAATCGTAAAATGTTAAAAATTAACTGTAATATTACTTAAACGTGCAGGCTGAAGTAAAGCCAGAAAAGACTTTTATCAAAGTGAGGCAATGCGCGAATTATACTAATAATGGTATGAAACATTCGCAATTTAATACTAAACCAACCTATACCTCATCATGTTACAAACATGGTTCAACGATTTCGCATCAAGTGTAGCAGACTGCATCATCTTCTTCTAAATGTCGTTCGTGGGAAGCAGCTTATCTGAATTATAATAGAAAAGAATAACCTATAGAAAGTGAGGTGTCAAACATCATAATCACAGCAACGGTCATAAAATGCGGCAGCCATCGTTATCTGTTGCGCGGTAACGTCCTGCCAGTAATTTTCTGTTATGTGGAAAAAATTTGGTTTACTTTTATCTTCAGAAATATTGCTGCGTTTAGAGTTAAAAGTTATAGACATCATCCGTGAATTGATAAGAAATAGATATAATTTGCCCTGGTTTCAATCCAATTAGTTTCAGTACTATATGGTTTTAAAATTTTGTTGGCATAATTCAAGAGTGAAACGGAGTCCCGAGCTCGGAAACGTATCGTTTTGTTCGTGCCACTGAGCACTATCAAATAAAATTGTAGTCAATTGGATGGTTCTTCGGATTTTAGAAGCCTTAGAAAGTGTCCATACTTACGGACATATGCACAGCTTCCAATGTGATTATAATCTATTAAGATTTCCTTTGAAAACTCCCTTTTTCATTGAGCTCGTGCCACCTCCCCTTGCTAACGCATTACTTTTATCACTTTGATTGATGTTAAAAGTACAAATCTTCTGTATTTGACAAAACCATACATACGCACATTTAACTAGTAATGAAGCAATTTATTACCCGGATTACCAACCACTTTACAAAAGATCTCAGAGCGAGATAAATTAGTTTAAGCTCTATTGAAAACCAAATTCGCTTTAGACGCTCCTTAAAATTTTATAAGGATCTTTTAATTTTAAGGGTTGTTGGTGAAAACAGTCATAAGTTTTAGTCAAAACGTCAATATGATAGTGCAAAAGTAGAAAAGTGACGAGCTTGCTGAAACAAATATAGAAAAAAAACATTTTTTTCGCTTATGTCATCGAGTGGGGTTAAATTACATAGTCCATTAAAATTGAACTGAAAAACTATTTGCATTTTTTTAATATTAAATCCCGTTTGTGAAATATTAAACGTCAATGTGACATACAATTCGTAGAGTAAGAATCCCCCCTTCAATTTCCTTTTCGAAAAACCGGGGAAAATTGTAAACATTATTCGAAAAATTCGGATGGAATTTGATGAGGAGTTTAAATTAAAATTATTTTGGTTAACTCACATCAAATATTTTAAAAGATATAGGCAATTACAGAACCGTACATTATGTAGCTCCCAGCACGATTGATTGAATTCGAAAAATAATGTAATGGATTATACAATCGACTTTTAAACGAGCCTGGAGACAGTGTGCCAATTTAAACATCAATTTGGTAGCGTATATTTATATCAGTTGTTTCAATAAATTTATCCTCTTAAAAATATTACAGTGAAAAGAGCCAAATTCCTTTTTTAGCCGTAAAAAGTAATGAGATACAAGCAGCCTAGTTCTTGCGGAGCTCTGCTAGAGAAGTATGGACGATGGAACTAGTTTTCAGTCTAGATATATTACATATTATATATATTAAATTTGATCGCAATGACTTTTTATTTATCTATCGCTTTGCCGTATGGTAAGATCTATAAAACCACTTGAATTTTTCTTTCCATAACTTTTGTAACAAAAGTCATTGTGGTAAAAAGTCTTCCTGCTCTAGACAAGGTGACGTAAGTTAGGACATTGTTGAGACTAAGTCCCTAGATCTTATGCGTAGTTACAGCGTATGCTACATTTACAGGAAACTTTGTTCTATGGATGTATGCTCTATTGACAACCTCAAACTTATCACAGTATGGTTGAATTTAATTCTCACTTTTCTGACCTTTTTATTATCATCAGGATCCCATATAATATTATTCTGCAAATTTATTTGCGCCGATATATAAATATGCATATATAATAACAACTAATGTCACTCACGAAGAAACACAGGTATCTCACAGCACCAACTGTAGTATCATAAAATAGGCTTTTTAGTACATTATTCTCATATAATTCAAATTCGTATGGAAATAATATTCCCGCTGCCATAAATTCTCATACTGACCCATAATTAAATTACCTGGAGCATGACAAGTAATTTTGTTATTTAAATTTTGTGTCGCGGTCATTACATTTACAACCATGAAGTTTTTCATAATAATCTGCAACATGCTGCGGAACGTTTAATCCGATCCGAAATCCGAGTTTAGAAGTATACTCAGTACTTCATTACGCAGAATAAGAAATATCATGAAATGAGTGTAATCCACCGACTCGTCATACAGCTGACATCTACAAACTCGGTTTCCTTTTCAATAAAACGCTCCATAGATGTTCTATTAAATAGACTCTATTTAATAGTACGATAAATGAAACATTTGCTTTCGTGAAGACAAAATGCCGTAGCAAAACGCAAAACGAAACCAAATTAATTTTTATGAGTTTCAAACTAAACAACATTTTCCAGTTATTTGTAAAATTAAATCTGTTTTTCAAAGACAAGTTTTAGTTTTTAAAATAAAATCGCTGTCACAGTTATAAAACATTGCTGGTAACAAGAAGACTGGTGTATTTGAAAAATCGTAAAGAATCTAAATATCAAAAAACGTAAAACTTAATGTGGTTTAAGTTTGAAAAAGAGTCATAAAAGATAGGTCATCAAAGAGAAAAAAGGTCATATACCTTCGGGTAGAAGAACTAAGCAAAATGATAACCCTAAATAGGTTTATTTCATTATTTAATATTTTCAATAACCACAGATGTTGTTACAAAACATGTATAGAACCGTCTTACCGCAGGAACTTGCTAAGAATGTATGAAACTTGGTAGGCACGTCAAGAGAAATTTTAAGGAAGTGACCGGTTTTGATAGTCTGCCGTATGTATAAGCCAAGAAACTGATGTTTTTTTTATATACGTCAAATATCTCGAAAATTACTACAGATACAAATTTCAAATTTGGAACACATTGTAATCAATCATCTTTTAGCGCGTTAGGATTACAGACTTTCAGCATCCGCTGAAACTGAGTGATAGTGTCAAAGTAGCTGCGAATTGTCTCAGGGAGTGTGCAGTGTTCGGTAGTACGGACATTGAAGTACGGTTCATTGAATATACATTGAAGTTCGGTAGTACGGACTTGAAACACTATAGTCAAAGTTATAATAGGGTGTGAGTTACGCGATTTACATACCAACAATATTGGCCGAGAGCAGACTACAGAGTGGGAGTAATGAAATCGACCGCAGCGCTCGCCGTGGCGGAGACGGAAATATCTAAATGCTCCTGTTAAATATTGTCATAGATAATATAATTTACTTATGGATTTTGTCATATTTTTGGAACCAATGCAGTTTAGCAAAAATGCGAATTTCACTGATTTTTTAATGTAAGGATATACATAAAAAACGACGTATCTTAAAAAATATGCCTCGGTCGCGATTATTTAATTATGAAAAATATATTGAATAAAAATACTCAAAATAACACCTTCATATTTTGTTTTGCAATTTTTTTCACTATTTTCGCTTTACATTTATAATAGGGTACTGCATACTTAACCAACATATAAATAAAAACTTGTCAATGATAACGTCTATCCTACTTAAATAGCAAAAATATTTAATTCTAACAACCTTAAAAATTTATTATCAAATCTTTACATTAGGATTTTTTAAATTATAAATTAATAATTGGAAACAAATGCATTTTAGAAAACATGAAATTTAAAGTAAGTAACCAGGATCCATGAAATTATAATTTAAAAATTCATAGATCATAAATAAATATTTAAATTTCGTAATAATTTACACTTTTAATGACTTGTAAATTCTTATTTTTTTTGTTTAATTTTTATTGTTAACATTTCTGTTTTGATGTTTTTTTGAGTGTGTAATAAATAATTATAAATTTAAAGTGAAAATAGTGATAAATGCTTTTCAGCAATTAAGAAAATCAAAATATCCAATGTGAGTAAAATTTATTAAAATCAATATTTATTATAAAATAATCACGACTGAGTCCAATTTTTTTTAAATAGATCGTTTATAATATAAACAATCTATAATATGAAAAAATCATTAAAATTAGCATTTTTGCTGTACTGAAATTATACTTCATTATGCATTAAAAGCAGATTTTCGAAATGTCACACGATAGTTATTGATTGCATAATAAACTGTAAAATACTTCAAGAAATGCAAATTCAAATTTTACAGATTTCCTATATCGAAATGGAAATTAGATAAAAAAATAAATAGATAGTTGCTATAAAATGCATTCCTTATGACATTGTAGTTGGAACGTTATTACATGGATAATACATTTATTATTGGACTCATTTTGTTGATCTGAAAACAAAAAAATATTATATATTCTGGTTATGGACGACTAAAACTTTATTATTATTTTTCAATAAAAACATTCATTTAGATATTTTTCTCTATTTTACAATAAATAGCTAGACAAACAAGCTAACGTAAATTATCATGACTTTAGCGAATATACGAATAGATACTTTTCTTCGATAAAAATAATACAGGAACAGTTTATACGTAGATAGGAATACAATATAAAGAAAAAAATGTAAATAAGTCACAGTAGATGCATTCCGTTATTTTTATATTATTCACGTAAACATTTACCAAAGCTCTTAATTTGAAGCGTACAAACAAAATTGACGAACTTTAAAGGCGCGGACGCTAGGGGGCGCTAATGTCACGCACACTGATCTATGATAAAAAATAAAGCGCGCCATAATTTGCAAAAGGTTATTATGGAGAATAATATAAATGTCATGTAAAAAAGGAAAATAAAAGGACGATTTTGACTTTTCTCAAATATGTTTTTAATGTTACTTTTACTGTGTTACCTATTTTTTTTATTACCGCCAATAAATAAACAATTGATTAATATTATTTTTGGGTTTTCTTTACATTAAGTCGTATATTTTTATGATTTGTGTAATATTCCCTAAATGGATTTTCTCAAATCTCCTAAAACTAATTTAATTTTAATTATAATTGGTGACTACGAATAAAATCAATCCTAAATTAGTCATTACTGATACTAATGATTACAATTTTCATTCGTTGGTTATTAATCATGATTACAATACCGGTAAACACTGTTGTCGACACAGATTTCAATACGACTCGCATTTAATTTTTCACCAATAAATAATATTTATTTGAATGAGGAGAATTTATTCGGAATGTTCAGAAAATTAAATTATGTCAGAAATGTTGGTATCAAACACTTTAATACTTTAAGAATATATCACAAACATAAATTAATTTAAATGGCTTCGTAGGTCCTGGTAGCTACAATGTCCGTTCCATCGAGTGCCGTTTCCTGGAATTAAAAAAAATATGAAACAACAGGGCAATATAATAAAAGTGCAGTGTTTGTAAATTCATATTTATTGTTGTCATTTAGAAAGATATATTTTGAAAATTGCAAAATTTGTAAATATTATTATAACGAGTTGCCGTAATAACAGCTTGTAAATTATGGTTTGCTTACTGGTCGAGTTGCCACCACAAAAGTCATAACGCGGGGCGCTGTGCAGGTGATGTTCGATAACAGACTGTATAATTATATATATATATATATATATATATATATATATATATATTCTTTTTTTTTATAAATATTTTTCATATATTACCTATATAACTCCTCTAAATATGATACCCAATAAAAATGTCAAAGATATCTCAGGTATAAGCCATTTTATCCGTTACTTTTAACGTTTGAACAGTTTTAAATACAATCATAGCAATGCAAGTGTTTTTAATGATACATAAAAATGTATAGTTTGCATACTATTCGTGTAATAATGAATTAAATACTGATTAACTAGACATTAACAAATCTATAGTCGATGACTTCTGTAGCATCGCAATTTTGAATATCATTTTCATCTTAGTTTCAAAGTAGTGACATTGGTCGCCAATCAGATTTTGTTCAACACAGATCACCGAAAAAAGTAACGATAACAATTTCATGACGTCTATTAATTTACGGGTAAATCCCATTCATTGTTGTATGATGATTATAACATAAGATTTCAGGTAATATCTTTAAAGAATGTTAGAATGTTATAAATAATATTGTCATACGACATCAGGGAGTCGGTAAGTAACAATTTAATCTTCAAGAGTGTAATCAGGACAGATTAGAATAATTTATTAATTTTTAAACAATCCATATAATATCGTAGTTATGATGTAGGAGCAGACATTTCGTAGCACGGATTCACCTCGCTCTCGATCGTCTGTTTTTTTTTTGTTTTTGTTTAAAAAGAGATCTCTGAGGTCGAATTTGAAATTAATTTACTCAATGTCAAGAAAGATGACGTTTTAACACTGATTACGACACGAGTCATTGTTTCTATTTAAAGGCGTCTCAATCGAAATAATCAGCGTGAATTACGTACTAAATATAAAATGAAGATCATTACGTAATCAAATTTATACGAACTTTTTTAAAAAGTAGTTCAATAAAATAGACAGTGAATATAAAGTTTGTAAAGATACGTACAGCAAACATTCTAACTTGTCGGTCGCTAGTTTACATTAGGTCATAACAAACACTACGAGGTTTTAATGATTGATCATGTTCAATGCACAAATATCGATTATAACTTAAATGCGGGCTGGTCTTGATTACGATAGAAGAGCATAGGACTATTTCTTTTGTAAATAATTAGTCCATTTTGACACATACATATTACTTACGAATAAATTTCATCAAAACAATTAAGTAACTAAGACGACTTTATGAAAACAGAAATAAACAAACCGGCGTTTGCAAAGAATGAACGCCTTTTAAACATTAAATAAAAAATAATTTGTGTCTCTTGAAAGCGGGAAACAAATTGCATAATCAAGTAATTTGTGTCCTTTAAAAGCGTGAACAAATTTCACGATCAAGTAATCTGTGTCCTTTAAAAGCGTGAACAAATTTCACGATCAAGTAATCTGTGTCCATTGAAGAAATTTCGCGATCAAATGATTTAAATCATTTAAAACAGTGAAATAAATTTCATGATCAAATGATTTGTTTTCTTTAAACAATTTCATGATAAAAAAATTGTGTCCTTTAAAAGCATGAAACAAATTTTATGATCAAATTTTGTGTACTTTAAAAGTACGAACAATTTCCAGATCAATGGTTGTGAAAAGTGGTAATTTTGAAGGGAAATATATGGAGAAACATTTTCAGATCATACGAGTGAAATATTTAGACCGCATTAATTAATTTCAGTTATTGTCAAAATATCTTATTATGCAATATATAATAATATATAAGTAAGTTAAATTAAAAATGAAAAATCTACGTTAGTATACGCATTATATAAATACTTTGAATACTACTGAAGATTCACGTACGTCGAAGATTAAAACTTTAGTAAATGTTCAAATGCAGTAATTGTCAACAAAAAAATAAAGGTACGTTAGCACAACTGGGTGTTTTATAAGATACAAGTAATTAATACTATACAGTGTCTCTTAACGTTGTATTGCATAATTCACTTTTAGAAAACATAATTTAAACATCTATGTAACATTTCAAAACCAATTAAATTTCTGAAAACTACATTGTTGTTGCAACGATCCCAGTCTTTACTACAACAACTGTTGGACATGAATCTTTCTTCATAAATGTTAGTTACTGAAAACGAAATTAAACCTATTATACTTATCTGAAGCATTTTTAACAAATAAAAATACTTTCTATTATGTCACAAAATATGGGTTCAAAAAAAATTTCTTCAAAAAGAACATAAAGTTTAAACACAAATACTAACTAGGACCAAACCGTTGCCCTCAAATTTCAAAAGGGTCACATTTCCTTTGCCATCATCAGATTTTCTCGAGTAGCGGAAGCCGTTACCCTCGGCGATGACTAGTGCTTTTATCTTGGCTCCGTCCATTCTCGTGTCGTCAAATTCCTCTCCCAGCTTGAATTTGGTAGCGAGCACCTTGCCAGCGACTTCCCGATTGAAGATATAATGGTCGCCATCTTTTGCTACGCTCATTATGTCCAGGCTGCTCTCGACCTTTTGGATGGCTTCTGGGCTGAGACCTGCGAAGAAGATTAATTTTGTTTATGTTTCAATTAAGATTATTGTCTGGATATTTTATCATTTGAATAACACACATAAATATTTGAAAGTGACAATATTTATACCATAAAACGTTTAATTATACATTCAATCAGATTTCGGAAGTATTGATTTGCAATAACGCGAAATTTTATTTGCAGTCCGATAATCCTTTATTAATTTTATCTATTATAAAATTTACATACATTTTTAGTTTCTGTCTGTCGCGTATTAAATTTGTGCAACAAGCTTAATAAAATTGTTATACTAAGCATTAGAAAATTGTGGCATATGCGCAGACTGAAACCATTTTCATTCCGTGAATTTCCCATTTTTCTTAGTTTTTAATCAATGCTGATAAACAAAAAAAGAAGTTTTTCTATTATCTGAAGGAGATGTTACTTGATAACCATTAAAAAGAAAGTTAAAGTGTTTATTACATTTAAAAAATATTAACCGAAATAATCTGGAGACTTCGTGTCGTATTGATATACACGTTTGTGCACTCTGGTGCACCGTCAACGTTTTCATCTCTGTTTTAACCAAACTTGGAGTGCCTATATAGAAAATGAGCGAGACTGAACACGGTATATTCTGATAGCAGGCCTTTGGATTTTTTAATACTTTGTAATTGACTTCAGAATAGAATTGATTTAATACAACAATAGAGTTCAGGTGGGAAATTAACATTGTGCAAAGCTTTTATTTAGGCTATCTTTATATTTTCATTATTTCCTTCTACTACTTCAGTACCGTAGCCGTGGTGTATTAAAGTGATTCATACATTTATCTAAAAGTGGTGTGATACTTTTATTGTTTTATTATTATTGTATAATCATAATTTTGTCAGGAATTATGGGGTTCGTCGTTTATCTCATACCGTGTAATCGAATTGTCCGTCATTAAATTGGTTTTCGTCGAATTATCTATTTTAGTATGAACAACAAAATATATCTTCTAGAAAGTTATCGAATATCTCTAGTAGAGTATACATAGAGCGAGGTGATCAATCTTCTGTTCTGTTGGCATCTGAGTCCCGGCGAGTAAAGAATAAACAAAGTATGGAAATTTTACGAAGAGGCTTTACAATACTCTCGCTTCATTCGTTTAGGACAAAAAGCAAGCGAGACGACACATAACATTTGCGCAACGATGGGTGAAGGTGTATTATCTTATAACAGATTAAAACATTCGTTCCAAAAATTCACAGAAGAAAATTTTAATCTCTTCGGCAATCCGCATCTAGGACCACTTTCCACTTTAATTTCAGAAGTATTAAAAAGTTTTATTGAAATTGATTCCAAGTTGATTTTGCTTTATCGGACAGAGACTACTCTCATACTGCAATCGAAAAACAACTTTATGTTTTTGGAAAAATGTGAGAATATTCTGTTTAGTAACCCCACGAGTTGACGCTAATAAACTGAGGTGGTAGGTTTATTAGATATAAACCTAATTAAATACTGCCACATTTAATTTACCACATTGCGTTATATATATAAAAAATTACACGATTTTAATCAGAAGTAAATAATTGGGTACTTACATATAAATAAATTATCTGTGGCAAGTTAGATCGGTGGATAAATGGCACTTCTCAAAAGGAAGTTGGTTCGATAAGCAGAGTAATTTTGTTTCGCTGGACTCATTCTGTTATCACCCCTTAACATATAAACATATCTTTATAGATTTACCTATCATACCTATCATCCGATAAGATCAGTTAGTTAGAGGATAAAATATGCTAGATATAGACCGTTCAATAACCAAAATCTGGCTCTGAGGTACAGATTTTAGACAGCAGATTCAGATTTTTCAGCATATACTAAGACTTTATATGTTTGGAAGATATGTTAAAGATGTCGAATTGTGATGAAGAAAATGTACTTATTTTTCATTTCCTTTAGTAGTAATTAGGTAAAATATTACCTATTTTTTAAATAGGTCAAATATGTTTTCTTTTGTTTTTATTAAAGTAGCTGTGTTTAATGCCAGCTTTTAGACTTAATATTTTTTATTTTAGTACAAAAGATGTACGAAAATTTACAAACAATTCATTTCGACATCAGCATCCAGCACTTCCCAGTTCAGACTCCAGTACTTTATCGCTGCACGAATATCTCACTTAGAGAAACGATAAATGGAGGTTAACTTACTACGTACTTTTTTATTTGTTCTAATTTTTGCTGTAGTTAAATAAAAATTAGTAACTTTTTCAGATATCCACAAATGAAGTACTTCTAAATTTAAAGTTCTTAGTTCAAGAATTTAGCATAAAACTTCGCTATAAATGTTTTCGACTTTAAAATTTAACACAGACCCTTTAGAATTTTACGAGAAAACAGCTGATAACACGTTATCAACCGCTCACCTGACAGGCGTGTGGGAAAAATCAGAAACGTCGGTATTTGGTTGTCTATTACCTTTGATATCAAATCTGTCAAATCTGTCTGTACGGGGAGAACCGGTGACTCAGGTTAGCCACATTTATTTTGACACATATCTACCTCAAGGCCGATTTCCCGGACCGATTTCTGTTACTATTCAAATTTGCCACAAAATCTAGTTGTGTCTTTACCTATTAAAGACCGTACTGCATTTTATTATGTTTTTACTTTTTACAATTTGCGACTACCGCATGGAAAGAGGTTTCACTTCAAAACCACTCGACATCTTGAATTTGCTTAAAGATGGTTAAATTTTATTGAAAACTAGCAACACCAGCTTCGCCAGCGTGGCATCAGAAATGTGTAAAAAGTTTTTTTTTATAAAAGTACATAGAGATTTCAATCAGGCTAGTTATGTACGAGGTAAGTATAACATTGGTTGTAATTTGCCAGACCTAAATTTTAAATTTATTATGGTGAAATGCAGCGCTCGGCACACGAGTTATGCGATGATAGTCTGTATTAAAATACCGTGCAATAAACCATGAATTTGGCATGGCTTTAATCAACGTATTAATTTGCCATGTTAAATGGTAAAATTCTACTACTTTTGAAAATTAAATTAATGACAGCGTCTTCAGTTTTTCCTGCGCGAGCATAATTATTATTTAACTTTTAGGTTCACTGCTCCTTTCCCCTAAATTATAGCTCTCATAATATATCTCATAATATATAAATTAGTTATATGAAAATTTCATTGAAATTCGTTAAGCCGCTTAAGCGTGAAAGAAATACAAATAATCATTTAAATAGATAACGTTGAATTTCTATTATATCAGCTGATATTAAGACATGGCAAAAACTGATTATTAATGTGATTTTTAGAATCACAATTTTCACTTCGTTCTAACATTCTAAAATTATTTTGTATAAAGATTATAACATAAATCTCCATAAAGTTGTTTACAATTCAACATTATTTTGTTATATATTACCGAAAATTATTACGTTATATACTAAAATTACAAAGTTTTGCAATAATCTGTATATTCCCAGATATGAATGTGGTTTCTAGACTTATCGATAAAGAAAATGACTTTCGTAAGCGCGCAGCTGCTTAATGTCCGTTTATAATTTTAAAATTGAAAGATAACCTAAGAGCGTGAGCTTCTATCTATTTGCTACTAGGTATACCGTTATCTAATCAACCTTTTTATCACTACAGCGGCCAAATGCACAACCATTACTTTTCACATTCGAGATTGAGTGAGAAGTTATACAACAAATTAATAAACAATATGTAAGAGTATATACAATAATAAGGAAATTCGTAATACAAAAAGGCAAAGTATATGATCGTACAATGGGAGTTACCCCAGGATTTTTTGAAAATAACGTTATTTAATACTATTAAATATTAATATAGAAATTTTCATAGTTTGTGGAATTTATATGGATAAATGACCCAATTGTAAAGGAGTCGAAAAGAAACTTGATATTTACCTAATAGTTAGTAATAATTTGCAAGGAATAACTGAAAAAGATAAAAATAATATCCAAAAAATAGATTAGATATTAATTCACTAACAAAAAAAAATAGTATTTTTAAGGGAAAAACTTTAAAAATATTTTTTTCTTCAAAAATAATTTTATGTCTCGACAGTTCACAAGAATATTCCTGAAGCTTTTAATATTTTTGGATTTTACATGTTTTATTGCTGATGATATTTTTATTATAAAGAACAATTCAAGGGTAAAAATTTAAAAAAACATTTTTCTTTAAAGTATTACTATTTTGTTAAGTATATTTTATGTTTACTTATTTGTAAAAACTGTTTCACGTAGAACCTAAGAGTTCGTTCCGGCTGCATAGATTTAAGAATGTGGATATAAATAAATACAAGGAAAAAAAATAAGTTTGTTTACATATTTCATTTATTATAAAATTCCGAAAACTACCGTACATCGCCGCTCGAGGGGTAATCACTATTGTGTCATAATAAAAGTACACCGCTGAAATATTAGAAAATTGTTTGGTCCGTTTAATGATGTTTTGATCGGTCTGTCAGGTTGCTACGGGCACTTAAAATGTAATCAAACGGATTTCATAGGATTTATAAATTTTTTTCATTTATACATGATTCATGCGATACGTTACGAATAGATTGATATCTCTGTGTATGTATATAAATATATATTATTTTATATAACTTAGTGATACTGAATTATTTTTTCAATATCACCAAGTACTTTGAAAATATATGACATAACCTAGTATCTCCGGTTACTACTTTACTTTTTAAACGTTAAGTTTAAGCGAAATTGATTTTGAATTTTTCGCCTTCCCACAAAACTTAGACCGCACACTATCAGTAAATTACTTAACCGATTGAAATTAAATTTTGTGTATAATTAAATACAAAAATAACTAAAACACGTGAGAACAATAATGGGAAAATGTTATCGAAATCATTCGACGTATCAACAATGCATCTAACCGACCAAATTCAGAAATGTGTATACGGCTGTCAAAAATATACATAGAAATGCATATATATATACATATATATATATATATATATATATATATATATATGTCTGCTTGTTTTTTATTTTTTTATTTTCCCAATAACCAATAATCTTGTCGTAAAATTATGCCTTTATACCACATCTTACTTAACAAAGCTTACTTAACTTCTGCCAAGGCATTTTGTAATCAAAGAAATATATAATTCAATAACTGCCATAAAACAGGGATCGTAAAAGATACAGGTGCAGTAGCTATTTCAAATATGTTTAAAATGGACATTTTGTCAAACTATGATTATTCAGCAATTTCATTTTATTTATTCAAAGCCTGTTGTTACGTTTGATATTAATTACAACAAAGATATTTTATTTTTATAAAGCACTTTTTGTAACACTGCGTAATTATTTTAAAACTTTTTTTTATTTTCAGGTTAATAAAATTTAAATTTCTTTTTCAATTTTTTTAGAAACACTTCACAAAATGCATCATTGTTTTATAGTCTTAAAGTGTCCATGTTTTTTGTAAAAAAAGTATAAATAGCAAAAAATGACGTACCGTAAGCTTTCAGTAGAACATCGAAGTTCTTGCTGCTGACCATCTTGTATTTCTTCCCTTCCCAAGCCATCTCGCGTCGCAAATTGTGCAGAGGTGTGGATCTGTAGAGTATGAGTGGGGTACTGCAGGTAGCGTGGCCGTGGAACGCTATTTGTATGATCGGTTATCGGATTAATGCTCTGCGATTTCGCGCAGTCACCCATTTGATAAGATACCCAAGTGCTGCACTTTAATTATTAAGATCTATACTTTTAGATATTTGCAAATATTGTTCTTTCGTATTTAGTGAGTACAATTTTTATTTAAATATCTTACTTTCATGTTTATTTCTTATCTACATTTTCTTTCTTTCTATATGCGTGTAAGTTACGAGTGAAGTTGTGGGTGAATTTGTATTATTAGTACTAACGTAAACATTTTAATTTTCGAGATAGAAAATGATTTTGGGGTTTCATTGGGATTCCAACCTGCAGCATCTTTCTTGGATTTCAAATATTTTTATTACTAATCTAGATCGGCTGTAAGATTCACGTCTACTTTTTGCTTTTGTTGAATGCATTTCTAACGATTTTTAAAATATCTTTTAAAAGTTCATTGTATATAATTAATTATATGTGGGGTAGATTATTTCAAAAAGTCGTAGGTAAATACATAATTTTGTTTCACCAAAAAAAATTTTTATTTTTTTTCCATTTTAGTAGGAAGTCCTTTAATGTTACTTTTAGAAAAACATTAAACTACCAGTATAATCAATTTTTCTATCTGCGAAAATATTCTCGTATCCCTCAACAGCTCTTCGAATTTCCACCAAATGAAATTGTTTGTCAAAACTAATCGAGAGAAACGGAAAATTTCAATTCTAAAAGAGATGTATAGCCACTTAGATAACCTTTCTCAACATATTGCCAATCTCATTATATTTAACGAAGCAATAGTCATAATGGCATATATGCCATTATGACACAGTCATAATGGCATATTATGGTGAAAGAGTGGTTGAAAACTAAAGCTATCGGACAATTTTTAACTTAAAGTCAATATGTGTAAAAAAATTTACTTTTATATACGGATCTATTTTAGATAGAATAGAAGGAGATTGGTGTTTGAAGTCTATATTTTATTCTGAAAACTGTATGCTCAATTTGAATTTTAATACGATCGGCTCATGTTTAAAAAATTAAATGGCGGATGCAAGATGGCTGATGTAATCTTAAGCAGAAAATATTTTTTAATGAAAAAACCGCGTTGAAAATGGGTCAAACATGTAATCCCCCTTCTTTTATCCTTGCAGGTGAACAATTTTTTTAAGCAAATGAGACTTAAAATATTACATGTACATACTGTTGTCAAATTGACTTAACTAGCGGGTGTTTTTGAGTCGATTTTTCAAAACTCACCTAAACTGCAAAAAGTAAATAAATAAATAAATATATATATATATATATATATATATATATGTGTGTGTGTGTGTGTGTGTGTATATATATATATATATATATATATATATGTATATTGATACTTGGAAGGTGTTTTTCTTTTAATATATAACGTGAATATAGGGGAGTTTTTAAAATATAAATAAATTATTGAATATATTTGGCTTTAAGTTTGCTAATTGCCCACCTGAATATGTTGTAATACAACGAAACTTAGGTCGTGGTAAAGAATTTAAATAAAGTAGAAATAATACTACACAACGTAGTTTCATTTAGTTGTAAAAACAAAGTAGAAAAATTTATTTTTTTTCGTGTACAATTTGGAATTTTGAAAATAAATTCTTTACCTGAAATAAGAGCTAGATTTTTCATAAGTTTTTTTACTTGGATTATTCCATTTATTAAAGTATGTTATTTAGATACATAAATCCGTAATTCTAATAGAAAAAGAAACTAGAAACTTTGTTTGCAAAGACGTACTATTTACAGAATACGAGGATTGAAGAGTTCAAATTTTGGTTTATTAACGTCTTCAGTCATATTTCTAATCTCACTCTAATAAATTACATTCAATACCTAGTTTGTTTGTAAAAAAATACCTATACGCTTTTCTCCCAATGTTACCTTTCGTAGAACTATTTTAGTAAGATTGTACTCTAAATGGAAGCTCAGTAAGTACTGTATGATGTGCTATACATGGAATATAAGGATTGTAAAGTGAATATTTGCTTAATTAATATCCTCGGCCACATTTCGAGTCTCATGCACACTAAGTCTCATGATACAATTAGCGTATGTATACATAAAATTATCTAATCGCATGAAAATTTACAATTTGAGGTTGAAGGTTGTAATCAGCAGTCATTCTTTGTAGACCCCGTGAATTTAATTGTACATATAAGTAGATAAAAACCTTCATAAAATTATCTTATTCAGTTATGTAAAAATATTAAAGAATTCATCTGAAATATTACAAGAAGCATGTTTTTCTTTGTTTTTTAGTTGTTTTTTTGAAAAAATAAATTCAAATAAAAATATTTAATAATTTTCAGGGCAAATTTAAAATTAATTCATACATTCACCTTACTTAATCACGTCTTTCTGTGAAATTTCATTATAATCTGACTTAAACTGAATAAGATTTGATGTATTCGGACGGGCAGACGAACATGGTCAGAATAGTTTATGAGGGTTCATTCTTGCCATTTGATTTTGAAAATAGATTGCGTTTATACCCGGATGACGGATAGTTAACATGAATCTGATTTTTCGCAGCAGAGGTGTGAGTACTGTATGAATACATCCAATATGTGAACAGCGCCAAGTTCAGTAGCGCGACCAGATAAGGAAGCATATTATTAATGTTAGCAAGCCAGATAGAGAGCCACGCCTGTTTATTATCATAAACGTGCACTCGTAACTGACCCCTAAAAATATCTTGAATCTAAACTTGGCTCTGATTGCATAATAGTTCAAGTTCAATTACTACACAAATTTAATATTACAAGTCGCATAAACATTTGTCTGTAAAATTGCATAGGTGAAAAATATTAAAGATTCCTAATAATTTTAAATTTTTAGGATTTTGTCCTTCAAAATGAAACAATGGGAACACTTATAGGATCCATTGATTGTACCTCTGTCGGTCAAAATCCATTTTTCTCAGAAACGGCCTGATATATCAAGTGGAAATTAACTTTGTACACTGTGGTGTGTAGATTTGAATTAATGTAAAAAATAAATTAGATTTTATTTTTCAACCTTAACCTTAGAAAATACATTTTGCTTTAATTTTTCTTTTTTAATATTATTTCATTTCGATAATTTTTCGAGTTGGTGTCGCTTATTTTTTCCATATGCCCCTTATAAATAAAATGTCACAGTGCATGAAAAGAATTAAAGAGTGTCGGGTGACAACTGGTTCTAGGTGTGGGGTGAAACGCGCGCAAATAAGCGACAGTTTCCATCGAAGTAATTTAAAACTTCAATAATTGGACTAAAAATAGACATAGCGGCCATCTTGTTCTCGTTTTAAAGAAGAAGGATGAAATATACTATACTCCCCGATAATCGTGGAGGCCGAAAATGGCGAAATACGTACGCACAAAATGAACCCACTATCCGTAAAGTCTTCACGTGCCCATAAAAAGGATCATATCATAGAGACTAAATACAAAAAGCTGAGAGTTTGGAAAACTTTGAAAATGCCCCGATTTTCTTAAAGCGTCGCTATATATGAGGATAAAGTACAACCAGAATTACAAAAGTTACCATAAATACCGAGATCAGTCTCAAACCCAATTTAATACTGCCGCAAATTTGGTAACGTAACCACACCCGGAAATGTAAGTTGCAAATAAATGACATTCACATTTTTAGAAAATAACTGTTGTATTGTCCGATACCGCAATTCATTTTTAGAGTTCCGTACCTCAAAAGGATCTCAGTCTGTCGGTCACAAGCTTTTTTCTCAGAAACCCCTTGATGTAGAAACTTGAAATTTGGCTTAAAAATAAAATACATCAACCCACATATATACAGCTAAAACTTAAAATTATCGTTTCGAAAATTTAATAGGAGGGGTGTGCAAATTAAATATAAGGAAATGATTTTTTAATCAATATATAGCACAGAGTATCTTTTAATAGGGCTTGTTAATTAGGGGTCCATATTTTTATCATAATTTTACGTATTACATTCATAGATATATACTGAAAAATTTGCATAAAATATATGTTGTTACTTCCGAAGCTACTCAACCCAAAATTATGTCAAAATGTGGGTTTTTGAAAAACGCGGAACAGTTGTATGAAAACTGTAGGGATGACTGTAGATGTCATATTTTTTTTTAATATGCCCCATGTTTTTACGCCTATGAAAGATACACTAGGCTGTATATTTACCTTTTTCGATATGCGTAGTCTATTTTCTAAAAAACCATGTAACCTAAAAAGTTGAAGTTTGGCATAGTAATACATCTTATTAATCCACATATTTTGCGCTAGCTAAAATTTTTAAAATATTTATATAATAATTAAAGAGAGCCAAATAAAGATCATCAAATTTTTTTTTAAATTTATATGTCATGTGGGATATCATTTGAAAGGGCTTGTTATGAGGAATACAAAAATACATATTATTAAAAATTTATTTTTTCGTAATTTTTAATTGCATATTTAAAAATATATGCAAAAATAGAAAATTTTACCCCTTATTTCCGAAACTATACTGAGCCAAAAATTATGAAAGAAACAGGGTTGGTAAAATCTGACTCGAATATTTAAAAAAACATCTCATAATTCTTGAAATATGCACTATTTTTTATGCCTTTAAGAGATATAGTTAGTAGTATTTATGTGTTGTAAAAAATTAATATTTGTAAATAATTTAATAGAAATACAACGTGACCTTAAATGTTCATAACTGAATGAAATTACGTGATTTGATTTCTACTTTCTTTAAGTTCTTTAGCACGATCTAGGTTTCGTCGTATTACAACATTTTCAGGTGGGCTAGTAGCAAAGACTCTCAAAGTTCTTTGCTAATAACCCACCTGAAGATGTAATACAACAAAACCTAGCTCGTGGTAAAGAACTTAAGAAAAGTAGAAATAATACTACATCAAGTAGTTTCATTTAATTGTGAATAATTAATTTCTACAAAATTAACACCAAATATATTCAATGTTCATAACTGTTTAAATGTGTACCGATCTCTCATACTGCGAGTTCTACTGGTACTTGACAGATTTATTTTCTTTTAGGATAGTTTAGGATACACATTCCCATATATTGGATGTAATATTTATTACCAAAAAAATTTTAAAAAATGGCCAAAATAAAGGTTAAAGCATGATATAAAAGTATTATTATTATATTACTTTAACTAAAAAAATTTATCACGAACGACCTTAAAGTTGAAGAGAAAAAACCAAATTTGTTTCAAATCAGCTGTTTCAAAAAGTACAAACAATTTCAAAATTTTAGGTGATGTCATAATTTTGTTTGTAAGTGCATAAAATACATTTAGCGCATAAATACATTAAAACATATTTAGGGCACAAATACATTAAAACATAAGTTGCTTTTCAGTTGAATACATAAAATTTATTCGACTTTTTATTGCCGTTTAATTTTGGAAACTGCACTTACTTTAACGAAACCTCCGTATAATTTACTAATCTGTGATATGGAAAAGCGAATTTATTTGTGTCGTGTCTCGCATTCATATGTTAACTAGTTAAGCGACGTTCGTGAAATATTGCATACATATATATTTCGTCACATAAAGGCTAAAGTATTTATACTTATTTATTTACAGTCAATTGCTTTGGCACGTAATGGGCAGAGATGAACTGATATCTTCTGTTGCTATACTATGGTTTATAAAAAAAATTGTATAAAAAAATATAGGCATGTTTGAATAAAAATTAGGTTATAATGATTAAAAATGTTTGTGAGCTATAATTTTTCTAAATTATTTTTATCCTCATCAAAATCTAATAACGTCTCCGCTACTTTTGTTTCTATCTATAATTAGTTAAACTTATATTCATTTCTTCAGGCATAGTAGATTTCATGTATTGTTTAATTCATTTATGTTTTAAGTAACTCATTTCATATGTCGACATAATCTTAAAATATTGTTCCATAAATATATATTTGGATAATCTTATGTCAATTAAGTAAGAACTAATTCTGCACTCGTGTTTGTGAAAATCTTTGTTTTCCTTGCACCATATGTTCTTTATCAAATTTATCAAATATATTATTGAGTAATGATTTTGAATTAAGTGTAGAAAACTATACTAGATTCAAAACCATTATCTTGCACTTTAATAAAAAAGCTTTGAATAATCTCAAATGAATTTTGTTGTAACACGTTCGATATTTCTTCCACATTTCTTGTCATGGCTTTAGCGGAATAATGATACGCATTACGGCGCGTGTCCAATAAGCTTTTTAAACTCATTTCGACCCTTCGCAAACATATTTTCTACATACGAGTGGAGAAAAAAAACTATATAACCCTAAAGTGTAAAAACAAGTTACATTTGGTGAAATGCGCATAAATGTATGAACACCGCAAACATTTAAGGAGTGGTTAGCACATGGAGTGACAAGACTGATCTTGCAAATTTCCCTCTGAACTGAAATTAAAATACGCATTAAGAAATGTACCTGATATCGAAACGGTATTAATATCAAGTATTATAGAGGTCAAAGCTATTGACTTTTACAATACTTAATATCCAACCATGTTTTTCCAACTCTTCTAGGATATTCTTTGATGCAGTCTTTCTTCAGTCTTCAACGTTAGATGCGACATTTCCTGATATAGAAATGAAACATAATAAAGACTTTCAAACCTTCACAGCATTTCTTCATTTGGTCAATTCGGTTTTCACATCGAGAGCTATCAAAAATTATCTCTATTTCTAAAATATATTATTTTGTTAACGTCTCTGATAGCTTATATAGAAGCATTTCATATAAAATAGAAGTATTTAATATATAATATCTTGATAATAATAAGAGTATTTTAGATAATGACTAAATGCTTTAATTATTTAACATCTTCGATAGTTTTCTTCTTAACTATACCAATTTCAGGAAATTGATTCTATTTATTGAGGTAATATATTCTGCTTGACTTGAAAACATAAGAATTTGTTGAACCAAAATAACATCCAAAAGCGATCATATACCTTCCGCTAGTCGCTTTTAAATTGATAATATTTTGATGTTATTTGTCAATAGGTGTTTGCAAGGTTTTTCCATTTTTCCAAATTTCGCAAGAATTCGGAAAAAACTGAGATGCTACGAACATTTTTAATTGAATTTTCACAATTGATGAAAACCAGGAATACAATTTTGGTTCACATTATATCCAGATACAAAAGTAGTACAGATCAGTTACAGATACATCATTCACTCCCGAAGGATTTTTGTCCTATTTGAGACAGTGGAGTAAAACCACAAAGATATTATATAAGATATATAGCATGTTCACCTGGTTTTTCCATTGATACAATAATGCTCTTTTTATAACATTACATTACAATTCTTGATGATTTCAATATGACTTCGTAAGGGCCTAGATCCGTTTGAAACATCGTTGGAATAAATGTGACATGCTAGAAATTGATTCTTATTTTAAGTCCAACAGAATTGGCTCTTGCTCTGAATATTATAGAGAAATAGGAGTGATCATATTCATGTTCCTCTTCATTAGTACCTAAATGTTCTTCAGTTTTTCCTGTGTCATAACCGCATTCATTATTATTTTATTTAGTTTATTAATTTT
The DNA here is from genome assembly GCA_039881145.1 of Druceiella hillmani. Taxonomy (NCBI): domain Eukaryota; kingdom Metazoa; phylum Arthropoda; class Insecta; order Lepidoptera; family Hepialidae; genus Druceiella; species Druceiella hillmani. Next base: position 34,897,102 of record JAYKKI010000009.1, on the reverse strand, counting down.
ACTCTGTTTTGTTCTTGTTTTCCTCTTACCCTGGTTGGAAATTTTAACAGAGATCTAGATTGTATTTTAGCCTCTTCATCCTTTCATTTTTTTAAATTTATTTTTTAAAACCACTACGCCGTTTTTTCAGTGGAAAAATGTAGTTTGTTTTTGAAGTAGTTAGTTGTTGCTGCAAACAAATATGCCGTTTTTTGAACTATTTTGTGTCTAGTGTAGTGCGTAGCAATTTTATTCGGTATTTGATTTTTCTTCGAGTATAAACAAGTTTAACTCATTGAAGCGAGTATGTAACCATAATTTAAGCAACTAAGGAAATCTATTTCAATTGTCCTTGCACTTAAAACGTGGATAAAATCCAAATTATTTTCTCTAAGCTTATTTTATTCCTTTACACACGGAAGGTGGTGCTGTTAAGACATGTGATTCGGGGATTGCAGCACTACATTTACACGTATTCCTTTATTCCTTTAGTCTCAAGAGCGGATAATTTAAAAAGGCTAATCTGGTTATGGACTATTTAAATAATAATGACTATAAACTTTTTAATCGTTAACTCCGAGAAGGAATGGAGTGCATAAATCACGGTTCTCGCTAAAGGACATATGGGTTTAAGCCCCATCTAGCTCTTCAAATACATAAGACTACTAGAATAGTTAAAGATTATTATATAATGCAATCAAATGTCTCTAGAAGTTAGGAATAATTTATTAATGTAACAGCAGTGGAATTTAAGTAAAAACAGTCTCCAGAAATCTGTTTCCATATAAGCTTTATTTATTACTTAGAAATATACTGACGTACATAAACGGTACCCAGTTAGGCGGATAATCAGGAATTTATTGTTTAAATTGATAACATTTTAGAACATTACGAGAAAACGTATTGAAAATAGGTGAACGCACAAACAAATCATACTTATTTCTCAAAGGAATGTATAGAAAAAGACCTTCCAATGATTCTACATTTTCATTTTGTCTATTAAGCATAAAGTATAGGGTACGGTAAAAATAAGTTGTAGGGTACAGTAAAACGACAACAATAACTCAAACAAAAATTTAATGTGACAAACATCAAACCAAGCGAATGAAGAATTGATAGCCGAATTGACAACATATTTCGATAGATTAATAGTAGATGGCACTAATGGTTTAGCGCCATCTGTTATTAATACAATCTCTTATTGAAATGTAATTACTTCAGTAATTTATTTATGTTTACAAACACATGGTTTCAATACAAACTTTTCAGACCACATGTAACACTTGTCCTAACATCAGAAAAATTGGTAATTAAATATTTAATTTTGAGAAGTGGTTATAAGCTAAATTATGTGTATATTATATGAACTAACAAGAAGTATTTTGTTTGTAATTTTTGAATGTGCCTACATAAAATTTCAATGTTGAGTCTGACTTTGTACATAGTATACAAACATCTTTTGATGCCGGTTATAATAAACATTTAGTTAATGAGATTTTTTCGCTCGCATGGTAGTTTGCTTATACCAACATATGACAGGACAGAACTGAGTCCCGGTGCTTCCAATTATGGCCACTTTCATTCACTGCCTTGGTAAATCGGTTAGTCGCGTGATACAGGAGATGCGTTGCTTTGTGTTCGATGATAATAGTAAGTTTTAGGTAGGAAGTCACACGTCGTCAACTATTGGGATTTATAGCGTGATATATTTATTGTTGAACGAAGCAAAGCGACTTAAGGCACCTTTAATAAATCTTATAACTCTAGTGTTGATTGATCAGAGCGTTACTATGTTCTTTTCTTTATTTTAGGTTTTCAGTAAAAAACGAAAACAGATTTAAGCAAAAGTGACTCTAAGACAGGAAATAACTTTTAATATGGTTTTTAAATTTTTTTGAACGGCAAAGATGATGAGCCGAGCACATAAACGTACGTCACATTTTTATAAGTTAATTTTGTCGCAATAAATTATCATCGAGTAAAATAAGGAGTATATTATATATATTTTTAAAATACAGGTATAGATATAAAATTTAGGTATTTAGGTATATTTTTAAAATACACAAAACGACGAAATTCGTTCGTATGTACTCATATAATCAATGTAACTGAAAAGGGAAATTGTATCAAAAGTCCAAATGTATTTCAGCAAGTCAATAATAGATGGCGGTAACAGTTTGAGCCATGCAATATCGGTTCAATATATTGGAGCTATTGATCAGGAAAGAGATAGAATATCAAAGTAAGCAGACACATAATAGAGATTTTTATATTTAAAACGGGTTTGGAGGGCTATTTTACAGCATTAGTATCATTTCTTTTTAAGGTAATTGAATATAATGTCTTTGCTTTAAATAAAATTATTCTGGATCTATATAATAATGTAATCAAGTGTGTTTTGGTTGCATTTTTCGATAAAACGCATAATTCATATGGATTGATAAGTATTAACGCAGCAAAATAGAAAAATCACATTTTAGAAAAGTTTTTATGTCAGTAATTTAGAATCAATTACACTGATTTTAATATATTTTAACGTAGCGTTCGACATTGTACACGGGCTTTATAAAGATTTCGATACTTTGATAGAGTTTAATAGCAGTCAAAAACAGACGTCGATATGAAGTATGAAAACTAACAAGAAAATTAATGGGTGCCTCAATGACAATTTTGAGGAAAATTGATATCTGAGTATTCGATATTATGAAAATCACCGAATAATTTTATATTTCATTCTCTAAATAGTGTTGTCATATAAATAAGAATTGTGAAGCGATTCAACGCTTATTTATACAAATTTCATTGAACTGATTAATGTAACTTTATGAAAATTTCTTATATTCAGCATGGTATACCATTTATTGTACTTTAATGGTGTCAATAGCAGGCGACTTAATTACTTTATACAAATATACGTTTTACGTACTTATTTTCAATAATATAGAATTTTTGTTTTGATATTAAATATAGATTTGTTTTTAATAAAAGCCCTTGTAGAATCTCACTCCTGAATATTATATGGAAATGTATGAGAAAATAGACTTCGACTTACATCGATTTGATTTACGTCGCATATTTCTAGAAACTAACATGCCGTAAGTACGAGGACTGTCTGTATTTACACGTGTACGAAATCGTTAGTACATGGAATATAACACGTATGAAGAAATACATACGCAATTTAAATGCAAATTCATAATTTTTCATAATACGAACCACAGCGGAGCCACAGCATATGTCTGGCTCCGCTATGGTTCGTATTGTGAAAAATGATGAATTATAATATATTAGTTGCTATTGTCTTGCTCTCCAAGGCAACACGACTGGTAAAGTGGTTGAGTTCAATACTGAACGCGTTTAGAAAAAAATGTTAAATGCTATTTGTTAACTTCTGGTTATAAATTGAGATGAAAATAATCGCAGGTGTCATTCGGAATAAGTACAGGTATTTAACTATAAACTTGATAACGAGTATTTTCAAAAGGGTCTTTAAAATATATGTGCTTTACGTGATCTTACGATATTAGGAATGTAAAAGTATTGGGCATAATTACTTGAGTCTCATCTCAATTATGGGATGTCCCAATTCCTATCAAAGACAAGTAAAAAGCGTCTTCATTACTGTTGACTTATAAAAACAGAAAATAAAAACCGAGTGTGGGTCGGACTAGCCATTGCGAGTTCTTTACAGTGGATAGCTTCGTTTGCGGCTCACCACCAAAAATATTATTGAGACTTTTTTGTAGTTTATTGGTAAGCTATAAACTTTAAACGACTATTTATTTATGAAAATAATTAATATTTTTGCCCCCTCGTTCATTTCCGAAATAAGAGGGAGAGGGATATATTTTTTTGTGTACGTTTTTGATAATATATGAAAGTTGGAAGTAAATGAACTTATTATTTGAATACTTTTTATTTGAAACGCCCCTGACTCGGGAGAAGATCTGGTTAAAGAAAATAAAAAAATTACATTCCGTTGCCTCTCCTAAACATTTTTAGATATTTTTATCTTAGCTATGTGTGGGTAACCAAGTTATTTGTCTATGCTAACTTTCTAGTCGATAGCCTGTTTTGTTTTCGAGAAAAAAATGTTGTGACACAAACACAGAGGCAGGCGGACGCCGAAGCTTCACCATAAATCTGTTTTACCATTTTGGTACAGAATCCCATAAAAGTGACAACGAAGATATAATAAAAAAAACATTGTGCGTGTCAGCCCGATGCGCCACTGTTTTACAAAATTTAACTTTTTTTGTAATGTATGTAAATTTTTTCAACGGGATAATGTATAACTTATGTCCATCTTGAAGGTCCTTTCTAAATATTGGTGAAAACATTTTTGAGATCGGATGAGTAGTTTCGGAGATTACCTCTTACATCCAAACTTACAAACTGTTACACTTTTCTTAAAGCTCTGAACTTCTGATTTTACTCCTCATAAAAATTTATATCGGGTGCTACGTATGAAAATCGATTCTTGAGGAGTAAACTCCAAAAACGGTTTTATTTCAGTACGAAGTTGTGGTGTAGCAGAATCCACTCTACTTATAGCGTAACTTAATTATTGAACGTCTACAAACCATTCTAATATCTGGTCGTAGGCACTATAGTTAACACCTCTCTTTTGTTTCCATTGATTTCCTTTTGGATGTATTAAGTTTTTACGATTTACGAGATTTTTTTACTTTTAGGAAATTTTGCTGCCATAAAATTACTTTTCAACGTGAACATTTTTACGCATGCATTCGCACAAGCGTGACCTTTTTGCATCACTACTGCTTTGAACTGAATTACACCGGAACTACCCACTTTGCTACGGCATTCAACTGCTCAATCTTTTGATAGCTATCGCACCAAAGATTGTGTTTTGTTACTTTTGTACCGTGTCGTGGACGGCCTGACACGGAGTGCGCTCTGCGGGAACATATAATATATATATATTCAAACCGCTCGCCATTTTACATTTGATTGACGATGCACGGCTTCACAATGAAGCATTGTTTTCTAATTAAACCGAATGTAAATTTTAAATTAAATCTACCGTTAATGATGGTATTGATTTATGACGTCAAGTGTCAGCTCTCTACCGTGGTTTAAGAGCGTGACGTCGAAAAATTGTCCATATAAATTTGTATTGATTAAAAATTGACTTTGTTTTGGCTAATATAATGTACCTATAGCTGATCGTACGAAATTTAGTTTTATCCAAGAATCAGTCTGTATAAAATATATCGTTACAAATAACGTATATGTACGCCATTTAAATAGTTGTTTTAATCTCGTCAATCAACTTACATTAACCTTCTCTAAAGCTGTGTCAATCAAACGAAAGTTATCTTCTGGATGGGGCTAATTATTCCCTCCCTCGTTTTATTGTTTTATAAAAAACAGTTTCATACAAAACACAATGTAGTAGTTGCTATTTCGGAAAGCCTATACTTGTCCGGGGGGCTTATGATCGATTCGGGGTTGCAAGAATATTATAGGGGATCAAATATAGCTGCAATTTGTACAGGATATGCTTATTTACATATCTAGAGAATTATTTCATTTAATTAATTTTATTATAACTTTGGAGGACTTGTTGCATTTTTAAATAAAATAGTGAAAAAAGTATATAGATCAAAAATTGTCCTAAGTATAAAATACGCACACTATTTGCTTCAATTTGTCGATACTTTATTTTTTTCTCATAGAAGCTATAAATAAGAACTGCAGGTGTTAGCGACTTATTGCAGTAGTGCTCAAACATTTTTTTAGTCAATCAGTCACTTACATTAAATGTATTTTATTAGAAGTTGCAATTTGATGTCCTTATCAATAGTCTGGTATAAGTGAATGTTTATGTGTACACATAATATAAGGTAGAAACTATTGAAATAAGGTAAGAAAATATATATGTCGAAAAACTTTGGATTTAAATTTTTAATATTTTATAAATATGTTGTACAAATAAAATTATATTAACTTAAGCTTCGTAGACTCTGGTAGCCACAACGTCCAAACCGTCGAGTGTGGTTTCCTGGAATTGAAAGAAGACATATAAATTAAAACAAAAGAAAATTCACGAAGGAAGCATTGTGTTCAGATATTCTTATTTGCACCAAAACTATCATTTCAAAATACAACTTTTTAGGTTACAAGAGTTAATGTCGGTGCATTGTCTTAGGTCTGCTGCAAAGTGAGTTGGTGACTTGAATTTTTTTATACTCGAATCATGATTATGGGTAATTTTCAATATAAATATTACACCAATAATCATAACAATAATCAGGTTTAGGTACCGTTTTATTTAACTGTATCTAAACCTGATTATTGGTATACCCACATTTCCTCGATTAATACTTGAATAACATATGGATAATTTTCAAAATAAATATTATATGCCAGTTTTATGTAATGGTACCTAAACATTATTATTGGTATACCCAAATTTTCAATGTACTTATTTAAGTCGCCAGAAAAAAAGAATTTTAAAACAAAACAAAACTGAGTGTGTTAAAAACTTTAGATACAAGTTTAAAATCATTTATATCGATTTATTATTCAAAATTGGATCCTGCATACAATTAATAGCTTAAACATGACATTGTTACTAAAATTTGTTCACATTTATTCAGTTTATTACATAGTCGATTTTTTTTTGTTTTTTAACTATGTTAGTTTTTTTAAGAGGTACCTTTGTCATTTTTGCAGCTACAGCATACCATATACTTTTTCAATATGTATTCTTTAATTTTATACGCCACATGACGTATTTGATTAAAGTTTCATTTTTCCGTATTACAATATTTAATTTTTGGCCGCCATATTGCTTTCTCTGTGACGTCATATACTCTTTGTTATTCTCTATTATAAGTTATCAAAATCTGTTCTATATAAATTCTTTATTCATTCATATATAAATCCTAGATACACTACACTCCTCTTTGGTTTAATAAATAGCAAGGCTGCACATGTATTCTCGCGAAACGCAAGCCTGTATATAGTAATAAATCATAAATTTATATTTTTTACTATAAACACCTCATGAAAAATATTAAGAAAAATACCAAATTACCAGCATAATCAATATTTCTTACTGTGAAATAATATGCTCACGTCGCGTCGTATAACTTTGATGGCGCCGTGTGCCAGATACAGTGTACTCCACGATATTTAATCCTGTTTAGTATGTTGTATACTTCATAATATTCAATCCTTTATTGGCATTGAAATAGTATACCTCGAGAACCATATGAAATTTGAAAAGTATTTTTTGACTATAGTAGTCTTATTTTGTACTCAGACGAAAAACCATAGAAAACGGTAGGCTATATTACTAATTTGATAACAGTCAGTTATAAAAGATCTATGTTCAACTTATTATACTTATTTGATAATATAAGTACCTAATTAGGCGTTATTACCCTGAATATAAGATAAGATAATATTTTTCCATCAATTAAAATGGGGGAATCAAAATCGATAGCATATATGGCAACATTAAATGCGATAGCGGTAATCGCGTTTTATAAAACAGATGATGTAAACTTTTATGGTTAATCTTCGGTTTTGAGACGTAACAATTTAACTTTATAAGACAATTTCTTAAGGGAATTTGAACAGAAAAACAAGGAAGGAACCTTACAGAAGTTTTGATATGAATATTTATAGCATCACAGATATTTCATAAATATAAAAGACAGACTCGTACTAATATTACCGTTTCTTTGTTACCGGCGAAAGTTATTCAACAAACCTCTTTTAAATAATATCCACGACCTGGTTTGAATTTGCTATCGCATATTTCGTCTTTTGTAGCATACGAGTATACGATTCTGAAACATTAAATAAGCTTCACATGTATTTATTAATAATTTTGTTGCTACGTTTTGTTAGTACTTTCTTTCCCGTGGACAACATATTTATTAATAAAATACATATGTTGTCCACGGGAAAGTCCTAACCTCCATTTTATTTTTGTTTTTATACGCTGTATCGATTATCACAGAAATTATTCGTTGAAAAATATTATAAAAGCTGATCTATTATACTTCTAATTCTTTGATCATATGAATTAAATGAAATACAATATATGAATTACATTTATAATGAACGACGTATACTCGGTAGACACGTTATACCTATATAAAATATATAAAAAATATAGCCCGAAGTAGGCCCACGCGCGAAGAGAGACAATTCACTATAGCACGTATTTATGTAAAAGATATAGTCGTACATATTCAAGATTTGCTTTTCATCTGAGAACCAAAATACGGTTCAATGAATAGATATGCGTTTTGGCCAAAGGGTCGAGATCAATAGGTCTAATATCGAAATACCGATAAATGTAACCTTTACCTTTTTGAGAAATAGTTTAAATGCAATGTTAAATTAATACGTATGTACTGATTATTCAACAATGCTGATATGTAAAACTTGGATTGTTATTCAAACCTCAAAATCGAGAATTAAATGCTTATTACATTGAACAAATTCATTAATATCAGTTTATATTAAAAAGGCATACTTTAAGTGGGTGATTTGAGTGGAAATCGTGTCACACAGTAACTGGGCCTTTTTTTTACACGGGTTAAAATTCTTGTGATATATTTCTAAACTTATTTAGAAAATTTATCAGTTTTACTAACGTAGAGAGTATGCAAAAAGCATCTCATTTAGATGGTCAGTGTGTAGTTACGTTTGTTAAATTTGAAATTTAAGCACAATTAAAACTAATCTGAAACCGTCCTTTTTTGCACATGCGTTCAAGTTATTTTTATTATATTATTAATTGTTAGTTTTTATTATTAATTAGGTGTATATTAGCTAATAAATAATATTTATTTTCTAATAATGTATATTTAAGGTTTCATTGTATTTTGTTAAAATAATTAATTTGTTTAAACAAAAATAATTGTGACACTCTACATTCATTTGATTTAAACGATCATTAATACATGCATATTCATTTATACATTTTATAAATACAGTTAAAATTATGTGAGATATAAAAAAAATTACTTTTTTATTTAATAAAATTATGGAAATTAGTTTTAAAATTTTTATTTACTTCTAAGAGCAGATTGTTAGCAGGAGGAATTCTCTTTAGGAAAGTTCCATAAACTAATTGGTTGCTTTATGGCATGCTGGAGTTCCGCAAAAGGCTGCGCTAGGTTACGTGGGAAGAATCTCTGTGCTAAGTAGTTTTATGCTTTACAAGAGTTAATAGATTTTTAATGAAACGTAAAAGCAGATAAATATACTTTTTACGTTTTAATCAATTTGCTATAGTTTGCGGTTATGTGACAATGAATCAGGGGATACCGTGGATCGTTGATTATATTTATATATATATATATATATATATATATATATATATATTTATATATACATATATTATTTATGTATTTTAACGTATGTAACTGATACATGTGGTGGACTTATTTCTACGAGAGCAATCTCTTACAGCCAACTAAGACACAAGTCCAGCCCGGCTCATCGAGCGGCCGTGAATCGAATCAGGGATCTCGCGTTGTGCCGAGCCTTCAAAGGCCGTATGCCTTGTGATTAACCCAATACCACCACGGCGATGATTTATTTGGAAGTTTGATTCAGTATCCAAGTTAGTAAATGTATTCATATTGATAAGATTGCATTAGTTAACTTCATAGGAAATTCCTTAGATATTAAAATCATTATTTTTCCGTTAACGATCATTGGGTCACAGTGGATCATTTCTTTCGGGGAACAGTGAATGTGCGATCCACTGTTCCCTACTGAGGTAATAATATATTTATTCTATTACAGTCATTAATTAAATTATTTTCATTTTTTACAGAAAAATACCGGGAAATAGGAAAAGAAACACTGGATTCGAATTGCATACACAAGAAGAAATGCGAAATACCTTGTAATTTGTAAATAATGGACAAAAAATTAGAGTCGTGGCACGATCGTAGCAGATAAACATAGCAATTGATGATAGAACAAATATGAGGATATTTTGTTTGACTTTAGGTTTGATTAGGTAAGTACCTAAATGCTGTTTTGTTTTATCATTATTTTTTAATCAAGCAGAAAACAAAAAAAATCTGATGATTAAAGCAAATATTTTCGTGTTTTGGTTTCAAAGATAATTTGAGTTTTTAAATGTTTAATGTTTTGTTTTCATGTGCCCGCTTCAGCAAGTCATGTATTTTTTATTTTTTTTATTCTTAAAACTAGCTCCCTATAGACAGTTAAATAGTACTTAAAAACATTTTAATGACTAAACCTAGACTGTCTATTGATTAATAATGTGATTATTATATTTAAGGACAAAATGTTAATAAAGACATTAAATATAAAACGTTTTAATTGGTCTGAAATCTTCGTGATACACTGTGCGTTATATCGACCCACCGTTACCCAAGTGCTGATCCATTGTTACTCATGCCTAGGGTACAGTAGATAAATTTCCTTTTTTTATAAAAGTGATAATATCTCGTAAACTAAACACCCCAGATGGTAATTTCAAGATTTTTTTATCGATTAATATTGTCTCTTTCGATCTTATTAATCACGTAGGCGTTTTAACAAAAGTTTCACAACAACTGCGATCCAAAAAAATATGATCCCCTGTGACTCACCTTCCCCTACCCTAATTCACTATAATGTGCAGTACGGTTAATGCATTACAATTCGAAATAGTTTTGACAATACAATGATATTCCCTATATTAAAAGACAGTGAAAATGTATTTTAGAACCAAATCGAAAAACTACGTTCCACATCCTGAACTAGCGTCGTGACGACGTAAAATGGTTTAAATTAGATCTAGAGAATGCTATGGAAGTCCATTTATTATTTGCTTTAATCCAATTATTTTCAAAAAATCATATTTTCTCTGGCCTTGCATTAATTAATTTATAATAACCTCTACCTCGCTATATGTCATTTTGGGTTCAATTTTGTGTTACATTCAAATTATTATGACTATTTAACGTTTGTATACTAGAAGATGCACGGAAATTCCCGACTATTGACAGAAGGTCAGGACGCTCTTCCGTGTCGCTTTCGCCTGTTTACCCATATATATTTTCATGCTTAGGCTCTTGAATAAAAATATGTTCTTATTAAAATGTTAACATAACAAAAGTATTAGTAATATAATATTACAGAAGAACAGAAAAACGATGGAATAAATAACGATGGCACAGGTAGACAATGGAATAAATAAAACTTTCAACAAATTATCGTATAACCTTGATAAATGTGCGGGGAAAGAGGGGAAAGAAGATTTTGTCAGTTATATCGCATTACGTAAACATTAAATAAGACGCAAGATATTGTATGTAATCGTTATCTTTCAATTATATTTGTGTATTGTTTTATATTCTTAAACTGTTGATAACTAGGTGGCCTCAATTTATTATCACCTACTGAGAGCCACATATAGATAAATATACAAATATACATATTTAAATATAACCAGTTAGCAGTTTTGGTTCGCAGAAACTTTCAATAAAATTAATTTGAATTTAATAGATCATAAATTGGAATAGAAAAATAATAGTTACATTAAAAAAAGGTCTAGAAATGGATAACAACGTTTCCGAATTTTCCATGAATCAAATTAACGTTGATAAACAACCGTTGCTGGAAATGATAAAGCAATCCTCTGTTCAGTTGTGACTATGTTTATTGATGACTCATGTGTAGACACAGTTCTATATATAGGTATATCTGCGCTAATATCCTATATCTTACATATTATGTCATGTATACATTTAAGATATAAGTTATGACAAGGTATGTCTATCTATATCTATAAATACTAGGATTTGTCACGGCATTCTCATGGTTTTCGTGATTTCGAATTTATCATTGCTTTATTTCACTCTTTGAACAGTAGTATTCTTGTAACGATTGTCTTCATCTGATCTCCGCGTGAAGTCACTTTTAAGTTTTAATGGAGGGAAGATTAGAATAGTTCATTTGGTTTTTGTATAACAAATATTATACAAAATCATATCGAAATTCCTGTTTCTTATTATAGCAAAGTGGTCAAATTTATTTCAATAGGAATTGCAACTGTGCTGAACTTCCGAATAACAGTCATGTACTGATTATTTTAGACAGTCTCACCAGCGGTGATAGTTTTCAACCTACGGTTTACCACGTTTGTGTACTGATGTGCATTAGAAAACTTCTATCCGTTCAGGAAACCAATGCCAAATTTAGCAAGAGCAACCTAAGACCATGAAATGGTCCAGTACATAATGAGATAAAACTAATAATCAAGAAAATTAAGATAAAAAAGCTTTTGCAGTTAAACGGTTTTATTGAACAGTCGATAATATACTGGAAGCTCGAAAATAATTGCGGGTAACTAATCTAGGGCTTTAATCAGACTAAAACTATATCATGGGGCGCATTTAGCAGCAAATTTTATTTTGTCGGAGCTTGCATAATCCAGTCTTATAACTTAAACTATTGTATATGATCTCAAGTCTCACAGGTTATGCAGACAGTACTCAAGTAGCATCAGAACTGTGGATTTAGCATCTGGAGTTTAGTGATCAAATCTCTGCTTGAGATTCATAAAACAAAATTAAAATCAGCAAATTATTAAGGGTATCGATTTAGGCAGGCAATATCCCTGCAGTATAAGAACTGAGGAGTTGGAGTCCGAGTTCAATGATCAAATTTACTTAAGATCCATAATACTAATTTAAAATCAGCAGCTCTTCAAGTTTCGCGGTTTAGGGAGGCAGTACACTGCGGCATCAGGATTTGAGGACCAAAGTTTATAATTATGAACAGTTACTTGAATGGACAAACTTTATAATTATTAAATGTTAGTAGACTCGGCTACCAGAAGTAGTAAAAAAATCAATTTCAAGATTTGAATTAACATCAATATACGGACGTGAATTTAAAATCTTTTAAAAATGAAGCGAACGTCTTTGTAATCAAATTAATTTGAAAACTAATAAAAGGATGTGGCTCCTTGATAAATAGTATAATTACATTTTGATTATGAGTAATTTTTTTTGTAATTTTATTCAAAACCTTTTAATAAAAATAAAATAATAGCGTGCCCAACAATAACTTACCACAAATGTGTTAAGTTGATTATCTGTTACCAAATTAAAACTATTTTATGGTGTTAGATAATTCAAAGTTAATTCCGTCGTTAATTTTTAAAAAATTCTAATCTAAATTGCTAGTTTTATATTTTATTTTAAAAATATGACTTTTTATTTTCCTGTTAGGATTAGAACTGCTACTAATATAATTTTTCCGACTTTTTTGTTCAGTATTTTCTTGTATAATCTAGAGGAATACAGACATGATGCTACATTTCTGAGACAACTCCCTTTGCGTAATTTTTTATTAAAAAGATAAATGGCATTACGATAATATATTCTACTAGCTGACTATTTTATTTTCTTCATGAAGTAAAACGATATCAATTATTAATCACTTTTGAAGATTTTTTCGCACAAATTATAATTATTTTCCTAGTGGAAATAGCTTCAGCCGTTTATAATAGATTGATGGATGTTAAATAGAGTATAATAGGTTATTTGTTCCAGGGCCGTAAAACTGAAAAAATCATACATTATAAAAAATGACACTAAAATTTGCGTAAAAGGCCATATTTTTAAAATAAAACATTTGGTGTAAAACTCACCGTGGTCAAAGTGTTTCCTTCGAATTTCATAATGGTCACATTGTCTTTGCCATCGCTAGACTTCCTGACGTAGCGGAAGCCTCTACCCTCACCAGTGACTATGGCCTTAACCTTGGCGCCATCCGTCCTCGTGTCGTCGAACTCCTCGCCCAACTTGAACTTACTGGTCATAACTCTTCCAGCGATATTCCTTGTGAGTGTGAACTCGTCGTCATCCTTTGCGACGGTAATTGACTCTGGGCTAGCCATGACCTTCTTGATAGCTTCATCGTCGAGGCCTGTAAAAATAAAAAGGTTTTTAATGTTTTTTGGAACCACAAACTTACCTGAATCTTCAAAGACACTTTAAAAAAATCAATTTTTTATGCATAGTCAAGAAAAAAAGAATGGAAGGAGAAAACTGGCCATCGGTCATGTCATAACATGAAAATATCGACTGATCTCTAATCGGTCCGATTCACTACGTAGTTTTTTTTAGTAATGAACATATTTTAAGGAGATCTTTCTGACAATAAAGACCATATTATTTTAATTTTTTTAAACAAAACTTAAAATGAATATTTTAAATAACTTTTTAAAATAGAAAGCTATTATATTAATAACAAAATATGAAGTAATTTCATTAGTCAAATATTTCAAATAAATTAATTTTTGCAAATGAATGAATGATTCAAAATTAAAATTTATTACTTAATCCGTAAAGATGAAAAAAAAGTAGGTTAATATGAAGTTATTTTCGGGTCTTAAAACAATAGAGCCAATTAAAAGGTGCAAGGAAAATATTTATAAACTACGCATTTATTAAAGTTTTGTTAAGTTAAAAGATTTATTTGTAATTAAATAACAAACTAAACGTTTATTTATTTACTACTTAGTTTAATTAATGACGTTTTAACAATATTTACAATTTTGTCTTGCATTTGTGAGTAAATAAATGTGTATAATATTCTACATTGGTAATTTTATATTTTATCCAGCGCTGAATCAAGCGCGCAGTTGCGGCTTATACTGGTTTTTTTATTTTTATTTTTAAAAAATAAAAAGAAACTCGCTGCGTACTGTGTTGGAATATAGTATTTTTTTAGGTCAAAACGATTTACTTTTAAATGATTAGTGCTGGACATAACAAGATACACATTACTTTGTTATGTCCAACCCTAATCCTTTAAAAACACAAATATAAAAGTAAAGCTTAACTGTAATTTTCTTTTTTTTAAACTGTAACTTATAGTTTCAATGACAGGATTCGACTGATTGCAAAAAGTTGTGCGTATAAATCCTACTTATTGTTAAACTAAAGTTGCGATAATAGAAACAAGTGGCGTACCGTAACCCTTCAGCAACTCTTCGAAGTTCTTGCTGCTGGTCAGTTTGAAGGTTTTGTCTTCGTAAACCATCTTCTTTTATAGTTATTGAAGTGTTATGAATTGGAAATAGGTAAGAAGCGTTCTGCAAGTGGCTTGGATGCCGTACGGTATTTATAATGGATGGCTATCAGGTTGGTTCGAAAAATTATCGTGTGAAGTCATCGACATGATAAGATAGACGAGCGTTTCATTATAATTGTATAGATAAAGATTACTAAATTCAATGTTACGTGGCGAACAATAATTGATTACGCGTGCATATATTGTGACTCAAAACAATTTGCCCTATTTTTGTTTTTATTTCGTGAATTTCTGTTCTCAATACTGCTTTGACTCTGTAACTTGCAGCGATATCATCAAAATGAATGTAGCATCAATCTTTTATAAAAAAACGAATTCTGTATAAATGAAATTGAATTTCTTACATTGATCTTGAGTGAGTGTCACTAAAAATCAAAATAATTTGTTCTAAAATATATTTAAATATTTATAAATACAATTAAAATGTTTGTCTGTGATTTTCACATTTTTAGCTAATTCAGGCACATCTTGACATCGAATTATTTATAAACAATTGTAAGCACAGCTCATATACTAAAGTTGTAAGCGTCGTTTCTTTTTCGCTGAAAGTATTGTGTTTAACAACAAAGTAATAAAATTAAAACAAGAAAAGGAACTACACGGAAACAGAGAAAAGGCTATTGTTGCAGATATCGGTCCCTTACGAAGATGTAATTGAATATAAATGCACTGATGGAGCAAGCATGAAGATGAAAAAAAAACGCTCGGACGCTATTGCCGAGAAATATAATGCTAGTGATGTTATTAATGAAAGGGTGAGTACAGTCAAATGTACACGTTAATAATGAAAATAGAATACAGAATTAATTTGTTTTCACGAATATAATTTCTTTTTTATATTTATATACAGTGTTACTTATTTTATTTATTCCAAGCCAATCGTATTTAAGGAGTAAACTCCAGTCGCGTGTCGGAGCTGACACGCACAATTTTTTTATTATTAGATATATGTGATATAAAATAAGAGAAAAAAATCAAAATACAAAAAAGGCAGTCTTTTTAAAAATAAGGTTCATGTAATATTTTACAAATCAAAATATTTCAATACAAAAGAAACAAATAATTAACAAAGATGATATAGCATTGGTCAACAACCTAAGTTTTAGCAAATAGCATTTTAATAAATCTTGCTAGCAATCATTTAAGTAGTAAATATAAGTTTTTTAAACCTCAATGTTTCATTTTTAATCTTTAATTTTTAATCAATAAAAAGTAAATAAATAATAACAAACAAGACAGATTCTATCTGACAGATACGTAAAATTATACATTTTTTTTTATTAAAAAAGAGTTTTCGTTACGAAACAAAAATTTATTCTGTTTCCGTAATTACGATACAGGATTTCATAAATTTAGGAATTCTAATATCGAAAAAATTAAAGCAACATTTCGGAATTCCGGAATTCAAACAAAATAATCAACAAACAACGAGTTCTCAGGAAGAAAACGTTACTCGTAAAAATAAATTCTTAAAAATGATAGCCGAGATAGATAGAGACTAATATTCTATCTGACAGATAAGTACGTAAAGTTATACATTCTTTATTAAAAAACAGTTTTCGTTACGAAAAAAAATTTTATTCTGATTCCATAATTCGTATAGGACTTCTTAATTTTAAAATTCTAATATCGGAAAAACGAATGCGAAATTTCGGAATCCTGGAGTTCATGCGCTGGTTTATATTTTATGCTCTGTGGTAGAAATAATTGTACCCTCTGAAGTAATGAATGCTACATGCGTATTAAAGCGTATGAATAAATACATTTTTAAATAGAGAACACAATGCAATACCAGTTTAAATTTTAAAAAATGTTCCTAGTCTTTTTAAAATTACTTACGGTATTATGAAACATACAATTAATGTTGTAAAATACCGAAGAAAAGCTCTTTATTTTGACCATATCTAATGTTCATATAATTTACACTGCATATTTTTACTATTTTATGTGCTTCTAGCTTTGCGCCACGGTCACTCACGTGAAATTCGAAATAAAGAAAGTTGTTAAATTTTTTTTCTCTCACTTGTTGCTCTTATTTTAAGCTATAAGTTATAATTAAATCATGCAATAAATTATTAAAGAACTTTAAATAAATATCATAAAATCAGTTTATATTTAAGATGACTGAAACATTCACGACGATATTAAAAACATATCTACCGTCTAAGAAACCGTATTGTGCAGATGAAATTGGAATCTTAGCTTTGTTTAATTTTTATGAGGAAGCTTTATTGAGCAACTAATTGCTTGCGGTTAAACCCGTGCGGGGTTTTGCCGCTCTTCAGTTCAACCTTAACGTGGTGAAATTTACCGCAGATGACGAGTTTTATAGTTTAAGTGTAAAGTTAGGTTTGACTGATAATCATGACTGACGTTTTTGAGTTTCGAAAAGCAAACCTAAAGATGGAATTTTTTTTTGCAAAATGCAGTTTTCCTATTTGAATTTTGAAATTTTTGACAAACTGTTGTCCATAGTTGCGCCCATGTAATTTTAGGAAAATATAAAATACACAATTCTTTTCAAAAAAATGGGTTCAGATTCCAATGAGGCCAGATGTATAAATATAGGGTATTAATATGAAGATAATTTGCAAGATCTGACACTTAAAATTTGTTGTGAAGAAGTGCGGCGCGAGTCGCAAGTTACGCGATGGTAGTCTATATTAAAATGCCACGTAATATTTAATTCATGACTTTGCTACGTAAAACTGAGCAAGTTTTTCCTTTAAAAAA
Source organism: Druceiella hillmani (assembly GCA_039881145.1). Taxonomy (NCBI): domain Eukaryota; kingdom Metazoa; phylum Arthropoda; class Insecta; order Lepidoptera; family Hepialidae; genus Druceiella; species Druceiella hillmani. The sequence continues at coordinate 34,879,273 of JAYKKI010000009.1, read as the reverse complement.
TTAAATAAAAAAAATTTGAAAACTTGTTGTTACCTATTGACGGTGGTGTATATCGTCGCGAGCTTTTCCTAAAATATGGGTAGCCTATTCTGTTTTAAGTGTGCAGGCGAATTTTTTTTAAATGTTTATGTTCACTGATTTACTTCTGTAAATAACAGCCTAATTACATATAACATATCTTTTAATATAGAGATTTATTGGGCTGTTTAGGCGAATGAACAGACAAATTTTAATTTATTAAATTGGCAGGGATTAGTATCTAAAATGCGGTAAGTACTCGATCAGTGGTTGCCAAATAAATTTACATTAAGTCTTTGCTAAGAAAAATAATTTTAGGATTTGCCCAAGATTGTCTGCTCTATTGTCTATAATAACATTTTGGAGACAACTTCATATATTTTAGTTAGTAACACAATCTAACATATGTAGAATTAACCCAAACAATATTATTGAAAATCAAGCAATTCCTCGGGCAAAGACTACACTTTTTTTCTTCCGTACCATGACATATGGCGTTACCATCTATCTAAATATTTAATTATTATAGTGTCATGACGATTTTAATGTCCAACATTTGCAAAGGTTTTCTTGCAATAAAAGTTCTCTAAAATAATATTTTAAAAATTAAGTGCACACATTGCCATACATTAAAAGATACGCAAAACTTTTTATTTAATTGGAATTAAAAAAAGTCAAATTTATAAAATCAGTCATTCAAAATAAGTTATATGGTACTTCATTTTGAACGTCAATATGATATAATAACTGCGCTCGTGACTTTGTACACACAGAATACTGAAAAATGGACCTATGCCGGTTTTTATAAATATACTTCCACACTTCCACCACTGGTCACGCCCATTTCGATAATGTGTGTTCGGATGGAACACCGCGTTGAGTGATTTAATACAAACGTAGCGCCATCTATTGTTGTACATATTTAAACTATACATTTATGTAAAAATTAAGTGTCAAGTATACGCAAGATACTTCTTTGTTGTTTTTGTGCTAATGCAATGTAAATAATCTTTTGAAAATATAATATTCATATATCTTCTGATTGAATGACCACATTACGAAAACAAATTATTTATATTAATCATTTTGTTTTTATAAAACTCTATTCGAATTGGTCAGTTATTTTTATGTGTGGGATAATTAATTTCAAGTTTTACTTCTTCGAACGGAATAATATATGAGCAAAAATAAAGTAAATACTCTTTTTGAGACAGTTGGCAAAGTTCGCAAACTAAATTTATTGCATACAAAGCTGTGTAAACGAATTTGTGTACTTTGTGAAAATATAGAGAGAGATTAAACAAATTTTGCAAAACAGTTGTTAAGGAATCCGTATAACTGAGTCGCTAGAATTCTATTGACAATTGTAATTTTTGCCTCTTAAATTCTTGAGATACTGTTGAATAATATAGTAGCTATTTTGATTTTAAGACGTAAATAAAAATATATGTAATACGAAGCCATGTTTGTGTTTGATATATTCAGTTTTTGGTCATTTTTAGGATTCTGCCGCAAACTGGGAATCTTTATTTTTTCGCCCTATCCGTCTGTCTGTCTATCCATTTGTAACAGCCATTTTTTTCGCAGAATATTAGTATTATGAAGCTGAAATTTGGTATGGTTATACATATTTATAACGCCTACAATATTATGTAATAAAATCTTTGAATCATTTTTATGGTTCCTCCCCTGTATGTAAAGACAGGGATATTTTTTTTATTTGCATACAGTATCGTTGATTAGATCTTTCAAAAATATTGACGGTATGTCATGAACACTTTTTCTATACAAGGACCCGTTGACGAAATATTAAGGTTTAAAGTGGTAAGTAATTATTGTTAAAAGTTACGTGTTCCCACACCCTACCAGATAAACCGTTATTTTTTAATATCTGAATAGTATTCATAATAGTAGAACATATAAAAAAATTAAAAGGAAAATTATCATAGCAAGTATGCTCTACTAGTCTACAAGTAATAATTGATCAACTTATGACATACAGTTGAATCTGTAAAAAGTTCAAAGAAACTCCTTAAAAATGACTGATATCAACTGCAACAATAATTTTTTATTTTAAATTGTATATTTATTATGTCTGTGAAATATACACTACGCAATATACTTCTAAATTTATTTTGTGATAAGTAACATTAGTTAAATATGCACCATGATTACACCTTTAAAATATATATATATATATATATATATATATATATATATATATATATATATATATATACCTTGTAATCTATACACGTAGTAAAATTATAACAGTGTAAATTCTGTACATGGAAAATATTTGAAAAAACGATTGATAACAGAAGTGGAAAAAACTTTTTTTCGAATTTTTGTCTCTCTGTATGTTGAATATATTTGGCGTTAATTTTGTAGAAATTCATTATTTACAATTAAATGAAACTTCGTGATGTAGTATTATTTCTACTTTCTTTAAGTTCTTTAGAAGAAGAAACCTAGGTCGTGGTAAAGAACTTAAACAAAGTAGAAATCATATTACATCACGTACATTTCATTTCTCTGTATGTTATTTTGTGCGTTAATCAAGCAAAATTTACTGGATGGATTTGATGACATTTGGTATGATAGTAGTTCATAACCAAGAGCAATATATGAGATAAAGCATTTTTTCTTCTTTTCCCAAATTTCACGTGAGTTAAATCGTGGGCACAGCTAGTAAATTTATATTGTAAATAGTTTAATGGAAATTCTAAATAGCATTAAATGTTTACAAGTGAGAATATTCATAACTCGAGATCTACCATACTTTTATTTGAAAGGTCAATAGTTATTTTGCGACGTCAGTTTATAATAATTTTCTATTATTGGCGCAGCAAAGTGCCAAATAAAAATTTGCTCCGGTATCGGCGCACAGCTCCAGTAGCTCCGTCACGTAAGGTCGAGGAGCCCCACCAATGTGGAGGCGGTAATAATATTAATGGCCGAGATATAAATCTGAACGCACCCACCATAAAAATACGCTCGTAACTGGCTTTTAATAATATCGAGCGTTTAGACAGCCGGTTCCTTCTATCGATTTTTCTTACGTAATGGTGTAACTTGGCATTCTGAAAACGGTTGCATTTATATCCGTTTACCTCATAACCGTTGTTTCCGTTCATTTGACGTATATATATTAAAGTCTATATAACTTTAATTTTAAGTATCTAATAGACGATATCTAAACGTGAGGTCGTTTTTAACGGTTGTTTATTGTGGCTGTGCAGGTGTATTTGTTTATTTGAGTTATTTCCTTCGTTGCATTTTTAAGGCTTCGTAGCCAAACTAGAACACGTACAGTTTTGCCAAGTCCGTCTGTATGATATGGTTTTATAAAGCTTACTAAGATAAGAAAAACATTCTTAAAAAAAGTAGAAATCTCGAGAAGGAAACAGTGTTTGACAGCCGCATATTTTTCGAAAGTTTGTAAGAGCTGTGTAGCGTTGGTAAGATTTTACCGTATGATATAGATATAAATATTGATCATTTCCGTAGTTGAAAGGGGTGGGGTTGAATTATTTAAGGGAGAATTTACGCAACGAAATGGAAAAGCAAAAACATTTCAAAATAAATATTTCAAAAGTTTCTGCTGGAATTAAATCACAGGAGTCCATATTTACTTTGCTATTATACTGTCCGTAGGTCTATGTTATGCGTTAATTATGAAATTTAAAGGAGGCAAGTGACGGCGATTTTGTAAATTTAAAAGTTAACAGGAAACTTTTATTTTGGTAATATTCCATACCTCAAAAGAAAAAAACGGAACCTTCATAATATCACTCACTTGTCTGTTTGTCCGTCGTTTTCAGTTGTTTTTTTCAGAAACAGTTTGATGTAGAAACTTGAAATTTGGCAGAGTAATAAAGTATATTAACCCTCACACATCTTATAGCTGACACTCAAAAATGTATATTGTGTGTAAATATCATTGGAAAGGGGTAGTTATAAGGGTCTCAGAAATATTATTTTCATAATTTTAAGTAGTATTTTTTCAGAGAAATACTAAAAAATGTGTACAAAAATATTATGAAAAAAATGTGAAATTATGAAAAATAGTTTACTTTTTAGATGCCTGTGTAAAGGTTGTCAGATAAGAACATTAGCGTAGGTATTTTTGAGATGTTTCTGATAATATATATGTCCCTCATATATATACATATATATATATATATATATATATATATATATATATATATATATATAATTAGGTATTTTTAAATATTTTTTTCGTTAGGAAGTGCAAACCTAGCTAACGCATCGTAGGATATGCCTACGCGTTAGCCAGGTTTGCGCTTGGCCGATTTTTGTGTAGATACATATCATTACATTTTTGAATAGTTTTAGTATAATTAAATGTGGGATATAATATGACTAAGGTATATATATATGTGAAGAGGTGATAGCATATGTACGAAATCACAAGTTGAGGAATAAAACAATTTCCAATGAAGAACTGCGGAGGTTAAAAGTAAGCCACTGTCTGGCATCTCCAAAAAAAAAATAAGAAATTTTCGTGCACCTATCATCGTGTTTCCTATTTTCGGTGATTGCAAACCAATATACCTACAGATGGACTTCACCTGACGTTAGAAATATGGTACTTATACAGGCTGATCTATCGTGAAATTTATACTAGTTGGTTTATCTTAGAATTTTATTTTTCACCCTATTAACGGTTTCATGACATTCAGAGCTAATAGACAGATGTTTATCTGTGACAACATTTCAGAAAACACGTGCTTTTGATAGCCAATTAAACTACATAATATGTAAGGGTCAACACTACGTTTCACTTTTCATGGATTCATTTTTAACCTGAACATCTCTCAAATATAACAGGTAAAATCTCAGACACCCCTAATTATTTCAGGTGAAACAAAAAAACCTTAATTTATACCTGCACGGTCGTAAATACACCTTTAAAATATTATTTATATTAATTATAGGTTAAAAATAAAAAGTAATAACAGCAACATTGTTTTATATTATAATGCTAGTTCTATTATTATTAGAATAATATTACTTATCATTATATTGCAGCAATGATCACGTAGCAAACTGGGGAATAATAACCCGTTGTGGCGTTAAGATTTTAATTTTGATGCGTTAAAGATTTTGATTTTGTGGCGTTAAGATTTTGATTTTGACGCGTTAAAGATTTTCATTTTGTGGCGTTAAGATTTTGAACAGAATCTTATTTATATGAGTTTTAGCGCAATGCATGTACGGAAGCTAGGTTTATTATACAATATTATGTCCTCTCTAGCGCACTGAGCGGTAATAAAATGTGTTGAATCCAGCAAAAGACTTTTAACCTACTTTGCTTTTCCTGCAGTACTTTCAACGTTCTTTACATTTTATCGCAGGTTGTGTAATAGGCTAGATTCGTTGTAATGACTATGGCTCTTTTTATTAAAAAAAAACATTAATGTTCATTGACTGCGTATTTTATTTAAAACTATAAAGTAAAATATAATGACAACGTATCCATAAATTTGTTTTGAAGCAAATTGTAGTTATAAAACTGATGATGTAGTTATAAACTGACTTACAATGTAACGACTCATAAACTGTGCTCCTGAACTATTGTATTTCGCAAAAAAAATTGTTTTCATTTTATTTATTTATACCAGCTTCGAACTACTGTATCGCTCGTAAGGAAAAGGGAAAAAGTAGTTAGGAAATTTAAAAAAAAATCGAAGCTAGATCTAATAGATCTTAGCATTAGATATAGCTAAGTAATTCGAGATGCTTAGAAGCGAAAAAATGACATGAACAGAAATAAAAAGCCTGTGTCCTGCAGTACGTAGCCGTAGGCTGATATGTTGCCGTGACGTGATAATACTTATGTTTACGCTCTTATTTATGTTCACGCTTTTAATTGTGTTCACACTCTTACTTATGTTCACGCTCTTACTTATGTTCACGCTTTTAATTATGTTCACACTCTTACTTATTTTGAAGTTTTTAATTGTGTTCACACTCTTACTGATGTTCACGCTCTTAGTTACGTTCACGCTTTTAATTATGTTCATGCTCTTACGTATTTTCACGCACTTACTTATGGATACGCTTTTACTTATTTTCACGTTATATGTTCTTATCTTTTATTCGCTCTGTTCTTATTAACGGGATAATTTTTTTCTTTTAAATGCTATTTTGGAAAAATCCTTAGTTCATTTTTATGAGATAGGTTATATGCATTCAAAATTTTATGGAGATTATTTGAGTAGGTTAACACGTGAAAGCTGAAAAAAAATAAAAAAGAAAATTCAAATAAGTTTATTGTTTGAGGTTGTCGTTGAGATATCTAAGTATAAATTTAGGTCTCATTTTGGTGCCTTTACGGCATCCATCGCCTTGCTTGAGTTTCTTTTATAAATACATCAATTTTCTCATTTCGACTGTCATGAATTCACATGACATATCTACAAGAAAGAAATAACATCTTTATTTTAACGCATGTGAGTCATGAATGTGAATAATTAAGTCTTAAAAACACCTCGTCATTCTTACTGGACGATTGTTGACATGACGTATGCATTTTATTATCGATAACTATCCTTATCTAAACAATTGGTTACCTCAATCTATTCATCGTCACCTATAAACCGATTCAATGTGATATGAAGTATTTCTCAATACTCCCTACATTTAATTATTCCTAAGTACTGCGTAACCATCGACAATCACTATATATAGAAGAGATAAAAGATGGTTCTTTAAGATTCGGAAGTAATCCTCAATTTCTTGTTCAACAGGTCCCTCCCCAACCTCCTCTCAGGGTGTCTCCTTCTGTCCCACGGTCATCCCCCTAGTCTCTTCGAGAAATTAAATCCGCAAATGTACGGCACTGTACGTGCTCACGCCCGCACACAATGCTGAATGTGTGTCAGGCGGCGGATAAATAAATAACTGCACCGATTCGCCACCATGTCGGGGGAGAGAAGGCGAAGAGGAAAGCGAGGAGAGGACACTAAGGCTGGTGTGTCAACGGAATAAAATCGAGTAACCGATTTGTGACGTTTTTAGGTGGGTGCGTTGAGTCAAATTGACAAAACAGCGTGATAATTTGAGATAATGTCGTCGACTTGTGGCAGATAAGCGAAGCGAACAAGTGTTGTAGGTTGTAAGTTATTAATATCGATAGGTGTAATATTGGTTGTATTATTCGGTTCCATCAGGGTATAACACTTGTTTAGCAAAGATTATTTTTTGTACTCGTTTATTACTCATCGTCCTGAAATTATGTCGTACTAAAATATACTTCATTATTATGGTCACATCTAATTGTAAGTAAACCGAGTAATAATGTCAATGCTATTGATGAACACTCATGTATATACCTAAACATTGAAGCTTATGAAGATGCTATGGATAGAATGAAGGTCAGCGAATATATGAGGAATCTAAAGTCCCTGAAAAACTATAATATTTTGACTGCTGCTGAATTATAATTGCTCCAGACTTAACACGAGGTTAGAAAGATAAAAAGAAGATAGAGGAGATGGAGCAGGGCAACGACAAAGCGTATAATGAACGTGCTGGCGACAAGGTGGTTGGGTGATATTTAAAAGGTGGTCGATGGAAAATGAGCGAATGACGTGCTAAGGAGGAAACCTAAATTTAGTAGCAGATGGCGAAAGGCTAATCAAGAGAGCAAGAAGAAATAGTTTATAACTAATTTATTATAATCGAAAATTGTTTTTGTTTCAAGTTTATCGTGCCCAAAGAAATCTGTTAAGAAGGGTATTCATGTGGATGTAAAAATATTATAAATTGAAAGGAGAATTGCAGTCATTAGGTTTGAAGATAAGTGGTAAAATAGACAGAAAATGGCGTGAAAGTGAAAACAAAATTAAAATGATTGTTAATAAACAAATATAAATAAATTCCTACATAAATAATCAAAGAGTAGAACATGTAGTGAACTTCAAGTACCCGGTCCAAAATTACAACAAAAAATTTCAGATGTGAAAACGAGATTGAAAGAAGAATAACGAATGGAAATTCCAACAATGAACTCACTAAACATAAAAAGAGAACTTGATGATGGTGAAAAATCAGAAAATATATCGCTATGAACTTTGTATGGAATGGAAACTGTTAAAATTTCGAAAACAGCAGGCTAGATATTACAAATTATGGTATGGGGAAGATTATAAAAGATTCATGGACCACATATAGTTATTGAGGATCAGATGCTGTAGTGTGTAAATGAAAAAAGAGAAATAACGAAAATATGAAGGTGTAAATGGATGCATATTAGGACACAACGCTTCCTCCAGCGTTCAGAAAGAGAGCAGAAATTTCCGAAAGATGGGGAAGAGGAGGACCACAAAACATTATCTTTATTAACCAAAAGATGCTGAAAGTGAGGACTGTGGACAATTTAACAGAATGGTGATAATGGAAAAAGTGTAGACTCAATGTGCGTATAAATCAGATAAATTTCTTAATAATCTGAACATCACGAAGGCAAGGAATATCGATCTGCTTCAAGGAGCTGTATTGGGATTTGTGCAACTAACTGGAAAGTTTATTAGAAGGGAATTTTTTTTGTATTAAGTATGTGATTCTGAAACGTAGAAAGTGTTCTTTAAGGAACTTTTAAAATAGAAACAAGAAGAAAATTTTATTCCAGACTCAAAAAAATTACCTGATGAGAAATAGAAACCGGATGGAGAAACGCTATAATTTTTCACTTGCGAGAGATAAATTACTACTTTAAATAACTGGTTTTTCGAATGGCTATTCCATGAGTACGTGATATTGAATATCCAATTAAAATTAGTTCAAATAAATAACAATATATAATGATACCTAGCTACACCTCGGACTTTATTTTGGTTCGAAATTTGCCTTCAGTTTTCTTTTTTTAATGTTGATGCGAAAGGAAATTTTATATAAGAGTATTAGGTGAAAATGAAGGACAGAACTTCGACCAAATTGGATGCGTAACTTTTAGGTATTTCGCAAAGTGAATAAGTTAATATTTTCCCAAAAATACCTTCGGGTTATTTCCCGTCATCATTATCTTAGTGCACAGAGACAGCAAATTGTATTGGCATGTTTTAAAAAGCCACCTTTAAGTCGTTAATAAATTTCGTTGCTAAAATTTTTCAGATCTTTTACTAAAGAAAGCTCTTTAGATCCTTATCAAAGAACTTTCATTAGTGGAAAAACTGACAGTTTTTCTTTGATAACTAAATTTTTATTATTTTGATATGAATATTTGTACATTATTTATTTTATAGAGGGTAGATGAAATATCTGTAAGTTATAGGCTGTATGGTTTTGCCGCATTTTATTTTTTAACAATTGAGATGAAATCTTTCTGAAATCCATTTTTGAAAACTATTATAAAATAAGACAAAGAAAGAATTCAAATTAATCGAACAATCATATTTTTAATTACCTTAGCCTTTAATACGATGAGATTCGAATCACTTATTTATGATTAAAAAAAACTTTTAGATGCCTGTGCATATAAAGCATAAATATTTAGAGTTGATTAACAAGTAGAATTTTCTATTCTTATTTGTTCGCAAACTAATTTTGAAATCATTGATAAAAGGAGCCGTTATGGCAGATAAACTTACATGAATATGCTGTTAGATGTCGCTAGTAGTTTAACCTTTTTCCGTGTGTTTATACAGTTTAGATGCCTCAATATAAAACAATATTGCTTACTGTTTTTGTTAAATGATAATTTGTAGTATAGTAAAATAATTGAGGTAACCGAACCGTTACTGTTGTTGCTATTCAATAATTTGATCCACGACGTCGATAAAACACGTACAACTTTAATGTCAACAAATGTAAATATGGAATCTTTGGACTTGTATCTGACTTGCATTTATCGGCTGGTTTATAACATTATGCAGGTACATACTTCTTTATTTTGAAAAAAAAAATAACACAAAAGACAAGAAGCCATTTAAAATCATATAATCCAAATAGGAAACAATTAAGGGAATGTATTTGAAGGATACACAAAAGAGCCCTTAGGCAGAATTTACAGCTTAGCTACTCGTATATTACTAGCAACTCTAAAAAAAACAAATTAGGCAAATGGAGTCACGTACAGAATATGTACACTATAGAAGACAGACATATAGAATTTATATACTTACATAAACATGCAAAGTAATAAACAGTATAGCTTCTCAATTCATGATGCTTTAGTATAGCAGTTATCCATATTTTACTATAAGTTTAGATTAGTCACACTGTATTTTTAAAGAGTAACTATTGGAAATCTTTAAAGAGTAATCATTGACTAATGTATTGGAAACCTTTTGCACATATGGTGACCTAATGTATGGAAACCTACACCTGTATGGAATATCCTAAGTGCTTTAGACACACACCCTAAAAGCTAAATTGATTCTTTGAGTTACGGCATGAACAGATTGTTTAATGGGTGACTGTTTAAAGCCGTCCGTAAAGCCGTTTTCATTATTTATCTTTTTTCATTTACACCCTTTAGCATTCAATAAATGCTAATTTGAATGCCCGTGTCAAGGTCAAATGCCATGGTAACATTTTCATTAATTTTAATTATTAGAAAACAAATTATTTATCAATAATATTTACCAGTGATAGCAAACAATAATTACAAGAATCCAAGCTGGTGAATGGAATGTAGGAACACAGATAGCCTGTAATATTTGTAAATTGATTGTTACGTTGGTGCCAAGTTGTACCAGTCTGGCCTTCGGTTTGAATAGAATTTTAATGTGAGGTCGCACCTGCTAGACGGGTTGGAGTATATTCTAATGTTCGAATTTATGTTACTGGAAATTTACTGCGCTTTTTGCTTTCGAGCGATTGATAGGCGTCATTTGTTAATGAGTGAAACAACTTGTATGAAAAAAGATATTCAATAAATATATACTCGTTTATTATAGTTTTAGCAAACGATATTGTGATATGCTTCCATGTAACTTTAATAAGCTCAATATAGGTGTAGAGTTAAAAAAATATATAATTACCAAACTGCAGAATTGGATGAGGAGATTAAGTTTGTTTAAAACACTCCCTATATTTTGAGACTGAAAAAGACAGGCCGAAAGGCTAACGCTTTCGGTCTGTATTTTTGGATTAGGAACGGAAAAATGCCTACTGCAATTGTGTGTGTGTCAGCAATGGAAATGAAGTCACATTTTACATTAATCAATTTAATTGCATTGGGTCAAAGGTAGGTATTTAGCTTTTTTGTCAAACTTCAATTTGGTTTCAGCAAAAGTAAAAAATTTAATATACATTTTTAGCCTTCCATTCCAAATAAGACAAAATGACTTACATGTTTTATGACAATTATTTCTTTAGTTTCAATTTGCCATGGTACAAGAACTGAATATGTCAGATGATGGCTTACTATGCGATCAGGAAAATATAAGAAATGACTTGTATCAAATATTAAATGTACTTTTTTCTAAAAATTAATTAGAAACTGTATCAAATATGAAATGTACTTTTTTTAGAAACAGATCGCCTTGAATTATGTGTCACTCAATTAAGCGACTATATCCCAATGTCTTTTACTAAACTTCCTGTTTGCTAAATGCAAAGTTGTGTGCCTATCAATATATACATCAAAAATATATGTTTATAGAGAAATTTATTGGTGTATTGGATACCCTATTCGAAATTATACTTGAAAGTTAATTATATCTATAGTCATACTTTTATTTTTTGACTGACTAGGTCAAAAATAGATCTGTTTTTATCCATTTATAGCGTGATCAATCTCTAGTAACTCTTGTAAATTAAAAGTTACTTATTTACGATTCGAGCTCTTATTTTTTCTTCTTATAAACTAAAATAAGAGAAATAATTACAATAAAAAATATTATTTAAAAATCGACAATCGTAATCGTAAATTTGTTGAAGCAATTAACAAAATTGTTCGAATTTTTATTTAAAACACCTCATTATTTATTATTTCAAAAGTTACGGTAGATTTAAAAGAGATACGTAATAAATACATTTGTGGTAGTTATTAGATTATAATTATTATAATTTATATGGTACAGTTTCACCCAGATGACGAGGAAAAAAATCTACTCTATGGCGTACTCTCGTAGTAATTCTTCAATATTACGTTGTCAACGCTTTTATTATTGTTATACTCTATGGTGCTTATATACTGATGGTACTTAATGTTATTCAATTTCATTCAACTCTGAAAAAATATATGTTCATACGAAAATATGTGTATATATTTTTATATTGATTTTCAACAATATAAGTTAGGTAAATTTTCGCTTTACGTTACGTTCTTTATTAAATCAAAATATAAATTTTGAATTGTTTATGCTTGTAACTTTCAATAATATATAAAATTACTATTGTGCAGAAAGAAATAACTATTATATAATAATGAAAATCATGTACTCCAAATAAGGATTACTGTTTATTGGACTGTTCTTCGTGGGTAGGGGAGGGTGGCAGAATTCCGGACATGTTAGTAAATACGAACAAAGTAATATTTGGATGTTTCGCGTCTGTCTTAGTCTGGCGACATCGTCTAATAATTTTTCGTGATGTGGCCAGTACCGAAATAGAAATTTTAACAGAAGATCGTGCATTGGTGCAATGTTAACTTTTTCAAAGTTACTTGTGCTATGTATAATATTCATAATAGCGCGTCCGTTGGAAAATCGTAAGTAAAATCAATAATATTTCTGGATGTAGCCTATTAACCATAAAATTGTGTTTGGTATTTTTCATTAAATCAGTCCACTGTTATCTCAATAATTATGACAGAAAGGGATTTTGAATTTGTAAAAAGAGTTACTTCTTAGTTTTAAATTATGATTATATGATGATAATAGATAACCAAGGATACAAAATATCCCATATAGAAACGTGTCAGTACATGACGAACAAACAGTGGCATTATTACTGTTTAGTTAAGATTCTTAACATTTAAATTAAAGCTCAATACGTATATAATAATGATTCCGATTAAACAATAAATAATTTTCGTAGTATTTGTTTTAGTTACTATTCACTTTAAGGGTAAATTTAAGTAATTTACCCTTATCTATTACTGAAAACTGTCGTTTATGTCTTTTAAAAATTTACTTGATACTTATATTTTTTCATCGTGTATCAAAATAAAATTGTAATCTGATTCATTGTTATATTATAGTTTAATCGCTGTGAGTAAGTATTTAACAAGTAAGTCAATATTTAAGCAAGTCGCGACTCTTAAGACGAATAAAACAGGCGAAGAAATTAGAAAAAGAAACGAAAATAAATTTTAAATTTATCGTGTTACTCGCTCACTTATTTTTGGAATTACCCTTTGAAGTCTATTGTGACGAGTTTTGTTGAATCAGGAATACCTTAATAAGGCAAATCAAGTGATACTTCATTTGTAAAAATGAAAAGATTTTATAGATTATGAGTTATTATAGATCATACTGAATTACTCCACATAGAAATAACTTCATTACCGTACATTTTGGCTTTGCCTTAACGCGTGAAAATTAGTTTAATTGCGAATTATTTTTAAACAATTAATATAATTGTATCAGAATAATTATAAATTGAAAAACGTACTAATGAAACATTGTTCTTACTTTGAATTAACAACAATAATTTTTTTTTGTTTCTGAAATTACGTTTTACGTCACAAAATATGTAAAAAATAATAAGAACAGTTGGTTTATTCTTTTAATTTTATTGTTTCATTTCGCATTTTATTATATTTTACTATGTATTGAATTGCGTTAAGAGTTTCATATGTTATCAATTAATTATTTATTTATTTATTTATGCATTAATACTTCATTATCAGGAAATTAAACATATGTTGACATTAAACAGCAAAACAGATTCTGGTGAAATACCGTTAGGCACACGGCTCTTTGCGAATGCATGTTTTTGCATAACGAAACGGTAAGTATAAATCAAATTTAATACAATAAAAAAAATTATAATCCATTCATAACCTATCGAAAGTGGCTTTAAAGATAATACAATTATTTACTCAACAAAAATTTATATCATACCTAGGAGTAAAATTCAGTTAAGGCAAAAAATACTATCGATGCTCGCGTAACACCTGATGTTTTGGAAACTACGTAAAAGTAATTAAAATAAAATGTTTTATTTTTAAATATAATTACAAAACTTTAATAATATATAGTTTATTCAAGTTTTGGAAAAAATATATTAATCATTTCGCACTGGCGCAACGTAATAAGCGAGTAATCCGAATTTTTCGTTTACGCAGGGGTAGAGTATTGATAATTATGTAAAGGGAATCTAACAATTAACCCCACCTGTGATTATGGTCTTAGAATATCTCACTCGTTGCTGTCTCATTCGCGATATGTATTGTTACCTTTTCTCGTTTTACATAGAAATCGCCAACTAGAAACCTAATCACTAAAATTTTGACATTTATATTATCTAAAAATTTAGATTATTGTTATACATAACATTTTAAATACGATCTACATGCAATGTTTTTTAACCATTTCTTGATCCGACCAAACGATTTCTTATACCCCCACGTATCTTATTTTTCCCAAATTATAGTCAGTATATGGGTATGCTTTAGTCATAATGGAGAATAGAATTAGATAATTAATCACTCGAGGATTTAATCACCACAATTTCAAGGATTTTAAGATTGAAAAAATGTGAAAAATTTGTGGACATTTTTAAATTTTGGAAACAAATGTAATCGACAACCAGTAATCAAGTAAGTATGGATATTTGAAAATTATTTATTTTCTCTGATATTTCTCAAAAAAACATGGCTTTAAACTTCAAAGGAAACTTGGGAAAAAACGCATGAAAATTGATACTGAATTTTGTAGGGACATGGAATTTCACACTTAAAGGTAAAACATTGCTAATTAATACTTTCAGGGTTTCGCAATAGTTTTTAGCGGCACTATTTAGAAAATTAGGATTAAAAATGTTTTAAAACTAATCAATTTTTATTTTTTCTACTAGCAACACTATATTTTTTAACGTAACCAACGATGTGATCTAACAAATTGTCATTGAATAATATATTTAGTAATCATTTACATTGGTGTAAGTTTAATAGATAAAATCGGTCAGGTAATTGAAAATCGCTCCACAAAAATAATTAGTTTTTATATAACACTTTCACAGTTGTTTATAATTAATGTATTCAATAATGAATAAGGGTATAAAATTGTTTTCACCTGTTAAAAGTAATGGCAAATGTTAGCTATCCTTAAAAGTCCACATTTTTAGGGTTCCGTAGCTATATTAGGAACCTTTAAAGTTCCGCTTATCCTCCTGTCCGTCTGTATGTCACAGCCGTTTTACTCGCAGGTTTACAGCACTAATAGAGTGCTATCAAGCTGAAATATGGTAGTTCTAGACATGTTACGTGTACAAAGTTATAAAATAAAATGTTTTCAAAACATTTTTAAGTGTACCTACTGTGTGTGGGCGTGGAAATAAGTAATATTTGAAAATAGTTTAATAGGAATATTAGGTACGCTTAATTTTTTACATGAACATAAGTTTGCACAGAACTCTGATTTGAGTTCATACTTGCAATTTTTTCAGATTAGGTTCATTATAGGGAATTTATAAAATAACTTAAAGAAGCTTTTCATGTTTTTTTTAACCCTAGAACTGTAATACGTTTCTGTTTGCTTTGAATTTGTTCGTGGTTACTGCTTTTGAAAGTTTGATGTAAAAGGAGGTTTCCGATTTACACGCTGTAGGCCCACAAAAGTTGTAGAAAGTAGCCTTTGTGAAACATAGAGTGCAGTAGATGTATAAGCAAAGTGCGATAAGATATCTCGTTATTGCTGTCTTTGGTCAGGGACATTCTGTCACAGTGAAAAACGACAAAAAGTATGGTTAGAAAAGCGGAAGTAAAGAAAAATTCTGTCATGAACCTATTTAAAAGTTTGTTGTAAAATATTTTATAGGAATAACTAGCTGTTGCCCGCGGCTTCGCACGCGTGGGCGTCGGCAAATGACGTCTTCTACTATAATTATCTCGAGGAAATATACCCTCAGGATAAAATGTAAATGTTCTTTATATTCATCCAGGTAATGTCTACATACCGTCGGCCTAATTAATAGCTGTGAAAAAAACGCAATATGAGCACAACTGTCGATGACGTCTGACTTTACACGTCTGCTCGGCTTAGAGTCGTGCACTCGGCGATGGCACGTGACATTGCCTCGATCGCCCCTCCATCCCCGCTCCATGCGCCACCCGCTATGCCGACTCGTGGCAGCGTATCACCGGCGTTTTTTAATAGCGCTCCGCTCAAGCAATCAGATCGTGATAACTTTTAAACTATTTGTCCATATTATTTAGTATGAAAGACTAATTTTAACTACTTTAAATACCAAAAGCGATAAACATATTTCATTTTGATAAGAATTCATTTAATACTATAAAATGTGCATTATAAAAAAATAATGCAAATTAATAGTATTTATTTCTGACTATTTTGGTTATAATGGCTTCAATATAAAAAGTAGATATATGCTGTCCCGGACTTTTAGTTAGAACTGTTTAAGAGAAGCAATCCCACTATATTATCTTCGTGCAACTTTAACGGTTAAGACAGCGCACGCTAAGATAACTCTCAGAAGACAGGTATTTTTTCGACTTTTTAGATTCTTATCGTTACATAATAGCCAAATCACACAATATCTTTATAAATTGTTATCTATGTATTATTCTGATGTATAAGATATATTACTGTAAAGTTTCATCAAAATCCGTTCAGTAAGTTAGCGTGAAAGAGCAAAAAAAATCCATCCATACATCTTCACAAACTTTCGCTTTTTTAATAGTAGTAGATTTTTAAGCCCCAAAAAGCAGTATTGAAATTGGGTTATACTCTTAAACATCTGTTACAAGGGTTAAATATGTAGCAATTATAGTTAAGAAACTGAGAAAGGGTAACAGACGGCAGCATGGCCTAGATTTCAAATAAATAAATACGTTTCGTTCCAGAAAATTCAAATTTCAATCCGTCCACTCCAAGTGTGACGTCAGCCTAACAGAGCGAGATAGGAAGGGTGTCTCCCGCGTCCTCTGCGCAGACTCCCTCCGCTCCAGGGTCGGCAGCTCAGTTGACTTCGGGCAGCCCCACGGTGCGCTCGATTTTTCCGCGAACTTTCACACCCATCGTTACGTCCAAACAACAATTACTTGAGTAAAATTGGGTGTATTATGCTCGATAAACGTTAGAAGACTTTTCATAAGCGCGATTTTCAAGTTTCGCCGCCTCCGTCAGCTGTCAGGTAATTTTTTTAAATTGCACGGATCGTGGGCTGAATTTTGTTATGTACTTGGTAGATTATGTACCGTTTGGTTTGTTTGTGTTTGGTATTGATACTAATATTGATAAATTAAATGATATGCGGATGAAGGTTTTCTTAGCCTCTAAAATAAACATTTTGCAAATATGTATCGGAAAAAATAGTTTCAGTTAAAATCATTAGATATTGACTTAGGGGGAAAATAGATAAACTAAAGGAGATCGCTAAAAATAATTTTTGCACCATCGCAGAACGGGCAAAATATATTGGATTTTTTATAAAAAACTTATATTTCATAGAAACCCTCAAAATGTGTCTAGCGATGGGGAAGATTTATTATACCGGAAAAAATCCCATTTTAACAAAACGTGGTTTCTTTAGTACCATATTCGCGAAAGTTTTCATCGTTGCAAATATTTTAGGACCATTTCCGTAATATACTTATTTATTCAAACGACGTCCAACAGAACTTATCCGTTTCGGGGTGGGACAAAAAAACCAAATAACCCATCACTACAATTATTCCCTCCTCGGAATATTCGTATCGTTTTGAAATTCAACATTTTTACTTTGTTATTTTTTATGTCACCATTATTGTATGCACGTTTCATAGATTAACACAAATTTTATTTTGATTATTTAGTTCAGAACACATTTAGAAATATAAAATGTTATTTTTCCCGAGATTAATTTTACCTTAATTAAATATCAATAATAGTAAAGAAAATATTTCAATTCAAATAATTTCGGAGCGGGGAAGAAATGTATATTTTTAATATTAAATATTGCTTTTATTAAATAATTAAAAAATAAATTTTGTGGTTGTATTAGTATATTTTACAAATACCACTTGTATTATAAAGTTTTATTTAACATTGGTATGTTTATATATATATATATATATATATATATATATATATATATATATATATGTGTGTGTGTGTGTGTGCGTGTGTGCATGTCGTCACGCTGGTTGCCATCGAAGCAGGACAGAGACGGCACGTCTTGGTCACTGTTTAGTATATATATTTACCAGTATCCATGAATAGCGGGAAGATTTGGGCTATGAAATAAATGTTTAATTTTATAAAGCGGATAAATTTGAATTAATGAGTAAATGTTACCTATGATTTTAATATATTGATTTATGCAAAAAGCAATAGATCAATCCTTTGTACAATAGTTCTTCGACAGTCTCACTTATTGTTGTTCTATTTGCCTGTATCGTCACATTTTCCATCCTAAGATATTGAATTGAAGTTTTTACACCTTACTTCGGTACTTTATCGATTACTGACTGTAATTTTTTCAAGAAGTGTTTGAGTAGACGGACAAACATCGAATTAATTCCAGTAGGTTTTTGCTTTTTAAATTTTGGTTTGGAACACATAATTTTCACTTCTCTGGGTAGCGCTGAATTCAAATCAGAATAACGAAACTCTATGTTAAAAATCAGGGGTCGATTCCAATTTTTAAATATATATTTTCACTAATAGAAACACAAATAATTAATACGTTCTATCGTCAACATGTAAACATGAGTGCGATAATCAAATGTGAAATCGTCGTCTTTAAAGAAGTTACATCTTCATAATCATCTGCTGCACACCCATACGATTGTTCCCAAAAGTACGATGGCACTATCATGACATCATCACGATCATCAAATCGTTTTAACTTTTTATTAGATTACACGCGGACATACGTACAGACATTGATGGTAAATTATAAACATGTCTTTGGAAGTTCGTTAGAACAAAGTAATAAGCCCTTATTACTTTGTTCTAACGCTATCAGCAAGTTTTATATTATATATGCAAACGATGTTTCGCTATTAATCCAGTAGTCCATAAGAGAAAGAATGCTGAAATAATTACGTCCATGAATTTATAATAAAAGTATAAACGTAAGCAAATACAGGATTATGATTAGATTGTTAATAGTCTCTAGTTTCGCGAGACGTCCTGAATTTTGCTGCTTTCAGGTACACGTATAACGAACACGTACCATTTCCAAATTAATACCTTTTTAACAGATATTTTATCCTTTCTTTAGTATAAGGTATAAAATAAAAAATTATTATGTTCCATTATTTTGCTTTAAGTGCTTATTATAATTTTTTCCAACTGGTATTATATATAATCTCCAACTGGTATTTATATTTCTCCAACTGGTATTTATATTTCTCCAACTGGTATTTATATTTCTCCAACTGGTATTTATATTTCTCCAACTGGTATTTATATTTCTCCAACTGGTATTATGGTTCTCCAACTGGTATTATATATATTTTGTTTTAAGTGCTTATTATAATTTTCTCCAACTGGTAACTTCAACTGGTATTATAATTTTCTCCAACTGGTATTATGGTTCTCCAACTGGTATTATAATTTTCTCCAACTGGTATTATGGTTCTCCAACTGGTATTATAATTTTCTCCAACTGGTATTATGGTTCTCTAACTGGTATTATAATTTTTTCCAACTGGTAACACTAATTTGTGAACTTTATTTATTTATTTATTGTACAATTGTGTTTAGCAAACTTATTTGCTGTAAGACTTATCTCTTTCAACCAATTAAAGCTATGTGTATTAAAATGTATCATATCTAAAAGGATAAAGCAATAATAACATTGTGAGTACTGTAGTATGAGTAAACTAAAAAAAGCTATTTAAACAGTTCTAACAACAAACTAAAATATGTAAGTTACCGAAGAAAAGAATGTATATATATATATATATATATATATATATATATATATATATATGTATATATATATATATATATATACATACATACGGTGTCCGAGAATAAATGTAGAGCAAAGAAAGAAGGTATTCCATAGATACGTCCTTTTTCAATTGAGCGCAAATAAAAAAATATTACACATAACTCTTTGAACACACTTAATACCGCTGAGGCACGCACCCAAGCTCACGCTAGCCGTACGCAACCACTACATTAACCCGAGCGATGTATATATATATATATATATATATATATATATATATATATACATATTATGGAGAATTACGGATAATGATTAAAAAAAGCATGAGTCACGAAAGGAAATTTTTCTTCTGACGACCTTTGAATGGTTGTATTTGTCAGGCATTCCGGATACTGGGATCGGTCGTATTCCATAATTTATCAATTAGTTCAGTTTGAACTGAGGCCCAGAATCTTGACCAAAGATAATCCGGGCTACGATGACAGATTAGCATATTAAAGAGGAGACAGATAATATGCAGATTGCGCCGGCCACGTATTTCAATTAGTTGAACTGGAGCCTAAACTGGAAATATGGCTGTTTTTCCTGGCACAGAAAACATGGCTGAAACACAGATTCGGAAAATGTTCTAACTTGTTTAAAGGATCTTTAGTAATATCGAAATAGTAAATAAATATATCTTAATAATCAAGAAAAGGTAGTAATTGTCCATACAAATCAATTTTAATTTCTGTTGGTATAAAACGTTTAAGATATTTTAGAGATAGGAAATGTATCCTGGTGAAAATTTTGCGATGAACATGATTTACTTGAGTTTGCCAACTGAGATCTTAATTAATCAGTATGACTCAGATCTTTTGTAATAATTGAGAAGTTGGATCATATACGTTGTGTTGTATAATAACCATGAGAATGAATATCCATGAAATTTTGAAATAAGCTTTATTGCCAATAATCATTATTGGTAATATGTTGTTTTACACTGAACCACCAGGAAATTACCATTGTTATGCATTTTAAGTGACCACAGACCGCTAAACCACAGATTTCTAAATACTTTACTAATTGGTGGTTAAAATAGTGCAGTTTTTTTGAAAATGACATATTTGTATAAAAAAAAACATTTTTTAAAATATTCATACCAATAATAAAGTTTTTATATTTATCTACTTTAATATATCAATTCGATACATTAAAATAAATAAATACAATCATGTATTTAAGTCCTTACAATTTTATAGCGATAAAAATAGCAATCTATTCAGATGTTAATTAAAAGTCATAGTTCCGGTGTTAACTTGAAATTAAAAACCCAGTTAAACGTAAGGCTAATTTGAATGATTAGTGCGCCGTACCACAAATAACTTTTATATATATATATATATATATATATATATATATATATATATGTATATATTTATAACCTATAACAAAAAATACACCCTGAAATAATTAATTACATTCAATCTATACTTGGAAAGTTGTAATTGATTTTCTTAAAATGATACATGTAAAATCAATTTTTCGCTGTAATAAAAATTCTTTGGAAAACATTCTGCATAAACCTCTGTGTAATTCGGGAAGTCGTTATAAATGTTGTCTATTAAATATCTGATAGAACACACTCCGTTATTAATCTGTTCAGTCCAAAATTGATTGAAATATTTTGTTAGACTGTTATTTAAATAAATTAAATATCAGTTATTATTGAAATCTTTTACTATAAGTAGTCTTAATCATAATGGTACATGATTAATAAGACATTTAAAGACACCTATTTAGCTATAAGAGCTATACGCTCTTAATTTATGAAATTTTTAAATGTAGATGTTATTTGCGTTAATCTTTACCAATTTAAAAAAAAATATTAACAAATCTCAAGACGAAATTCGGAAACAATATTTTTGGAACGAAGTTCCTTATCGCGCGTTGCGAAAGGGGGTTAGACGGAAAAAATTAAGACCAAAAGTTGTAACGACACTTTTTGCTATAGCGGGCGCGCTGCAAGCCGTGCGGCGTGCGCGTGTTTCTCTGTCTGTCTCTCTCTCTCTCATAGAAAGCGAGCCAGTTATTTTCGTTTCGTCTTTCTATTTCGCATTGAACAGGGTGGTGTCGCGACGATTATTTTTGTTGAGTGTATACAGGTTTTTTGTACATAATAAATAATAAAAAATAATAACAATAATTATTACTATAACTTAAAAGAAATAAAATTTTATTACAATTCCTTCACTAATTAATCGAAAGGAACTTCGTTCCATCCGGGCGTCCCTTGACACCTCTCAAGTTTTTTTTTAAATATACCTAGTTAGACATTTTCTTTTCCTGATATCTCCTATAAATTACTTGTTTTGCTAAATAAGACGACTCTAATTCAGTATTTATTTTTTAATTACAATAACTTTTAATTTACTTACTAATTATTTTTGATTATATTTATTTTTTTATATTCTTTGAGTTGTGATTGGTTGTGAGAGAAGCGTCCGCAACAATGATTTAGTCATTTATGTATTTTGATTCTAGTTTAACAAGCCGACACAGAACACAAAATTAGTAAGTGATAATACAATGAGCAAAATAACAATGAGATTAAAAAATTTGCAAACTTTTAAAATAAAATGAAAGCACAGGCTTTATAAAACGCAAAAAAATTCTTCGGCTGTCTTCAGACGTTTTAAAACGTACGTATTATTAGTGAATTTATAATACTTTTGTCGGCCTACGACATGAAAGCGTTCAGACCCAACGGCTTTTCCTCCGACTACGTAAACTATATTTTGACAATTATACAACATTGGTAAATATTACTTAGTATACGGCAATCTGGAGACTATAACCCATCACCATACCGCAAAAGTTTTATGTCAATAAGATTAATTTTTTTGCATAAATCCCTAAGAAACAAACACATTTTCCTCTTTTTTATATTATCAAGACATGTACCCCATATGGATTTTTATTACTATTTTATAGTAATAAAAACATTGCCTTTCTCCAGTTACTTAAAAGTAAGCATAAAGACAACGACAGAAAGAAAAAAAAATTAAAGATAAAATAGCCTCATAATTTTAATGATACGCGATCACATTGATTTTATTTTCGTTTTTGGACAAGATCTGCTTTAAGTATTCTTATTATTTATTACTTGTATTCGAACCTTTGGTAAATACCGTGTCTATGAGCTAACTTTTATGCCTGTAACGCATCCCTGATTATTAATAAAAAATTAAAGCTAAAATAGCTTCATAATTTTTTTTTGGACAAGATCTGTTTTAAGTATTCCTATTATTTATTACTTGTATTCTACGTACCTTTCGTAAATACCGTGTCTATGAGCTAACTTATGCCTGTAGCACACCCCTGATTATTAATAAAAAATTAAAGATAAAATAGCCTCATAATTTTAATGATACGCGATCATATTGATTTTATTTTCGTTTTTGGACAAGACCTGCTTTAAGTATTCTTATTATTTATTACTTGTATTCTACGTACTTTCCGTAAATACCGTATCGATGATCTAACTTATGCCTGTAGCACACCCCTGATGATAATTTCTTCGGCGCATAGTTTGAAGTCTTGCACAGAGGTCTCGCAATTTTATACATTCCAATCATGAAGACACAAATATATGTTTTTCACGTCACGAAGACCCAAGGAATGTGATCATGTAGGTTCAATAAAAAAGAAGTTCAAGTAAAATTCTCGTAACTTCCGAAGCTACGAGCACGCAATTTGGTATTCAAAGATTTTTTTTGGAACTTTCATTTCCACTTAGCCCGGAGACAAATCAGTTTTATTTTTTTCACTTTAAGTGTGTAAAATACACCGACCTACGTAATTTCGTTACGATAAGTAATAGAAATTCATTATTAAGTAGGCAATGTGAAGAATCTGTGACGGATGGAGAAAGAACGTACATAATAAGATTAATGGAATTTTACTTTCACGTGTCGCGGAATAAAAAACCCAATTGTACTAATGTAAGTGTGACGATAGCAGATAAAATAAATTTTATTTTCAAAGAAAATCTTATCGTTAAGCCAGTAAAAATTCGCTCACTCGACGTAAAGTGCCCGGTAATGAATTGATAACTCTGAAATAGCTTGTAGTAGAACTAATGGCCATTTCAGGAAAAATACGAAAAATGTCGTACCCAAGATATGCTTTCTAAAAAAAAGGCCATTTTTTTATTAGTTTTAAATTCATGTACACCGCGATTACAAATGGAATAATTTTATAGGTTTTTGTTCTTATAATATTTTACGTTAACTCTTTCAATAGATAGATTGTAAATAGAGTGACTAACTTTAATAGTTTATAAAAAAAACAATATTAAGTAAATCGAAATTTGATTAAAATATTTTTTTCAAAGTTTAAGTATTTTTGGTATAAAAAAGTATGAAAATATGAGTGACCAATTATTTAAAGAAAAATTTATGTTTAAAGCAGTTTTTGGTATCTAATGTAATAGTCGATTATTACTATTAACGTGCAAAAGGAGACAATTTGACTAAAAAACTAAATGTGCAATATTGAACATTTTTTTACATTAAATTTTACCTAGTCAATAAAAACCTTCAATAAAAAACAATATTAAACAATAATATTGGTCGGCCATCCATCCTAATACAAGCCCTACATCTTCGAATAAATGCTCATCTGAGAAGTCTCGTATAGCGTTTATTGCTCATTTTTGATGCGGCTGCTCCGATAAGTCGACGTAAGTCTTCTATGGACCTAATAGGCTCTTCGTATATTTCTTCTTTGAGGCAGCCCCAATAAAAGAAGAAAAATCTAGTGAGTTTAGGTCCGGTGAACGTGGAGGCCATAAAATTGGCCGATCAATCTATTTGGGTATCTTTTGTTTAAATATATACGAGTAGATAGAGCATAATGAGTAGAACAGCCGTCTTTTTGTAACTAATAGGAATCTGAAAAAAAATATAAGAAATTATCAGAAACTGCCAAATGCCAAATTTTATTCAGGTCATTCCGTTTAGACGTTGGACCACTGGACACAGAGAAGCACGCACGTATGCAGTCACACAGATAAAGGTGTATTTTCAATAATTTGCCATGCAACTGAAGGGTTGTTTTATGTTCCTTTCTTAACTCTATGTGCTATATACTATTAATATAAAAAATAATTAATAATACTTTTTTTAATTGTTTTTTTGTTAACGCGTAATTAACTTAAATATTCGAAATATTTTAACTAACACAGAAACGATAACAATTTGAATGGCAATAAAAATTAGTACATTTATGCGGATATTGGGCACAGTATTTTTCTGAACAATAATACAAAGTTTTATTCCAATTGTAAAGCTGCTCCGTTGTAACGACATAATATGTACACGCATAAATATACAATATGAATGGAGAACGTCTCCTTTCTTTTTTGAAATCACTTAGAAATAAAATTGTATGAAATAGTTAGGAAACGAATGTAAAGAATATAAAGATGTTTGTTCATTGTTCGGCAGTCACAAAGTGTTTTGTTGTGCTTTGTCGTAGACCCGTTGATTAAAAGTACCAACCACTTACGATTTGAACGATCGAACATAAAGCTACATAAATATTGTTAATATACAATTTAAGTAATTTTATCCCATAAAAATTATTTATAAAGTAATGTTCTTTATTGATATCCAGTTTCATTTAGTCTCGGGAAATTTTATAGATAAATGATCGACTATAAAATGTTTACTGAAAACACCCTCCTGTCTTAAAATAGCTTTAACAGAACTTCGAACAAATATCGTGACCTGTCAAAACTTGATTAATTTTAAACGAATGAATCGTTGAACAAGTCCTTATCAAAGCTAAATTTTCTACCTAAATTTAAGAAAAGAGTTCGAAGTCGGGGTATAAATTTGCGCCTCTTTAACACCCCTTTCGTCTAAGCTGTCAGTGAATAAGGAGCCCAATAACAATTGCGAGAGAAGTTTTCTCAAGCTTTCATTCAAAAGCGTTGTCGGGAAAGTAATAATTTTCCGGAACTCACTTCGACGAAGTTGATCAAATTTTTAATCGGAAATTACATTAGAAAGTGGTACTCAAAGCGAGATTTAATTTCAGACGCGAGAAGGTCTGACGTTTATCTTGTCACAAGCGACAGACAAAGAATAAACTACGAACTGTTAAAATCACGAAAGGGTAAAAAAAACAATAGAGAAGCCACATTATATTTGGAAACAATAAAAATCTGTTAAGTATGAGTAGAACTTACACCACAAAGATTCCGCACCACATATAGACACTTATAAACATAGTATTTATATTAAAATATGTGCAATTATTAATTACTATACTTATCTTCTACAGGAGTAAAACCATGGTGCATATTTAAAATATTATAAAATCTATGCTAATCGATGCAGCTTTCATACAACCTTTGCGTAAGCTTCTGAAAACCTTATTTTTTTAATAATATCAAGTCGAGTAGTTTCGGAAATAAGAGGAAGGCTAGCATATTTTTTATATATTTTTCAGTATGTCAATGAAGATATACTGCTTAAAATTATGAAAAAAATATTTTTGAGGCCCTTAAAATTGGCCCTTTCATCATATATACGGAATAAAAAAATAATTTCGAGAACATAATTTGCTCGCGAAAAATGTCCATTATTTTTGAGTCCATTTTTTCCTGAGTGCCAACTATTCATAGACGCGCAGGTTAATACGTTTTATTTAAATCAAAGTTTCTGCGTCAAGCTGTTTTTGAAAAAAATTGGCTAAACAGGTAGACGCCAGAGTGATCGTATAAGGGTTCCGTTTATCCGTTTGAAAAAAGAACCAATATAAATATCTTATTTTTATATTGATAATATATAAGTTAATATATATTGATAATATATTTTAATATAATTGATAGTATATATAATTAATAATAATTGATAATATATATTGATAATATATCAAATAAGAACTCGTTTCAAAAAGTTTTATTCAATATTATTAAAGAAAAAATATTTATAAGTGCTAAAATTGTAAATTTTGTAAATTTTCCCACTTATCTCACTTTTGTGATTATCGAATTTTTATCGGAGCTAGGGAATGGCAGAACCTAGATTTAATGTTTTTTATTTATTTAAAAGAGAAAACGTCATATTTTTGTATTTTATTACTTTGTGTTTATCATATACTATCGACCCGGTCCGGCTTCATACGGGTAGATGATGAAAAGGAAAATTCTGAGATGTATGGATATTTTCCGACTTAATACGTATTTATCTTCATAGATCGGCATATGTATTAAGTCGGAAAATATCCATACATCTCAGAATTTTCCTTTTCATCATCTACCAGTATGAAGCCGGACCGGGTCGATAGTATATGATAAACACAAAGTAATAAAATACAAAAATATGACGTTTTCTCTTTTAAATAAATAAAAAACATTAAATCTAGGTTCTGCCAATGTACACAAAACCTATATAATTATATACATTTGGTATATCATTAAGTATATATGCCCGGATCATTTGTCTGACGGAATAAATTAATAAGTGCATCTGTCGGACCATTGTGTAGAGCTTGTAGGTTAGATCATCACACGACTATGTTGAGTTTTTTCTTACGCTTTTTTATTAATAAACAAATGTAGTGATTAGTAAATGTTAACTACAAATTTTAGTGAAGTTTATTATAATACGTAATTTATAAAATAATTATTCCAAAAGAATTAACAATCAGAAGTCGTATCCTGATAGACAAACCTGAAATCTTTCTTTAATACAACAGTTATTATTTCTGCCGGACTAAGTGCAAAAAAAAACATAATATATTTTGATATCACACGTGACAGGGCAACGTGTGAAAACATTGAACATTGAGATCAATTCCAGCAACGTTTAAAGTCTGCTTTATTTATTGTCAGTCCAAATGCTAGCCACTAAAAAAGAAAATGACGGGCAACACTGCCGTACAACACAAATATGCGGCCTTCGATATACTAACGATTTATGCAGCCCACACTAGTCCTATATTTATTGTTATGTCAAATGCTAACCGCCAAAAAAAAATTACGAACAACACTGTCATACAAAACAAATATGCGATCTCCAATATTCTAACGACTTACGTTGCCTATACCTGTCAAGCTTTCAGATGTCATAATTGTTTTCCGACTTATTCGACAATTTTTATCATAGTTCGGCCAAATTATACAAAAGCTCCATAATTATACATCTAAACCTTCCTCATGAATCAATCCATTTATTGTGAAAACCACATGAAAATCCGCGCAGGAGTTTTTGAGATTATCGCTTTCAGACGGAGAGAGAGACTTTGTTTTATACTATTTAGTGACTATGCAACACAATTAAGCTGTATTTATCTATCTCTCTCGATATCTTTAAAATATACACAAGAGTAATGGCAGATATTAAATTTTTCTACTCCAATATATTGTAGCTATTCTACTCCAATATTTATAAAAAATATTTCTACTCCAATATTACCCCAAAATACCTCAAAAACTTTCACTTTACACAAACTACGCACCTATTTTCCATGCCGTTTTTGGTTCAAAAACAGCTCGACATAAACAATTCAAATTTAGCATGATAATAAAACTTGATAACCCGCACATAAATCAATAGTTTGGCACTCAAAAATAAATGGACTCAAAAATATTACGAAAGGGCTTCAAAAATATTTTTTTCATAATTTTAAACAGTATATCTTCATTGACATACTGAGAAAGATATGCCAACACCCGCTTATATCTGAAACTACTCCACTTAAAATTATGATTGAAAAATTGATCTTATAATTTTTGAAATATGCATCATGTTTTTACGCCTGTAGAAGATATAGGAGGCGATATATTTATGCCGTAAAAATTAATATTCGTAAATAGTTTAATAGGAATACTATGCTTGTAAGCACCTATATATGTACGGAATCCTCGTAGTGCAAGTTCTATTCCTGCTTTATACAAAATTACATCAGTAATTCAAACCTGTCAATTTTTATTATGTTAACAAATATAATGTGACTTCTCCATTATTTTTTAGTCTTTCCCAATTCTAACAGTTCGTAATTTATTCTTTGTCCGTCGCTTGTGACAAGATATATGTTATACCTTCTCGCGTCTGAAATTAAAACTCGCTTTGAGCACCACTTTCTAATGCCATTTCCGATTAAGAATTCGATCAACTTCGTGGAAGCGAGTCCCGGAAAATTTTTACTTTCCCGATAACACGTTTGAATGGAAGCTTGAGAAAACTTCGCTCCAAATTATTATTGGGCTCTTTATTCACTGACAGCTTAGACGAAAGGGGTGTTAAGAGGCGCAAATTTATATCCCGACTTCGAACTCTTTTCTTGAATTTAGGTAGAAAATTTAGCTTTGATAAGGACTTGTTCAACGATTTATTCGTTTAAAATGAATCAAGTTTTGACAGGTCGCGATATTTGTTCGAAGTTCTGTTAAAGCTCTTTTAAGACAGGACGGTGTTTTCAGTAAATATTTTATAGACGATCATTTAACTATAGAATTTCTCGAGACTAAATGATACTGGATATAAATAAAGAACGTCACTTTTATAAATAATTTTCATGGGAAAAAATTACTTAAATTTTGTATTAACGATATTTATGTAGCTTTATGTTCGATCGTTCAAATCGTAAGTGGTTGATACTTTTAATCAACGAGTTTACGACAAAGCACAGTAAAACACTTTGTGACTGCCGAACAATGAACAAATATTTTTATATTCTTTATATTTGTTTCCTAACTATTTCACACAATTTGATTTGTAAGTATTTAAAATTTGTATTATTGTGCAGAAAAGTACTGTGCCCAATTTCCAAGTAGATGTACTAATTTTTTTATTGCTATTCAATTTGTTATGGTTTCTGTGTTGGTTAAAATTATCGATGCGTTAAAAGAAACAATTAAAAAAATAATTTTATTATTATTTTTATATTACTAGTATATAACAGCATAGAATGTAGAAATACATATAAAACAACTCTTCAAGTGCATGGCGAATGATTGAAAAGACACATTCATATTTGTGCAAGCGTGCGCGCGTGCGTACGTGTGTAATAACTGAAATTTAAAGACAATATTAGGAGATAATCCCGAACTTCACGTTCCTAGTTTGAGCTTAACTTGAATAGTAAGTAGAAAAAAAAATTTCATTGTCGAATGTCAGTATTAAATTGAAAATACATATATTTGACACATTTTTGCGTTAATTTTGTTTTGTAGTAATGTTTGTACTCTTAAGAACGGTACAGTAGCAAACATAAATGTATTGCCTACTATAACTTTCCTACGCTTAAGAACGGTACAGTAGCAAACATAAATGTATTGCCTGCTATAACTTTCCTACGCTTAAGAACGGTACAGTAACAAACATAAATGTATTGCCTACTATAACTTTCCTACGCTTAAGAACGGTAAAGTAGCAAACATAAAAGTATTGCCTACTATAACTTTCCTATGCTTAAGAACGGTACAGTAGCAAACATAAATGTATTGCCTACTGTAACTTTCCTACGCTTAAGAATGGTACAGTATCAAACATAAATGTATTGCCTACTGCGCCTTTCCTAGGCTTAAGAACATGTTATAAATTTCAAAATTTATAACAGAATAATCGCTAGACTTTTCCCACATTAGTACTTTTCCGTAGGATCCAGTACTTTTCTGTAGGGTCTTAAAAACTAATTTTTTCATAATTTTCGGTTGTTTTGTTTAAAAAATAAGGGCGGAATTGATTTCTTTTCGCATATTTTTCAGTATATCTCTGAAGTTACATAAATAATAATTATATAACGAAAATAGTTTTGGGACTTATAACTAGACCTTTCAAAGGGATGTCGCACACTATAAGTAAAATATAAAAAAAAGAAATTTCGAGCCCTTAAATTGCTCCGTCGGAAACTTACAAACAAATATTTTCGAGTTTTATCTACATTTTATGACTATGCCAAATTTCACGTTTCTACGTCAAGTGGTTTCTGAAGAAAACGGCTGTGACGGATGGATGGTCTTAGTAGAGTTCTTTTTTTCCTTTTGATATATCTTTTAAGAAATCCTAAAAATGTATAAAATTACATTTTTTTCACAAAAAGATTTTCTTTCAAATTTACCACATTACTAGTGCTTAATATTTTGTATAATATGGCATAATTCCTTTTCGAGTGAAAAATCTATTTTCGGTTGTTTTCACGCAATCCAACATTTACACTGTTCCATTTGCACGAGAAAATACGTATGTGCGGGGTTGCCTTACCGCTCAGTTAATCTGTAGATTAAATTTTGAGATAAAGAGCGTAATCTACGCTTTTTATCTGAAATATTTAATCGATGCAACTTCATTTCTAATAAGCGCCAACAATTTTTAAAGTAATCACTTTCCATTATCCTTAATACTTGTTTTCTGTAACGCATTTAGGCGAACCAATTTCCCCGCGATATATCGAAAAAAATTATCTGATAAATGTGTTTGTGCCTGTTTTTATAATGTATGATGAGCTGAACAGGTATTGAAATGTTTTTTATTTTGTCCAGAGGCGTTTAAATTGCATTTTATCTATGGATACACGTGCCTTATTACTTAACATTAAAGTTTCACTTAATAAATTTGGGCTTTTTTAAGCTACACATTTTATGTAGCTTAAAAAAGCACAAATTTATGATATGGAAAAGAATTCAGTTTTTAAGAGCATGATTATTTTACTATGCAAATATTTTTTAATTTTTCTGTAGTGAAAAAGAAACTCTTATAATTTTTTCATGGCCGTTCATCTGTCAAAGTTTCTAAAACTTTATACCTATAAGCATGGAATTGGCCATATTGATATGATAGATATTTCTTATGGATATCTTGATAAATATGAAGCAAAATATTATTTTCTTAATAGAGCTCTTCATACATGTAAAAGGGGAATAATTTTTCTTAAATTGAATTCCAGGTTGTTTATATATTTATATCTTTCGTGGGATATAAATAACAGTGGAATGCTTTTTATACGTATGGTGACATTTGCTTCGACAGTTTAATTGCCTTATTTTTTATTCTATGTGATCTATAAATTTTTCCAAAGACTCGTGCATTGAAACAACACATTTCGTGCATCTTTTCTAAATTATGTCATTTAATGATTTTTTTCATTTTTATTTAACTTGTAATGCATATGAATTATTTTATGTCTTTTTTTGTTTT
This sequence comes from Druceiella hillmani, assembly GCA_039881145.1. Taxonomy (NCBI): domain Eukaryota; kingdom Metazoa; phylum Arthropoda; class Insecta; order Lepidoptera; family Hepialidae; genus Druceiella; species Druceiella hillmani. Next base: position 34,847,018 of record JAYKKI010000009.1, on the reverse strand, counting down.
TGTTTTTTTATAGTAAAAATATTCTTTTCTTTCTTGTTGAGACAGTGTTACACTTAATATAAAAGGAACATAACTATTGTTCAGTTAAAATTCATTAATCAATCCTGAGCCACTAATCATGTCTACTATCGAATATCCGCTTTACCCAATTTATTAAAACAAACCTTGTATAACACCCAACGCTCTGTTTACCCCCGAACAGCATTTTAAATTGCTAAAATCAACTCGACATTTCGTCTTTTATTTGCTACATACAATTGTTTACTACATAATAAAATAAATAAATAAAAAGTACTTTTCGCTTCTATTTGATTTGATAAATCAAAATGCTGAAAATAAAGTTTCTTGTTAGAAAATTGTTCTCGATAATGATTTAATAATGATAAAATAAGCAATAGATTACCGATAAAAATTGTTTGAAAAGCTTTAGTGTATCGATACAAGCCGTTGAATAATCACAAACATAACAATTTAGCTAGAAGAAATTAATTTTAATACTATTTAAAATATACTAACGCACAAAGAGAATATAAAATACGAATAAGTTTAGAACATATGAGTCTAGAACTCATGTGCTTTCAAAGATTGTACCTACATGTTTCAAAGGCACTCAAGTGAGTGCATACATATGTACTCATGCTAGTACATAAGCACTGAAGCGGCCTGTGACGAAGTTTCGATTCTACTTTAGAATTTATTACAGATTTCGATGAAATATTTAAAGATACAGAATTAATTTTTTTCGCTGTAACGTATATTTTTGATATGATTTATTTTCTGAATATAACGATTACCTCGTTATATTATATGTATTGCTTATTTTATATGTATTGATGCGTCTCGATTTCAAAGCGGTGAGCAATATGTATAGAGCGCATTTCAGGTGCACATAGAATAGGTGAGCGTATATAAAACACAAATTGGATTATGTATCTATAAAACACATTTCTAATTCTAAAACGAAACAGTTTTCAAAATAAATATTGTCTGGTAATCATAAATTTACAATATTTTGCTAGATTATTTTATTATCATTCGGAGTAGAATCAATCAATTATAATAACAATCGACAGGCAGTTGAAAATTACCAAATATTTTGGTAGATGTATAGTACACTCTATATACGACAGGAATATTCTTATAAATTACAGTTATTTATCATTCGGAGTACAAACAATGGCAATGAGCTATGATTATAATAAACAATCGACAGGCAGTTGAAAATTACCAAATATTTTGGTAGATGTATAGTACACTCTATATACGACAGGAATATTCTTATAAATTACAGTTATTTATCATTCGGAGTACAAACAATGGCAATGAGCTATGATTATAATAAACAATCGACAGGCAGTTGGAAATTACCAAATATTTGGGTAGATATATAATACCTTCTGTATACGACAGCAATATTCTTATAAATTACAGTTATTTATCATTCGGAGTACAATCAATGGCAATGAGCTATGATTATAATAACAATCGACAGGCAGTTGTAAATTACCAAATATTTGGGTAGATATATAATACCTTCTGTATACGACAGGAATATTCTTATAAATTACAGTTATTTATCATTCGGAGTACAATCAATGGCAATGAGCTATGATTATAATAACAATCGACAGGCAGTTGTAAATTACCAAATATTTGGGTAGATATATAATTACCTTCTGTATACGACAGCAATATTCTTATAAATTACAGTTATTTATCATTTGGAGTACAATCAATGGCAATGAGCTATGATTATAATAACAATCGACAGGCAGTTGGAAATTACCAAATATTTGGGTAGATATATAATACCTTCTGTATACGACAGCAATATTCTTATAAATTACAGTTATTTATCATTCGGAGTACAATCAATGGCAATGAGCTATGATTATAATAACAATCGACAGGCAGTTGTAAATTACCAAATATTTGGGTAGATATATAATACCTTCTGTATACGACAGGAATATTCTTATAAATTACAGTTATTTATCATTCGGAGTACAAACAATGGCAATGAGCTATGATTATAATAAACAATCGACAGGCAGTTGTAAATTACCAAATATTTGGGTAGATATATAATACCTTCTGTATACGACAGGAATATTCTTATAAATTACAGTTATTTATCATTCGGAGTACAATCAATGGCAATGAGCTATGATTATAATAACAATCGACAGGCAGTTGTAAATTACCAAATATTTGGGTAGATATATAATACCTTCTGTATACGACAGCAATATTCTTATAAATTACAGTTATTTATCATTCGGAGTACAATCAATGGCAATGAGCTATGATTATAATAACAATCGACAGGCAGTTGTAAATTACCAAATATTTGGGTAGATATATAATACCTTCTGTATACGACAGGAATATTCTTATAAATTACAGTTATTTATCATTCGGAGTACAATCAATGGCAATGCGCTATGATTATAATAACAATCGACAGGCAGTTGTAAATTACCAAATATTTGGGTAGATATATAATACCTTCTGTATACGACAGCAATATTCTTATAAATTACAGTTATTTATCATTCGGAGTACAATCAATGGCAATGAGCTATGATTATAATAACAATCGACAGGCAGTTGGAAATTACCAAATATTTGGGTAGATATATAATACCTTCTGTATACGACAGCAATATTCTTATAAATTACAGTTATTTATCATTCGGAGTACAATCAATGGCAATGAGCTATGATTATAATAACAATCGAAAAATCGACAGGCAGTTGGAAATTACCACAAAGCGATCGATAAAGCGTTTACCGAAGCAAACTGATAATAAAATAACTGCTGATGCATCGTGAATGGCAAGGTGAAAGAATAATAAAGTAGCTATTATGAGTAAAAGCGTTATCGCATATGTGTTGATAAATATTATCTCACATTGTGAGTAATGCTTAGTAACGATAAGTGTACTGAGAACTCTCCTGAGGATGATAAAAATTGTTTTTACTAAAACATAAAAAATGCTCTTTTTAGATATATTTCAGTTTTGATCCTAATTGTTTTCTTTCGTCTTTAAAATTGCAAAATAATTTATCGTGGTGTAATACTACACCTATATCTATTAAACATTTTTGCGGTTCGCGTATCCATCATAGTCGTTTTTCTTAGAAACCGCTTGACATAGTAATAAATCATATGTCAATCTGCACACACATCGATAACTAATACTCAGAAATATTCATATGAAAATGTTAAGATGGAAAAAAAATTTAATCCAAATATTGTATAGTGATATAAAATTATCAAACTATTTGAAGTATCTTGAAAGGGATATGTGATTATCAAAAATATTTTTTTCATAATTGTAAATATTTTTAGAGGCATGCTGAAAAATATACAGAAAAATAAGATTATCAAAAATATTTAAGTATTTGAAAGGGCTATGTGATTATCAAAAATATTTTTTCATAATTGTAAATATTTTTAGAGACATGCAGAAAAATATGTCACTCACTCCCTATTTTCGAGCGTATTGAATCTAAAATTATGAGAAAACAGAGTTTTACGAAGCCTACGTAAAGCTGTAGGAAAACAGTAGCGGTTATTCTAAATGCCATAATTTTTGAAAATTTGTACCATGTTCTTATGCATGTGAAAGATAGGCAATATAATTACGTAATGAAAAATTATTATTTGTATATCATTTAATAGAAGTACTGCAAACTCTTAAATGTTTATAAAAGCCTAAATGAGTACAGAATCCTCGTAGTACTCGTGTTTGACAGGTATTTATCGTTTATATGTTACTTTTTTATCGACACTCGGTATCTCCTGAAAGTTCAGCACAGAACTGTTTCTCAGAAACGCATAATTCTTACAATTTTAACGTTGCCTTTATGTTATAAGCTAATGTTTTCAAATTGGAATCTCAGAAAATTACTCAGAAATGATTGTTGATAATTTTAAAGATAAATTTGTGATATGTTTAATTACAGTTGTCATATAATTTCAGGTCGATTTAATTTTTTAAAAGGGGAAGATTAAGTCAGAGTAATTTAGAGTGGCCTTCAGCAGCAGGCACCCGTTTAATATTTTACAATTAACATTAATTCTGTAGACATCCGTAAAAATAAACTGAGAATAATCTGAATCATGTAAATATTTAGTTCAAATGAATTCATCAACTGGTCAGAGAAGCCCCTTTGTCTTTACATGCGAGCTTTTTAAAATATCTTCCAAATTGTATTTTTTCTTACTTTCTAAGGTAAAATCAACATATTCAGGTTAATTTTTGAATAGGTTTTGAATTATTTTTTTTACAATTATAAAAAGTACATTTCGGATTAAAACTTGGCAAATGACATGTTGTCTATTAAATTATAAAATTACACTTAGGTTTTTCTTTATAACCCGTAGAAAAGTCAAACTTACCTACATTTTTTTCAAATGCTCGACTTGAGTAGATGAAAGAAGAAAATAGAAATATTTTATTTACCGAAACCTGAAATTAAACAAAAACGCAAATATAGTTAATAAATTAAAAACTTAAATATTATTATATGTTAGGCCATTTTTTTTATTTACATTAAATATTATCGAATCAAACATATTACATACGTACGGTACTCAAACTTAACATTTTATATTAAAGCAATCAAATACATAAGAAGTTTTCATATATCTACCGAGTATATGTATACCTTAAGCGTGAACATATTATATAAGTACGGTACTATAAACGTCACAGTTTACATTAAAGCTTCCAAATACATAAACAATTTTCACATATCTAAGTGCGCGTCAAATCTTACGCATGGACATATTATATATGTAGGTACGGTACTATAAACGTCACACTTTACATTAAAGCATCCAAGTACGTAACTATTTTTCACATATATACCTACGTACATATCAAAACTTACGCTTGAATATATTATATATGTACGATACTACAAACGTGAGACTTTACATTAAAACATCGAAATACATAAATCATTTTGACATATATACATACGTGCATATCAAAACTTACACATGTACATATTATACACATATGTGCGGTACTAGAAACGTCACACTTTACATTAAAACATCCAAACACATAAATCATTTTAACATATCTACACACGTGCATATCAAAACTTACGCATGTACATATTATACACATATGTGCGGTACTAGAAATGTCACACTTTACATTAAAACATCCAAATACATAAATCATTTTGACATATATACATGGTGCATATCAAAACTTACGCAAGGTCATATTATACACGTATGTGCGGTACTATAAACGTCACACTTTACATTAAACATCCAAATACGAATACGTAAACCATTTTCACATACCTACGTGCATTTCACTATTTTCATATTTGATTTCATTTATCGAATCGAACGTTTCTACTTTGAAACATTCTCATTTCGTAATTAGTTTGCGTTTCTAGAATAATTTACGGTACATATTACTATGGTAATTAGTTTTACTCCTATTAGCGTATCAAAATTAAGTATCACAATACATTTACGTAAGATTCAATGTCGAAGTTCGGAAAAAGTTGTCCTGTTTTGTATATTTTAGGTAGATAAGCTAAATGATTGCTTTTAAAATATCCAACTCATTTTATTTAGAAATCGTATTTAAGTAAACTGAATTGATATTAAATGTAAGACATTGACGCTTAAACACATCAGCTGATTTACAAATTAATTTCTTATTTTTCCTCTAACCACACTTATAGTCTAATTTGATTTCAAAAGAAGTTTCATCCTTTTTTTTAAATTCTTGAATTAGTTGCGTGGTGATGTATTATCTTTATGATTTCAAACGACATATCATAAATTTTGTCATTTCACAATATATGAATTTTCTCAATTAATGTGAAAGGTAGCGAATTGAAAACTACCATAATGTTTAAGTTAGTCTAAAATTATACATTGACTGAATTAATTCGTGCATGAAAATTTATAATATTTCCATGCGCGTCTGCTTGTCCAATAAATATATTTCTATTCTGCTGCCTTTGATCTAACTGAAACACATCAAGCAATTTCCCTTCCGAAAGAGAAAACAAAGATCTTATCAAGCTATTCCAGTTGGCGTAAGCTTTAGTCCGTCGGTATGAGTACACAATTTATAGGTAGCATACTGATTGTAAATGAAGATTTCGACATTAAAGTAAAAATGGTAATGCCAGAAAAGGTAATTAATACATTAAATATTCATTAGCATGATGAATAACTTGAAAAGGACAGAGGAGACACGAAGGACGAGATTAGAATAAGTAGGAATATGTTGTACTTCTTTTTGGAAAAAATTAAACTTTTTTATATGAACGCTGTGTCTTCTGTATTTTCTATGTCTCTTTTATGTGGCAAAGAGAGTTAACGGCACTTCACCATGTCAATACGTTTCGGGGCTTTTAATTGTCATCATAAACCGCCCCCCGGTCTACTTCGGACGACTTTGCTTGCTCTTCCCTTGATGGTTCCACTCCAGATCCTTTTTAAGAATTGAGACCAGTGCCCACCGGAGTGTATGACTAATTAAGTTTTGCTTGTTGAATTGTATTTGGTTATAGATAGGAACTTCTGTTTATCGTTCTAATAATCTTCCTGAGATCTGCACCCTGCACATATTGAACACGTGTTATCAATATTTGGCCCTAATAATTTTACGACCTAAATTTTTTTTCCGTAATGTTGACTCCAATGTATTTATTTTTGATAATATTCAGCAATAAATTAACATTTTTGGTGGAAATAAAGTGTTTATAGAAGTTTTTTGTACAGTAGTGATAGATTAAAATTTGTTTACGAGAAATATTTCATACAATTTTTGAGAATATATAAATTGGTAAGAAAATATTCATATTCTTATCCATATAAGAATTAATCTCTGTAACTATATCATCTAGTTTTTTGAAGCAATGGATTTAAATTAAAACTTTTCGTCGAACAAATTTTTTGCTTATTGTAAAAAATTTGGATTCTGCAATCAAACTTAACTAAACACTATGTATTATTTAGTAAGAGAAGTCGTTTAGAAGATTTCTTAAGACAAAAAAATGGCGAAGTCAGACAACGTTGATTAGAACCTAAATTTTAGCATAAAACTGTTTGGTTCGATTTTATCATTTTATCGTTTACGATTGAAGAAAATGAATGTTTGGTTTAAGTTTTGGTTAAAAGAGAAATAAGATCGTTTCGCTCTATCCGTCGAGTAATTTAGAATCTAAGCAAATAATGAATAAATTTCAAAGTAAAAGAGAATACTTATATTATTTATATCAATATATTTTTAAGAATAAGTTACTTGCTAAAGGAATAATAATACCTCCTAAGTACGCGTATAATTCACACGACGGGGATTCCCCACAAATTTTGGCACATATAAACATTTAAGGGTATGTAGTATTTATATTAAACTATTTATGAATACTAATATTATTTTTCACCATCTAAAAATACTGCCTGGTACAACTATCACAGGCGTAAAATATTGTGAATTTTTTAAAAAGCAATGAGATTTAGAATATTGAATTCAGCAGTTTTGGAGACTAGGACAACAATATTTCCAGAATTACCTTACATACAGATATGAAAAAAAATTATTTTAAAAACCTTTCAATTGATTACGATACGTTAAATAAAAAAAATTGTGAGCCGTCATGGGACGCCTGGCAGATATGAAACATCTAAATTTTTTTCTAGTGTAAATTGAAATATTTTTATTTGGACGAATTCAAAAGGAAAGAAAATATTCAGAGCGTTGTTAATAATAAAATATTAATTTAATTTCATTATTTCATTTTATGAAATAATTTATCACAGAAATATTTCTTAACAATTCATTGAAAATATATTTTTAATTTTATAATACTGTCAGCCGACAAGACGCGAAGCTCGCCGAATTAAGTCGAAAAGAACCGACAAGACGCGAAGCTGGCCGAATTAATTTGAAAAAACCCGACAAGATACGAAGTTGGCCGAATGGCCGTCGCAACGTACCATCCGTTTTAACTCCCATCCAAACGCGCCATTAGATGTTTCACGTGAAAAATTTAATCACATAATTGGTCCCTCTAAAATATCTATATTTTGTAATATCTATATTCTTTATTAGATTAGGAATCTACTACCTTCGTGCTTAGTATTAATTATACTAGTAATTTTATATGGATCAGAATCTTGGACCATATCAACTGAATCGAATTTACTTATCTTTTCACGAAAACTGGCACGTAAAATGTATGACCCACTGTAAGTTGATATTCAATAGAAAATTAGAACAAAGGATCGATTGGATAAATTAGTTAAAAGAAACAAAATTAGTAAGAATTACCAAGTCTCAATATTTGTCATAGCTGGGTCATACTGAAAGATTAAATTATTACGAAGGAATAAAAAAGTTATTGCACTGGAAACAAACGATCACCAAAGTTAGGCGAAGTTTAAATACACGATGGCTGGATGATGATTTAGATTATATCAAAGCAATTAAGGTTACAAACTAGAAAAATGATAGCGGAAAAGAGATATGTCTAGAAGCAAGCTATGGCATGTAAAGGGTTATAGAGTTGACAAAAAAAAAAAGAAAAAATTGGAAAGTGAATACGCGTTGTTTTATAGTCGGTTCTTGCACATATAAAAATTACAAAGAGGAGTAAAAGTAGATTTAATATCTATCATATCATTTAAGTAAGGTGTCAGGCAAATCGGTTTTAACTTCATTAAGAAAATTCACTTCCAGCGAAACAGCGTATGAAGCATAAATGAGCCAGCATGTATATTATATATTGATTTTAGAGTCATAACACGTTGAATATACAAATCGTGGAATTCGAGCTTTTTTAATTAATATTTACGAATTCTAATACAGTCTTACCTACCACGTAACAGTCTTACCTGGTACGTACATGAATTTATTTAAATATGGTGACGTACTTACTAAAGTAACTTAAATATTTAAATTCTACCACATCCACGTCAGCTCGTTTACATAAAACTTTCAAAACTAGCGAGAAAATTTAACTTTCACCGAATTTTCCAGAACGTAAGTAGACTTACTGAATCATATGTAAATGTAGTGGGGCACATTAATTTTGATACGAAACAGTGCGCAAACTAATTAACATAAATATGGCAAAACGAATAGAGTTATATGAGAGTAATTCGGAAATAGAAACTTTCTCGATTCGAGAAATGGAATTAGAATGAAAGTAATAATATCTATATACATGAAAATTGTACGTACATTAACCTAAGTAAAGAACGTACGCAAAATATACATAATGTTGTCTTCTAATAGACTTCATAAAATGTGAATTAATATGCAATGTTTTAACAGGTTTTGTTAAGAAAATCTGTTACCCAGTGCCTTTTAATGGCTGATGAACAATTAAAACTAATTATGAACTGGGAGAAATAATTAAAAAAAAATTATTTCAATAAGGTTTTTTTCCCGACATATTATTTTTTTAAACCGCAAACTAATATATCATATCTGAGATTTTAGTCTTTACATATTACAATCCATTGTAACTAAACGTATTTCTTAGAATTTAATTTAGTGTTTAATATTAAAATTAATCATACCCTTTTAAGACTAATATCTTTGCAGTAATTCATTCAATACAAAACTAAAACTATATTGAAGGTAGATGGATAAAAATCGAACATGTTTAAAACAAAAAACTCCGACACAAAGTAGCTTCCATTGAATAGTATATACACATAAATCTCTATTCGCTTCAGCTACTCTACGAGTACCCACCGCACCAAAACACCCTCAATCTATTTAACCACCTCACTAAATTAATACCAACACCCCATAAATCAACAGCTTCTTATCTCCGATATCATCTCCTCGCGCAAGGTGAACCAGCCACTATTTCACCCCCTACCGCAACGCATTGCGTAAGCCGAGCTAAAATTTAGACAAATTGGGGTCGTTACGAAGCTTTAAACCGCCCCTGATAAGTAAAAGGCTCATGTAATACTTGGAGTTTCTAAACATCTAAGTATAATTGTAAAAAGTTTGTACCTGAATAATGTATATAATATTAGCGACGTGACCTCTACCGCCACTTTTGTGCATTTAATTTTTTCCTTTTTTCGGACAAAGTTGGTGTGGGGATCAAAAAGTCCTTTCCCTATTTCGTCGGCCCTTTATCGAGTAGCCTTTTCAAGGGTTTGTTGAGGTGGACGTCTTTTGTGAAGGGTTCATTTAGTTGGCCGTAAGCCATTCGGCTTGCGTCGATGAAAATAGAAAGTTTGGGTCGTCGGATCGAGGTGCTCGGGTTGTTTTTGTGTTACATTGTATTCGCTAGACCAATTATTTTTAGATAGGCTTGGAGTCCATATTCTAGGGGGATTAGAAGTTCAATGTTGTTGATTTTATTTATACTGAAACTGAACATAATTTTTGGAGCAAATAGAATTGAGGCATACTGCCATGCTCCTTCTATTTACTATAATATTTTCAGTCTCTTGGTGTTATCTGACGAAGATGAACTCCGAATATTTTAAGCTCTTAAGGTTATTTGCTGGTGACATCACCTTTTGCCAATGACTTTACTTACGGTTATACTTTCAGTAATTATCATGAGAACATCTTATATTTTTCCTTAGAAGTAAGGTAGTGTCGTTTTATTCTGTTATGCTTTCTTTACTTCCTGTAATGATTTATCACTTATTATATAAACTGTTCTCCTTTCAGAATCGTTTCCGAAACCAACAAATTTCCCTCTTAACATTTCCCGAATAATTCTTAAGCAGGTTTCTTCGAACATTCTTTACCATATTGCTTTCCGGGTAACCAATCTCAATGTTGGCAACCCATTTGCTTTAAATTATTCTTTTTCTTACGGATGCCATTGTAATTTCAACCAGTTTCAACGAAAATGTAGTAAGCTTTACTAGCTTAATAAAATGACGTGGAATAGAAACACAATTTTTAGAAATAATTTCAGTTTTATTCACTGACGATAGCTCAGTAAACGTATTTTTTGTTAATAATTAATAATTAGATCTCGAATATTCTTCTTCTTTTCTTCTTTAATCGTTTCTCACAAATTAACGACAACGATTGTTATCCACATTGATATCTGTAAATTACTAGGGGCCAATTCCTGTAATCTTGCACTAATCTTACGGTCTAATGGATGGACATTTGTAGGATGATTGAAAATATACCATCACAATGAGATGGTATTTGATCAGGAGGTCTTGTTTCCCCGATCCTTCTAGTAGAATATCTCCCTCTAGGTTTTATAAGTTTTTTCCTCCTCATATTCATGGTACTTTTTTCTAATATGGCCGAAGCATCTGAAGAACTGACAGGTAAATGTAGTGGCCTATTGCGGATGCTAATTTCTTTGCTGATGGTGAGTAACCCGAGACACCAAAAGCATGTGTCGCCAACACCACATCTGCAAGCCGTAAATTTATTTTTTATATCCGGCTATTAGAAACCAGGTTTAAGAACCATAGAAAAATATGGAGTTTATCAAAGTTTATACTAGATTAATACTGATCTGCTGCCGTATATTTCTGTCTGTCCTTTGGTAATTGTGAGATAAATTTCCTGCAGTTTTCTTGTTTTACAGTTAATAGGAATTTCAGATAATTAAATTCCTCTACCACGTCAAGTTCTCGCAGGGTACTATTTTACCTGAGTGTTTCTATTCTAGTCCTAATTCCCCACTGACGTCCTCTACTCACTTCAAAAACTCCGCTATCTCGCAGAGTTTCTTACATGTTAAAGGCGAACATTATTGCTAGTTATAGATATTTACAGTGGAAGTTTATTACAACGAGCATGCAATTTGATATATCGTATCTCCTTGCACATCGATGTTGCAATATTATATTGTCTGACAGTGGAAGATGGAATATATTTATGTCAATTTATTACAATTTAAAAAGACAAGTCTTCTAATCATTTGACTGACCCGATGACGACAAAAAAGTATCCTGCGTCTCGCCTTCACTTATTTTTGATATCCTCCTTCTTAAGTTTTACAAATGATTTTTCCTCGAAATTCCTTTTTACTCTAATATTAAATATATACATCAAATAGCATTATCCAACTTTTGTTCTTCCATTATTCATTTATTTACTAAGAATTTATTCGTCGGAACATATCAGGTCACTAACAGACAGCGGTAAATACTGATTGAACGTAGAATCAGAATCAAATGCAATTAGAACTTGAACACGCTCTAGCAAATGTGCATACATCATATTGAAGTATACTCAAGGTTGATTTACGAAAACCTATTTTTACGTTTAAATATTTATAGTCGCGTGCTCAACAATAAGATAACTAAGACAGAAAAGCATATCAGGGATTACAGTATTAGGCAACATATAAATATATGCAAACGTTTAAAAATAAAACTGAGTAATGTCTTATCTGTTTAGATTTAGACGGAATGGAAATTTCAATAAAAGAATGAAGAATGAGCAAAGAACCATTTTCGAAACTTTTAGACGTAAAGTTAAATAAAACATGTTGCAGGAATAAAACGTTGCCAAGTTCGAATATAAAGGCTATGCCAAGTACTTCATAAGGTTTATTCGTACCTTTCAAATTTTAAATTTATTCTAATTCCACATTGAGGAATTATTGGGAACTTGACGATTATTTTAATTTCATTCTATGATTATGATCCAAAGCGAACTTGTCCCATTTTTCATTTTTATGTTTCTTTATGTATTTTACAAGTTTTTGCTGAAAATGGATAAACTACGGAATTTATCCTAATTAATACGAAAATGTAGTAAGTTTTACTTTATTCCAAATTTTAAATTTATTATAATTCCACATTGAGGAATCATTTGGAATTTGATGATTATTTTAATTTCAATCTATGATTATGATCCAAAGCGAACCTGCCCCATTTTTCACTTTTATCTTTTTTAATAAATTTTACGAGTTTTTGCTAAGAATGAATAAATTACGGAATTTATCCTAATTAATACGAAAATGTAGTAAGTTCTATTATGAGAAAACACCTTCAAAAATGCGAAACACTAAGCAAAATCATTAATCCTTGTAATAAAATAAACCAAAGTCGTTAAAATTGTTCATCACATATGCACTGGATATCAAAATGTAAATACATAGAAGTGCTTACGCGCTATATAGTCAAGAGAATAGAACATTGACGCGATGTAAAATAACGCCTTTACATTTCAATAATAACACGTGAAATAACTAATCACATAGTATTTTTTCAAGAAAATGTCACTGTATTGTGATTTAAATTACCTATATATAATAATTAATTATATATGTAATAATTAATTTTAATATTTAAATTATTCATTAAATGTATTTTTTTTTGAAAATGGTGACGTTTTCTGAATAATATCAGGGAATAGCTTTTCGTATTAAAGGTTAAGATGATTATATGTGGATAAAGTAATAAATATATGAAGATAAATCCGTAAAACGGTGATCTCTGAGGTTAATTTCATTAAAACACATTCAGAATTTTTTTAAGTGTTTGCACTTCTTAAGTGAGCAAGTTGGTCTATATAACGTACAATAACGCGATGTAATGAAATATTATGGTACTCACAGTATCACTAGTTTGCTTCGTAAATTGATAAAAAATATACAAAATTAAGTCAAATAAACCTTTAAATACGAGTAGAACTCGTGCTGCGAAGAATACCGTAATTACTTAGGCACATATAAAAAAAATATAAATATTCAAGGATATTTAATATTCCTCTTAAATTATTTACCAATCATAATATTATATTTTGCCATAAAAATATATTGCATATTTTATCTTTCACAGGCTTTTTCATAATTTTGATTTCATCAGTTTCAAAGATACGAGGGGGAAAGTAGGGGTCGTTCTTTCACTTGATATCTCAAATAATATAAGAAATCATTCAAATAATTTATTTAACCCTTCTAAAATGTTTGTATGCGGGTTAGTTTGGTTAGTACGCTTAAAATCACTACACTTATTTTTAAATTTTTTCGTCACATGGTTTTTAGGAAAAATGGCAGTGATCGATGAACAGACGGACTTCAGACGGACAAGTAAGTGGTCTTAGAGCTCCCTTTTCCTTTTCAGGTACGGAACCAGACAAATGAAAAAAATAGCCAATGTGATAGATTTCCGCTTTTATGGATAAGGAAATTTGTTCTATGATTGCTTATTCTAATAATTAAAATACAAGGCTGATTGTAACATTAACGTAAGATTCACAAGCAAACAGGCGATGAACATGTAAAGTGCTTACCACTCGTGTGTACAGCATGTATAACCTACTTTTATGTCGATATTGATTTCAAAATGCATTTGTAACAATTTTTCCAGATTTTTGTGGGTAGGAGATATGAGAGTTTTTCATCTTTATGTAGTCTTTTTATATTACATATTTTTATACTCGTTACATCACTATTGCCAGGATTAGAAAAATTAGTTTTTGATTACTCAATAGAGTGCCCACCGAACAAATAGGCATTGAGGCTTAAAAAATACGTTCCAAATTATTCGAGGCCACAATACTCCAAATCAATATCACTGATGACTAATGGGTGAAATCACAGCTATTTTAGGCCGGTAATTTTTGCAGACCTTGCATACATGTCCCGTGGGACACGTGCAGTTTAAGAAAGATCATAATTGGGTGCATTCTGTGTCAGGTCATAAGACCTGGATTGTTCTTAATATTTGATAGATCCATTTATTCAAAAAGTCGCTATTAAAATAATTTAATTCACACACGTAGCGTCACCTACAGAATATACATATGTTCGAAACAAATAATTAAGTAAATAAAGTGTTGAATTGCATCGAATTGGTGAAACCGATCACTGGAACGCTATAAGTCAAAAAGTGCCAAGTCAGTAGGGGGTGAAGGTTAGCACGAAGTCTAAAGTAAAACAAAAAAGGCGCAGATGCGAAAAAAGGTCTTGATTCTTTGAAAAAGTCGGTAGGTTTGAATAGTCAAATCGTTTCTAGCGTAGCTAGTAGTAGTAAATTAGTAAAACCTCAGGGTTTTCAAAATACAGTAGTGCAAAATAGTCACCTGCGAAATTACAAAATTAAAATGAGTTCCAGTCAAAGTAGCTCTTTCTTTACTTATGCTAAAGAAGACAAATAGGTTAAAGTATATTTTTCAATTTTTCATGTAATTTCTTCAATTATTTTTGACATAAGAGTAAAGAAACAAATATTATCACAAAATAAATGTAAATCAAAGTATTTTTTTTAACTATGGGATATATGCCACAGGATAATTGCAATAGTTGGATTTTTATGATAATCCTAGGAAGATGACAAAGGTACAAATGCTCGTGTATGAATAAAGAAAATGGCAATCATTATCCAGTCCAGTAAACCTTTTTTAATTTTTTTTTGATAAATTTGCATAGATATTTATTTTAACGTTTTAAAGATGGGCTGGAAACTCACATAAGATATCATTTCCACTAGTCAAAGGTCACGGTCAACGATCATGAAAATAGTTTTTTTATAAATATCTTGTTTTCTATGCTTCGCATATCGATTTTAACTTTTTTTAAAAGCAAACAATTTTTTTTAACTTTATTAATAATAATAATATTTCGCATTCACTTGCACACTTGCATCTGATAGGTCAATTTTTAATATTAATAAGGTATTAAAAAAGAAAGGGACAAGACACATTTACTTAAAGAATTTTAATTTAAAAAGTTATTAAAATATATTTTTTAAATAATAATGTACTACTAAATAAGACTGTGTATATTTCCTAGCTCTATTAACTATAAACAATTCACTTATAATAATCTGTCAGAATAAAGAAGTAACGCATAAGAAACGCTCAGATCAGCCAATCAGCGACCACCATTTGAGGTTTTCTCGAAACGAGCCGGGAAGATGTAAGCAACCTAAAATTGATTAGGATAAATATACATCTATGGGATGAATGCAACTTTTTTTGTTGACTGACAATCGTACCTATGTTAACAATTTTGCTAGGACTATGATAAGAATCCTGCTTCTGCAACCATCCTACGACGTATACTATAAAATTTAATTACCGATTAGATGCCCACACACCATCTTTTATTTCAATAGATGTATATTTTTTTTCCATTCCTTTCAGTGATTTTTTTTGTTGATAGTTATACTTCTACGATTTTCCGTAGCAGTCAGCACTTTCTGGAGGTTATCAGCACTTTCTGGAGGTTATCAAGATTCAATTTAACATGCACATATATAGTGGTAATATGTATATAAGCATATAATGAACTAGATGGAATACTATGAAATCCAGCGGTCTAGTACGTGTTTGCTATTAGACGCATGGAACACCAAACAGACTTTTCTGTTCAATATTTTCCAGTTTCCAATACTTAGCGCCATTCTATATAATATTTTCGTTTATATTAGTATTTTAATCCTGTAACTAAAGTGCATTGTTTTATTATTTATATTTGGGAACCGGACTCAGTAGGTAACGTAAAATGGCGAGCTATATTTTATTTATTAGCGGAAATTGAAATATGCAAGTTCCGCCGGATATTAGAGATATCTATGGACATTAAAGATATCATAAACATTTTCCTTACTATAAGCGACAATTTTCCAAGATTTTTTTATGTAAATTTACTAAGAACTGGAGATTTTCAGTGAGTATAAACCTATCCGTCGCTTGACAATGATCTCTTACATCGAAAGCTGATTTCTTATTGGCTCTTTTGACTTTTTTATTGATATTTATGGTATAGATATTAGTTGAATCCATACTCATTCGAACGAGAGGAAATCAAATAGTGTTGCTTTATGTTTAACTGTAAACTGTATGCGGTAGCGTCGCGCTTGGCCGACTGTCGAGGCCTACAGACTGATATAGATCCTATGTTGGACTGAAGCGAGCTGTCTGCAACTTAACCCGGATATGTATAGGTGGTGAGATCCAGTAATGCTTGCAATCAATCGGCCACGGCTATTACATGGGTACTCGTTATTGTGCTGCCGTATCGGGTGGAAATCGGAGACTTGGGTGCAAATCTAACACGGAATTAGTTTTTTTCAGTCTTTTTATCTTTTCCTTCTCTCATTATCGCAAGTAGCGTCATGAAGTCCTATACATAATTGGTTTAATTGAAATTGGTGGTTTAAATTTGGATATATTATTGTATCAGACGCGTAGCATGGTAAAGATCTGAACTAACAGCACGTTACATAATTATTTCGTTATAGATTTTATATTTGGTGCCAACATAGCCTTAAAGAAACTTTTATAGCAAATTTTAAAAGGGTTTCTTTTCTCTTTTATCTTTTTGTTACTCTTTGACTAGAAATAAATTTATGATTAGTAATCATAGATATTCAACAATTGGTTATATATATATATATATACATATATAATGCCCAGCTTTTTCGTCAAGCTTTCCTTCTTTGCTCCAAATCCTTACTAACTCAGGATTCTGTACAGAATTTTGTCAACCGCCATAAACGCGTGCAAATTATTTTTTTTGACATTTCAGTTTGAGAAGACAAAACGCGATTTTTTGTGACAACATAAAAAACAGTTAGCGCAGCATGATTAATTAAGTCTTGCCATTAATATAAATTTTATTCCCAATTAGATATACTTAATTAAATGAACGGAGTTAGTCAATAACATTTACAGTAAAATTATAAAGAATTAAGTGAACAATCAATAAGAGGAATATTCGGTAGACAATAATATATATAGTAATACAGTCATATATATATATATATATATATATATATATATATATATATATATATATAGTAATATATATAGCATAAAATAATATGATATAAATTTAGAACAAAACAATTGAGGTTTATAAATTAAATTATTATTAACACATTCATAATAATAAATCTTATATTGTTCTATGTAAAATATCTTTATTTATATTACTCTCAGTAAGTTTATTTTTAAAGGATGAAGTGAGTTGAGTTTAGTCTCTTGACAGAAGGAAAAAAATTCCGTATTAGTGCGACACTGTTAAATAAAAAGAAGGGATGATATATAGGTGGTCGAGTGTTATTGCGCGCAATATTAAATTCAAAGTGCTGAAGAAATATATTGCTGTCAATAGCATTGTGAACGAGCTTAAGATGAAACATGCAGACAGTGCATTTTCTTCGTTGAGACAAAGTGTTTAATTTAAAATATAAAAGACGCTCTTCGTAACTGAATAATTATTTGATTAATCCTCCTGATTAAGTGGTGCAAAAATATGTTTTGAAATCTGTGGATGCAGTTAGAGTATTTCTCAAAAATTTGATTTCACACCATGCACCCGTATAACTAACTGACGACGTATAAATTATTATTTGTACAGGAAAAGTAAAGTTTGAAAATTTTCAAAAGCCTTGCTTGCCGTCAAAATAAAGCCCCAACATCTTTCGACTAGTAACGTGGTCGAAGTGTTTTTCAAACTTTACTTGATCGCTTACAACTATCTCTAGATCCTTAATGGTATTATATTGACCAGATTTTACAATACAGATGACATACTGACTATTAACATTTTAGTAACGATTGGGAAATTGTAAGTAGGAACATTAACAGATTTTAAGCATTTAGTTTCTAAAACCCATACTGACAAGACGTCGAGATTTTTTTAGAGTTGCGTAATATCTAAATCGTTTTCTATTATCTTGGAAATTTAAAATCGCCTGCGAACATAAGATGTTTAGCATATAACAGTTCCTTGATTCGCTTATAAAACCGCTAAAGAACAGTAGTCAAGGGTGTTTCCTGTGATACGCCAGATTCTGACTCACATTAACGAGACAAGAACCCTCTAATTATAAAGCGACACTTCCAACCTGCCAAATATACTTTAATTCATCTCAATAAATAACTATGTATACCATAGTATTGCATACAATAGTTTGTATATTAATACAGCGTGGTTTATTTTATCAAAGACCTCGTTGAAGTTAGTGCAGATAGCTTCGACTTGTTTGAATTTGTCTCAAGATTTTGCTGCATCTGTTACGTGTTCAACCATATTTGTCGAAGTTGACTTTTACTTAGAAGCCAGCATGGCTTCTATCATTTCATTCATTTCTTCGGCATGGATTAGAGATTAAATGTGGAATTATATGGGAATAAATAATTGATCCGAAAACTTTACTAAAAATGGGTAGAATAGATATAAGACGATAATTAATTATGTTGTTTAAATCAACTGTTTTATGAATAGTCATTTCCTTAGGTATTTTCAGCATTTTGGAAATCGTCTGTATGTAACGATAGATTAAATATATAATTAAACGGAGTTGCAAGTATGTGGCGCCATTTTCAACAAAAATAGAAAGTATTTCGTCAAAACCCAGTTATTTTTATACGTCCAAATTTGGAAATGCTTTAAGAGTCTGTTTCTGAGATATGGTAACATTTAGACTGAAAAAAAATTGGTAATAACGCTCCAGCGACGCGCGTTTTACTATTGTAAAGTGGGCATGTGTTTTGTGGAATTTAAGCGTGAAATGTAGGTACTTATCACACATTATTATAGTATTTTACTATTACCAACTGGTGAACATAATTTACTGTCCCCACGACCACTGTCCGACCGCATATGTGATAAATTTCGTGTCAAAATTAAATATATACCGTGGTAGAAGGCGCAAGCATTTTACTCAGGAGCTTGCATTTCTGTCTTTTTACGTATGTGTTTTTTATTATCTAGTTAAATATCAATCGGCGTTGTTATAAATGTATTACCGAGTTTATGTTAATTTATAACATGAGTAACAGTACTTCTCAGGGTAATGGCGGAACGTGACGAAGGAATTACGAGATGGTTGGAAGTAGTAAGTGATGATGAAAATATAAAAGATAGTGATACTAAAAAAGTGACACGCACGCGCGGGCATGCGTGCGTGCGTTCTTGCGTGCGTGCGTGCATGCATGCGCGAATGTGCATGTATAAATAAAGTACATTTTCATTTGATTTTGGCAAAAATTATCAAAGTTCTTACCAATCTAATTTTACCAATCTTGTACTCCTTGCTTCTCTTTCTTAATTTTCGATGTCCAAAGGCCAGAAACCATACCGCATAAACACATATATTAAACCAAATGGTGTTAAATTGCAAACAAAACAAACACACTGGGGATCATTACTACCACGCTTTGAATTAGATATTATCAATTACTTCTCTAAATATTTTGCTACAACGCTTTTCATTAGAATTTTCTCAAATTAGTTAGATCTGAATAATTGCAGTTTAACACAAGTGAAAAATTTTCTGTTTATTAGTTATTAAATGAAAGAATCTACAGACACGAATTTACATAAAACTAATTCAAAAATTTAAATAAACGTAAGGAGAGATTATAAATTTGATGTTTAATGACTCTTTTATCATAGTAAAAGTATTTTCATATAATTTTTTATTAAAACCACTACCGTGTTATTTTTTATGAATATTATTTCACTTGCATGACGAAAAAACTGGAATTATCGTCAACGCCAGCACAACATTTTATTCAAAATAAAACTCCCGGCTAGAACTACTTAATCGCAAATATTCTTCGCGAATGGAAATAACATGCATTACAGTTGTTTAGAACATGTAATTTTAAAAGTGGCAGATCAAAGTCCTTCATATACAGTTATACAGAGTGTCCAGTGGCAGATTTCAATGTTTGAAAAATTGTTAAAAAAAACTACACCTCTAATGCAAAGTAGGTTTATTTTAACTTTGTAACAACGAATGCGGATTTCATTTTTTAAAAACCACGTTTTCCAAATGGCGGCCATCGAGTCTGACACACTCTTCGAGTCTAGCACGCATGTTTTCAAAAACGCGTTTGCAGAGCGACTGGGGTATCCTACTGACTTCGGCTTCTGATTAGACTTTCGGCTGACTTTCTTTAAGTTGTGTCACAGTGCTCGGATTTGTTTTGTAAACAACGGATTTTAAGTATCCCCATAAGAAAAAAACCTAGGTGGCCACGGTACGGCACTGTTTCGGGATATGTTTTTTTCTGGAAATAACTGCTGCACTGCATTCATGGACACATTAGCAGTGTGAGCTGTAGCCCCGTCTGCTGGAACCATGTGTTTTGGTTAAAGAATGGACTATTCTGTAGTTCTACTATGAAAAAGTCATTTAACATCTGGGCATATCTCTTCGAATTCACAGTTACAGTTTGGCCACGTTGATTTTCAAAGAAATAAGGCCCTATGATTGCAGATGCAGACATGGCACACCAGACTGTTACTTTAGGCTTATGTAAAGGCTCTTGATGCATTTGTCTTGGGTTGTGGACATCCCAGTAACGAAAGTTCTGCTTATTCACATATCCTCCAATGTGAAAGTGAGCTTCGTCACTAAAGAATATGTTGCCCATCCGGGTAGCAGTATGAAATTTCAATAACATCACCTCCGCGTAAGTTTTTCTTAATTCAAAGTCAGAATCGTGTAAATCTTGAACAATTTGAATTTTATATGGATGGAACTTGAGCTTTTTTTGCATTATTACCTGTAAAGTTGATTTCGGAATTCCCAATACCGATGAACGTGTACGCAGTGATAAACGGGGATTTTCAACGACAGAAACCATAACACGCTCGACATTTTCATCCGTGGCTACTAATAGTGTAGGTCCTGGCATGGGCCTATTTAATGTTGATCCTGTAGCTCTGAACCTTGCTACCCATGACTGAATGAGGTTGATCGATGGTCCATCAGGTAATCGACGAATACTGTAACGATTATTAAATCGACGGCGTGCTACAGACAGCGAAAATCCACTCGAAATGTACGCCTCGACGGCAAAAGCGCGGTGCTCTCCACTCCACTGTTCCATGGCTACTAAAACATCTGCACCGCTTGCGCTTCTAACGACGCCCCCCGCGCCCCTCTTATGTGTTGCGTTCAGAAACTATGTTCAAACTTTGAAATCTGCCACTGGACATCCTGTATTATTTTTTCTACAAAAATAAATTCAAAAATCTTACCTGAATAACGTAGCAATATACATTATAGCGTTTTAAACTGTTGCGACGAAAATTCACATTCACACTAATAAATTACTAGAATAAATACGATCAGTTATTACAAAAATTTATTTCATTGACATTTTTTAACTTCAGCTGACACTTATAATTACGCAGTGATTCTGTATGTGTATATGATGTACTAATAAATGAAACAATACACGGAGTTGTTTTATTCTAAATATAGCCGTAATAAGCTATGCAAAGGTAGCTTACTTTCTCCCTACAAATCGACTACTTGAAATGATGTAATCAATTTTAGTTTCTTATAGAAAACTTTAGCGACGAGAAGTTACTTATAATTTCATACATCGCGAGAAAGGAATGAAGTTTGGTAGCTTTCGGTTGGTGTGTTCGGGCTACAGATCATGCATTAAATTACGGATTTTGCTTGAATACCATAAATTAAACGTGTTTAAATGTTCATAAATATGTGATGCGTATGTTTAGGGAAAGCTACGTCTAATCGCTTATAAGGCATTGCTCAACACTGTATCAGAATAGTTTTGAGTTATTAACAATTTTAAGTTATTATATATTAAGTTATTAACAATCTCAAACGGATGTAGTTTTTTATAACAATTTTAAATACATTATTCATAGCGAGATCTCAACAAGTTAAACGTTGATTTGTCTACTGGACCACGGTATTTTTTGTATTTTTTTCTATGAAACACTTTACTTCCACAAGTTTTCTAAGACTTAATGAATACAAGGTTTTATTTGGGAACGTGTTAGAATATACATTTAAAGAGTACTTCGTAAATTTTAAAAGTTGTCAATATTTAATTGTTATTTGGTTCTAGAATTATATTCCAGTATATTGTATTTAAGTTTTTATTAATTTTTTATAGTTACTTTTAAGTTAAATATTGATCTAATAGAATTTATTAAGAGATTTTTTACTTCGTAATGAATTGAAATATCGAAAGCCGAATGATGTTAGTCCAATGTACTAGGAACTCGGAACTATGCACAAAATTACTCAAAACCAGATCAAGAATTTCAATAGTTTTAATGGTAATTATTTTAAATTATAAAAAAATATTCAAATTAATGCAAAGTTATTGCTTGATTACTCAATAATTTTGCAAAACGTGAACACATTTTACTTCTTGGCGTAAATCAATTGTTTTTTTATATGCCAGTCTATTTCAGGGCGTTAAAATCCCCTCCAAAATATATGATTTTGAATTAGCAATAAAGTTTGAAAGAAAACTCTCAAGCGACTGTGGTTGGAGCAATATACACTGTACAAATATTAATAATGTGGAGCCTTGTATTAGTAAGGGATTTGACAGAAATTCAGATATCTTCTGTATCACTTTCTCGCCCAATTTTTCATATTTCTTTAGAATGTGCCATAATCATTATTTTTTTAAATTTCGATGCACTAACCCTAACTTGCCGAAACACCTAGTATTATACATCAAATATTTCGGATTTATAAATAGTGTTACAAGTTATTAAATCATAATTAACGTTAAATACTTTCAAACAAAAATCTATGGTTTTGTCCCCAAACTTCGAACGTTTTGATAATATGTTTAGCATGGCTATAATTCATATTAATACAATTTTAAAAATTAATAAAAAAATAATTTAAACTTAATTATATTGAGTTATTCAGTACTACTTATAATATGGCGAACATTCATCTCTTCTTAAGTCTTCTTAAGTTATGCTACTGAGCACTCTTAACGAGTTTTCGCTTTCAAAAACTGCGCGTGACGGCGTGTAGTTGCTAGCGTAAGGAGTATGCTCGCAAACGTGGATGGGATTTTATACCGCCAATCCCCAGATGATATGGGTTCAATCTATCTTTGAGATACGACGAGCTAAAAGTATGTTACGAAATGATGTTTGAAATGAGGTCTTTTAGAATTTTTCTCCATCTTGATAACTCTGTACACCCCAAGTTTATTATTGTCTCGCAATCCATCCTTCACAATTGACGAAAGTTTCATCGAGAAATTGTATCTCTATATTACTTTCTTTACTTCTTCTTTTCGTGAAGTTTTTTCTGCAATTCATAGGTTGATTTTCAATTAAAACTTTCTAAATAACTTGCATTGTTCTTCCGAGATTGTTTTATATTCTTCGCATTAGATCGATATTACCTAACTTTATGCTTTCTTTCATGTGATTGTTTTATATTGTTCGCATGATATCGATATTAACTTTATGTTTTCTTTCGTGCGATTGTTTTATATTGTTCACATGATATCGGTATTAACTTTTTGCTTTCTTTCGTGTGATTGTTGTATATCCTTCGCATGAGATCGATATTACCTTTTTGCTTTCTTTCGTGTGATTGTTTTATATTGTTCGCATGATATCGATATCAACTTTATGCTTTCTTTCGTGTGATTGTTTTATATTGTTCGCATGATATCGATATTGACTTTTTGCTTTCTTTCGTGTGATTGTTTAATATTGTTCGCATGAGATCGATATTAACTTTTTGCTTTCTTTCGTGTGATTGTTTTATATTCTTCGTATGAGATCGATATTAACTTTTTGCTTTCTTTCGTGTGATTGTTTAATATTGTTCGCATGAGATCGATATTAACTTTTTGCTTTCTTTCGTGTGATTGTTTTATATTCTTCGTATGAGATCGATATTAACTTTTTGCTTTCTTTCGTGTGATTGTTTTATATTGTTCGCATGATATCGATATTGACTTTATGCTTTCTTTCGTGTGATTGTTTTATATTGTTCGCATGATATCGATATTAACTTTATGCTTTCTTTCGTGTGATTGTTTTATATTGTTCGCACGAGATCGATATTAATTTTAAGCTTTCTTCGTGTTCCTTATCTTTTTTTATATTTTTCAAATAATTGTATTTATTTCTTCCTTCAGATTGTCAATTCTTTTCTCAATGTGTGTTGTCCGTTTGTCAAGTTGAGAGATAATGTTGACTGCCCATCTCTAGAAAGTGCTGATTCAGGATTTTGTTGTTTGCATACTGTGCGCTTACATTTCTTTTTATTCATGGGTAATATACCTCTAAGTGTTTTCGTGCGTTCCCCAGGGCAGCTAAAGTGAAATTTCATGGAACGATTGGAAGATATTAGACGATTTAATCAACACATTAAACATGTTGATTCAAATCAAACAAATCATCTTGTAATGTGCTCCAGTTGTTCGATTCTCACTATTAATTTTATTAACAATATCTAGTAACTGATTTAGGTTATGAAATGAAACTACGTGATGTAGTATTATTTCTACTTTCTTTAATTTCTTTACCACGACCTAGATTTCCTTGCATTACAATATCTTCAGGTGGGTAAACATTTTTGCTAATAGCCCACCTGAAGATGTTGTAATACAACGAAACCTAGGTCGTGGTAAACAACTTAAAGAAAGTAAAAATAATACTACATCACGTAGTTTCATTTAATGGTGAATAATGAATTTCTACAAAATTAACGCCAAATATATTCAACAACTGATTTCGGAATTATTTAAATAAATGATAAAATCTCGTAGGACTTTTTACCTTTCTTAATACTTGAGTTACGCCTATAGTCATAGAAATATTTACCTTACCGAATACAAAATTTGATAATATTTTATCGTAAAAATATGCAAGTATGATATAATTATACTGATTGAGAAT
Source organism: Druceiella hillmani (assembly GCA_039881145.1). Lineage (NCBI taxonomy): Eukaryota > Metazoa > Arthropoda > Insecta > Lepidoptera > Hepialidae > Druceiella > Druceiella hillmani. The sequence goes on along the minus strand of JAYKKI010000009.1, from coordinate 34,821,383 downwards.
CTTACTTTGTTCTATTTCTTATCATTCCATCGGCTTCATTGTATCGTAATACGTGTATGTCATTGTAAACCCCAATCGACTATTGGGTCACTTTTTACCAGCGATAAAAATATAAATAATATAGAAAATAAAAATATAACCTATAAAAAAACTTGTATTTACTATAGATAATAATCTCATATAATTTTTTATGTAAAAGTAGTCATATAAATAAATCAATTTATTAAAAAGACATCAGGAGTCAGGTTTGCTTTGAAGGTTTAAGGGGCTATCTTAAAGGAAATATAATCCCTAAGCGGATGTCGTTAAGCCGTACAACGGGGACTGTACGCGCAAGATTACTCCTTTGGGATAGGCCCGTCTGCGCTGGCGGCGGTACGTGTTTAAATATAAAAGATTGTACAGTGATTCCTGAATGCCAGTTCTTGTAAAAAGATATTAAATTACACCTAACGCCATGTATTAATGTACATAGGTTCACTAGCTAGATATTTTTTTATTATTGCATTAGTAGAACTTATGCAACCTAAAAGCATTTTTAAAAACTTAAATGCGTATATCTTCTAACTGAGTGAAGCTATACCAACCAAAAAAAAACAAGATGTTATTTCAAGTAAACTTTATTTTCTTGGAACCTTGTCCGTATTGGATCAGTTGTTTTAGGTAATACGTGCACAAACAAATAAACAAATAAGGAAAAATTCCATGAAATCTACTCAGTTCATTCTGTCGCTCCAATGACATGCAAAATTAACAGTTTTATATGTATAAATGACATCGAGACAAAATTTACATTGCGTTAAAATCAATTCAAAGAAGGGTAGTGCCCTTCTTTATACTCTTCAACCCGAACCTTTTACAATGAATTCAGTATGGAGCTGGTCGAAATTCTAAAACTGTCACGAGTAGTCTTCGTCGTGTTCCATGATGGTGCTATTTGTGATTACGTTTTCGTCGTCGGATTAAATATTAAGTTGACCACCACTGAATTTGATGATTTACGAGGGCAAGGCAAAATAGGAGGGCCATATCAGTTCATCTGCCTGACGTTCAGCTCATCTATGTGTTTCCTAGATCTATATCACAACTTAACATATTGTTGAAATTAGATTCGTAAATTAAGCAGAATTTTGAAACAAAAGTTGCTCGTTTTTTCGTTTGCTTCATAAAACAAAAATGTCTTAAGAACGATGCATTGTATTAATTACAAGGAAGTCACTTTCCAAAACTTGCAAATTTCCATATAACCAAGGTTCCAAAATCTCTTTTTAAAAAATTACATTATAAGTTATAAGTTAATATAGTAAGCTACATTGTAAGTTTGTTTGGTTAAATGTCTCAAGTATTTAGTGCGTTAGATTTGTTATACATAATCGAATTGTAAGGCGTCCATTGAGTTTCAGAAAAGTCAACAATTTTTTTTAAATGTTTAAATTATCGTCGCTCTGAATTTCACTTTTATTATAACTTTATGGCACATTAAGGAATAAGTGTGAAAAATTACAACCAGCTATCTTCATGCGTGCGAGACTTGTGAGATTTTTAATCAAATAGCAAGGGTGCGTTAGATTCAGGAGAAGTCAACAATGTTTGTGCTGTATTTCAAAGGCTGTTGCTCTGAACTTGACCGTTATAAATGGTCAAGTTCATACTCGTTCATCACCGTTATAATTTTGACCAACTAAGTTATCTGTCTAAAAAATTACAGGCATCTAGTTTTATATATGTAAGCTATAAATTGAGGCACAAATTATTTGGTTGCGCAATGTAGCCATGAGTTCGGATGTTTCTAAAAAGATTGTCGAAAGTTATAGTTTATTATAAGCTTACATAGGCCGAAGTATGTTTGGTTAAGAACTATTAATACCTTCATGTGCGTTTCATAATAGAAAATAATTTAATATATAGATAATTGAAAGTAAAAGTTAATGTTTGTCAACAATTTTTGACATTAAAACGTAACGTCGATTGGCTGAAACAATTAATAACGGGGTAATGAGAAGTGAGATATTTACATATGCAAAGGCCAATAGCATAGTTTAGAATAAACAAGGGTTTCCTAAACCTGAACTGAATACCAGAAAGATAATGCTGCCGGTGGAATATTAAGGGCGTTGTCCATTGGGGGGGGGGGGGGGGGGGTTACTTCCAGAAAGATTTGCGTTGAATGTGAGATTTATTGTTTACTATTAGATCGATTAGTTAACAAACTAAGCATTCAGTAGTACCGAGAGTATTTTCTTCCTGATAAAGCAAAATTTATGTCTTAATAAATAATTGCCATAAATTATAGGATTTGCGCTGGGTCTGCTAAAATATTCATTTTATTCACTCCGTATTGTGTCATCCAAATATCACTTGTTCAGATCTCTATAAATGATGAACAAGAAAATCTATATTATAAGACCTTTAAAAAGACCTTATCAATTATCTTGAATCGAGGTCACCAGATTATAACGCTGGAGGTATATTGTCACTGCCAACCAGATAACAGCAAGAAGTAGATAAAGACAATGCAAGTGCAGTTTAATTTCTTCGTGACGTATATTTTTTTGTAAAAACAAGTTGGCAGTAAAAATATTAAACTTTTAAAAATAAAGTAATAAACCAATCCAATAATTTTTGTTATTAATATATCACATATCGCAATTAACTTATACGTAATTATAAAATGGTGCGTTATAACTAGATAAAGCAAGATACAATAGAATAAAAAGAATTGAATATAATAGTTGTATAAAAACATAATCTGATTCGCTCTAAATATACCAAATTCTGGTATATTCGTAAAAACATAATTCGCAAGATCCAAATTAGAAATACAGTTATAAAACTGTACAAGATGGAGATATGCAAGAGTTGAATGAACCTAGTGCGAGGAATCTCTAGAATATTATTTAACATTGTGCTCATGTATGATCATGTACGGTCTTTGGTTACTTATGACTAGTACAGAACTAACTTTGTTACAATAAATCGACAAGTAAATTCTTAAATCAGTATTAACTTTTACGCTATATGGTGTCTTATATTTTGGTTTATTCAGTATGGAAGACGACTAGTATGATAGAAATTAAGTAATATAATTTTTTAAAGTTGTTCAATTATAAGGCCGATGTGGTGTTCTTTACCGGCGTAATAGTATTCAAGCAAACATAGTTTATATAAAAGATGATGCACCCTGTTACCTTCTGAATAAGCTGTTTTGAACAAACATTTGTCTACGAACCAAGTTGCAGTATATGTGAGTTTTGTGGAGTGTTGATGAGTTTTATTGTGGATTTTTTAATTACATTGAGAATTTCGACCTAATAAAGACGAAATTTTTAACGGCATTAAGTAAAGAAAACTTAGTTTGTTCTATGTAATATTTCACTAAAGACTTGATTTGCGAAACAGTTTTTAATTGTAGAACAATAAAAAACTGTTTCGTTCACAAAAGAATATTTTTTGTGGTTTTATTTCAGCGTTCAATTTAATGAGATGATTAATAGGCAATTAAGACTATGCTCAAAATATTTTGAAATAAATTTTACTGCTGGTTAACATGGCATTAGCGCTCTGAAAGTGTCCAAAAAAGTAAACAGGCCATTAGCGCTCTGAAAGTGTCCAAAAAAGTAAATAGGCCATTAGCGCTCTGAAAGTGTCCAAAAAAGTAAATAGGCCATTAGCGCTCTGAAAGTGTCCAAAAAAGACGACTTAATCGTCTTCAATACGATTACTTCTTTTATGTTCTTCTTCTTTGATCCTCTATCTCTCTCATCATAGTTCGCAAGTGATATTTTGAAATAATAAAGCAGCAGACTTCACTTCTAAGTTATTCTTTCCAATTTACTTTTTTGTCATTCAAGTAAATAGCTTTTTATTTGATAAAAAAGCTCGCTAACAAAAGAAGCTAGAATTGTAAAATTATAAAAAAGTTTCCTTCATTGTCATTGTCAAAGTTTCCTTTATTTTATACGAAAAGGGGATAAAAATAATAAACCAGTTAAGAGTGGGTAGAATTTACATGAGGGTTGTGTCACCCTTCGGTATTTAGAAAGATTTGAAGGTATAACACAATTTAAAAATAATAATGTAATTTTTTTACTTCGTATATACATATATTGACCCTCATGAATTTACAGGCATATATGGTGAATTTCTCAATAAGTGTTACATTTATAACCACCATCACCAACCACCATCAATTAAAGCTATTGCAGTTTTATTTTCTTAATCGACCTCAAAAAAAAGAAAATTCTTTATCCCACTATGTTTTCTTTAAACCTGTTAGCTCATTTCTTCGACATTTATCAAACAATTTTGATGATATTTTAATTTGGAAGGTACCAGAATGGTCTCATGAACATTGGGTACAATAACGTTTCCGAATACGAACACATTTTTAAAACACTGCTACTGCTAAAGATTCGGTGCCAAGTAAAATGTGGCACTCATCTGTGTATGTGGGTGTGCATGTAGGTGAGAGAGGAAAAAAGGGTCGACTTAGTACTGAATCCAAAAATATTCAGCAAAAGCAGTATTTTGAAAATTTATTTAGGTTCGGAGACGGTATTGTACCGCCAAATTTCCACCCGTATTTTTATTACTTTATACTTTTCAATACGCTTCTTATTCGGTGGTTGCTTGAAGTAAATTAAATTTTTTGGTCAAAGTTTTATTGGCTCTAAGTAAATTTCTAGAAACTCTGTTATTTTTGTAATTATAAAAATTTAAGTATAGAAATTTCCGGTATGGGGGAGGGGAAAGGATAATGCATTTTCTTATATTCTTTGAGGATATCTTTGAAGACAGGATTGGTTTAAAATCCGATCCTTATCAAACGATACCTCACACCAATGAGAAATTAAAAATGAAAACATTGAGAGAAGCAAACTGCTCTTTAAAATTTTCATACCATTTCATTTTTAATTGTAATTCAAAACATATATATTGAGACTTAACATTAAGATTTATGACCATGATAAATTTTAAGTCTAAAAGTCGAACGGTTTCTGAGACAATCGCTTGTAGTAGACAAACAGATGGACTAACATAGGAGTAATGTTATATACTCGTAGGTTTCTTTTTTCCTTTTCAGGTACGGAACTTTAAAATAGCAAATAAAAATTAAAGTATGTCGTTTTGCTTGATCTTTGTATGGGTAACCCATTACAACACCTTGTTATTTTTATTAAGGGATATTTCACAAGACGTTTTACATTATCATTACAGAAGTCCATTCCATCGGAGCGACTGACGACGCAGGCTCGACGGACCACCGACAAACGACAGTTCACAGCGTGTCGTTCTAGAAGAGAGGAAAAATATTCTCCGCAGTGAACAACTTCTTCGCTGATTCGCCTCTGGTGAATCAGCTCAAAGGTATAATGGTGAGTTGAGTTATGGACAGGTGTTTATTGGCAATGCATGAAAATTTCACTTACACATCTAGGCTGGACCACTTAGACTTCTCCTTTGAGACTTCCGGCCTAAAACTTGTTAACGAATATGGAATATATCCATTTGAGGCATGTCGTTAATCCAGTTCTACTTGTGGCATTTCATTTCATGCCCAATCAAAAACTTTGTGAATCATTCTAATAAAATTTTCGTTAGATATCATTTTGAGTCAATTTTCTTGATTTTGATGGGCATACTAAGTGTTAAGTTTAGTCATGCCTATAAAATGTTGAGTACATTAGTAGCTGAACACCGATTAAAAGAAGAGTTACAGCAAGCTGTTCACGTACCCGCCATCTCATCGAGCCTGCAACATAAAACAGAACACACCAAAGGCTGGTTTCAGAAATAAATCTACCCGCGTCCGTGTACAAAGCAATCCATGAACTCTCATAAGTCCACAAACCTATACAAAGCAGTTCATGAATTTACTAACAGATTCAGCATAGTGGGTTAATTAACTACTTGCTTCAAAAACTAATGATTATGAAAATAAATGTGCCTAAAAATGTTTAATCTATACATGTAATAAAATTGTAGAATTGGCATGTTTATATATTGAAAATATTAAAAGTCTTCTACTTTTAATATTTATAGAAGATATTAAAATAATAAGATATTAAAAAAATTTAAGATATTAAAATATTAAAAGTGATAGAACACAGAAACATTGTTTTTGAAATTCTTGTCTTTTTTAGATTTATTTCTTTATTTAGAATCACCGAAGTGATTCTAATGGGCTTTGACTGGTGGATTCTGTAAGACACGAAGTAACATATATCTCACTGTAATCAATCCACCAATAAAGAAGATATGGTAATTTTAAATTTCAATCAAACTATTAATTAATAATATTCTTAAAACTTCGTAAAAGAAGTCACGAGCATTGGTAGATATACATAACGTCTGTTTTGAAGCAGGGGTATAAAAGGTAACATTCGATCAATATAGTTGTATATTAAAACTGAAATAACCTAAAATGTTATTAATAATTAATTTTTTTCAGTTTCGTAAAGATGCTTCTATAGACTTTCGTCAATCAAAGTTAAAGTACATTTTTTTTAAATTTTATCTACAAAATATATTTCGATATTTTTGTTTTAAAAAAATAAACTGCATCCAAATAGTATAATTTAGTCATTCGAAAATCCATTAAGAAACTTAAAAATGCTCTTTAACTAAAATTAATATTGAAATGTTATAAATTATAATATTCTATATGGTGAAGAAATTGAGAAAATTCTATACTTTCTGCATACTGGTTAATAATAATTTGTTTGCATATTTTATAGTTTTAGTGGCACAACCGCTGGTATTACGAGTAAGAGAATTAAATACTTTTAACACACTCCTCATTTCATTAAAACTAACTGAAGGACTATTTCGGAAATATAGAAACCATTCTCTTTCTTTAGAAGTGATAAAGAGGCCAAGCAATACCATTCTGCACGTAGCAATGCATTTCTTCTTTATTAATATACTCCCCACCCATTTAAGTAAACTCGAGTATTGTTTTTGGCTTTTCTATATACCTTTACTTTTGGTCATTTTCGTCCTAAATGTCAGAGCAACAATGACAAAGAGTCGCATTAAAATTAAGTAAATTTAATGCGACTCTTTGTCACTGTTGCTAAAGTATGCCTGCTTTGTGCATGTTCCAATGCACTCACTCCATTATCAATATTCATTGCCTATGAGTACACTTTATTTAAATTAAAGGCCAATATTATTTCAACATATAATTAAATATTTTCTATTCTGTGACATCATTATGGAAAACATAACTATTTGTGGTGAAAGGTTAGTTAAAATGCAATCAATGTTATATTTAAAGAAAGTTTTTGTTTTTTTTCATAATTGTCACAAAGCGATCGGTACAACGAAATCAACTTTTTGGTGTTTGAAATATTTTATTAGATGTGTTATATAAATACTAAAATATTTTCAAATATGTTAACAATATCATTTTATCTTTAATTTATTTTTAACATAAGAACATTAAATAATCGGTGCGTATAAGTATTCAATTTTCCATTAAAACTGCTTAATTTTAAACAATTTGCATACACATTCAACATTAATTATGTTAATCGAACTTCCAAGCAAAGTTGGGAAATTGGAACTTTACAGTAACACAAGTGGTCGTTAAATTTAAAAGCTTAGTAGCAGAGTTTTGTTAATGTTGTACAGTCAACATCCTGGTTTTTTCCAGTTTAGGATATCTTATTCTAATTGAGAGGCCATCGATAGAAGAGGTAGTGAGCCGAGAGCGGAAAAGATAATCCTGTTTCTTTGTCAATAGAATGCAATTTATACATGCAAGAAAAAGAGAAAAAAATAACACAAAAATTATTTTATATTTTGTACAGCAATGTGATAAAAAGTATCATTGTCGCTGCCCACCGTGAAACTATCTTTGGCTTTTCCAGTAGAGTTGGCTACATATCTATATCCCATACATCAATGTGCTGATCATCAGGGTGCCGATATATAACGATAAAGAAGCAAGTAATCAATGGACAACGCAAATACACTTACAATAAATTTAACAGAAGGGCAAAAATAGAATACAATAAGATCTTAATAGATTCGCACCCATTACAAGTATAACACATTTATGTACTGGAGTAGATGTGTTTTCAAATCTTCATATCTTTGTTTGACACAAATAACACAATGCTTCGAGGAAAAATACTTTTCCATTCAACAGTTTAAAAAAGAAAATATAGTAACATAATATTGCTTTGAAACTCGAGGGAATAGAAGTTTATCATTCCAATAATAAAACAACTAAGAGAAAATAAAAGTATTGTCTTCTGTGTAGGTATCATATGAAGTTTTCTGAACTCAAGCATAAAGCAATACTCAGTTTCAGGATGACGTCAGATGATATAGGGGATCAAGTGTTACTAGTGTGTTTGAGAAAAAATAGTGGCAACATAATGTGTGTGATTTCGTGTATTTCGAAGAAGAAATCGGACAAAATTTCGGAGTAGGCTTTCGGATCAGGCAGAATATCATCACTATGATACGTAGATCTGAACCGATTCATCGATTTCCACGTGACCACGTAATAAGTCAATGTCAATGAAATAGTTGTGAATAATCGTGAACACAACTATAATTGGATATAGAATGTTTGTCAGGGTTAAGTTCTAATGTTTGTTTGCTTCATCCCACCATAGCTCCTACATAAAGCTATGGGTTTCGGCAGTTGGCGATGTACAACATTCTGTGTATGGTTTACAGATGTTTTTTTATTGTACTAATATATGATATATATATATATATATATATATATATATATATATATATATATATATATATTATACTAATATAAAACATCTTAACGCATAAGGTATAAGTGACCAAAGATTCGAACTTTGACTAACTTTCGACTGCGTATATAAGTCAACGTTAAATGTGAAATGTGCGTTAATGGTGGTTGTCAAATCTTACCTATAGTATAATATATATATGCCAAATACAAAGAGCTAAAAGATAACGATACTTATAATAATACAACTGAATTTACTGCTAATTAATAAGATGCATTAAGTACGCGAGGTTATAATTGGTCCTACCGTCCATGCCGAAGCTGTATTGTATTTTAGTTATTTGATTTTTATATTAATAATAAATCCTCCGAAGAAGGCGTGAATTTGAGGAGAGATTCCCAATGGGTTTAATAGGTTCACCTTCTTTCACTTTTCGATATGAAAGTGACTCTCGTCAACTTAGAACACTTTAATTGAAAGATACATTTGTATAATGATAGGCTAAATATGTCAGTCAATTAATGGTTAACCAAGTAAGCCGTGTTAGGATTAGTTGAGGATTTTAATTTCTTCAATCCTAGTTCTAAATATATCACATTCAAACTTGAAATGCTTCTAAGTCACATAACTGTCATACTGTGATGCTACAATTATATCGAATAAAGGCGCAAAAAAGACAATAAATGCACGGAGAACGATTATGCAGGCATGCAATTATTACGCATTGCACCGCTGCACTTATCTTTTACATATTACCAGAAAGAATACCAAATTTGAATGCTAATTTGAACAACCCTATGGGAGATTTGACTTATCCGTATGGAAAACTAAACGTCCTATTGACAATGCTGGCAATGGATTCGTCAATTGTAAATTATTAATTAACGACCAAACCAAATTTATGAGGTGGTTCCGTATTTCTTTTGGGTACGAATAAATCAGTAGATAAACACACATGATCATAAAATAATCTACAGTACCGTCTATGTTCTCGAATCTTGCTGTAGTCGATTTTGAATAGATGTAAATATAACAGAAAATAAAAGTTTTTGGAAAATCATCGACATTAGATGAACAGAAGTCACATTGTTATCAAATCGTAGAAGTTAGAGAAAGTTAAAAATAATCTGTACTTCTTAAGACTGATAGATTCATTTAGTTTATTTTTTCACTGTTTCAGTTCAATAGCACAAAGTATAACGCGATTTTAAGCTAATAAATTGATATCAAGTGAACCTTGTGATATCAAATGAATTGATTAAAATGGTCTAATAGATTAATCATATTATTTCTAATGTAAACATGCAGACAAACGTGTAGCTTCGTATCTTTATTTTTAAATTTTATCCCACAAATATTAAGTAAGCTTAAAAAGATTTGACTAAGGGGCTTTATGGTCATCTCATGATCATGAAGTCGCTGGTTGATTTACCTGTTTATGGATGGTGCAATGAGAAGTCCATAGTGTAAAAAGGAATCCTTATAATTTCGTATTGTCGGGCTGTTCGTCCATCTGTTACACTCTCACAATTTCTACAGTTTTAGACTAAGTGCATGATATGCTCAAAATGTACAAAGTATTTTGAAAAATTTTAATTATACCTTTAAATGTAAAGTGAAGTCAAATGTTTCTTTCGCGCTTTCCATTGAATGACATCATTGGATAAGTATTTTAAAATTAAATTGAACATGTATTAAACTTAAAGGAAATTTGCTTATCCATTGAGTTAATCGGTTAAGTATTTTAAAATTAAATTGAATATGTATTATACTTAAAGGAAATTTATTTATCCATTGAGTTAATCGGTTAAGTATTTTAAAATTAAATTGAACATGTATTATACTTAAAGGAAATTTGCTTATCCATTGAGTTAATCGGTTAAGTATTTTAAAATTAAATTCAATATGTATTATACTTAAAGGAAATTTGTTATCCATTGAGTTAATCGGTTAAGTATTTTAAAATTAAATTGAACATGTATTATACTTAAAGGAAATTTGCTTATCCATTGAGTTAATCGGTTAAGTATTTTAAAATTAAATTGAATATGTATTATACTTAAAGGAAATTTATTTATCCATTGAGTTAATCGGTTAAGTATTTTAAAATTAAATTGAACATGTATTATACTTAAAGGAAATTTGCTTATCCATTGAGTTAATCGGTTAAGTATTTTAAAATTAAATTCAATATGTATTATACTTAAAGGAAATTTGTTATCCATTGAGTTAATCGGTTAAGTATTTTAAAATTAAATTGAACATGTACTAAACTTCAATGGGAGTTCGATGGAGAGTTATCCATCGATCATTATTTATTAATTATTTGCCATTAAATCATGAGACAGTTGACTGTTAAAAGAATATAATAATCAATTTTACAAGTGATGTTATTAGGTTTTCTTAAGATAAGTGAAGAACCTGTCAATCACAAGTAGAACTAACATTACGAGGGTTCCGTACACATTTAGGCACTTATAAAATATATTACATTTAAGTATTTATAAACATTTAATGGTAGATAATATTCTTATTAACCTATTAACAAACTTTAAAATTTTTAGCACGTAAATATATCGCCTACTATATCTTTCACAGGCGAATATTTAAAACAAATATTTTTTCATGTGATATATCCACAATTCAAGTTTTTTTCTTTACTTGTGTTGCGAAACCTCGCTTCTTCCTCATCCATCATTTCATAATTAAAGCTAGGTCAACGAGAAGTACCCTTTAGGTTTTGATTTATTTATGAGTGATAAAATATGTGGCATAAATGGCTGTATTTTTTTATTGCGTTAACATAGAAACTCGATTTTTCTGCATCTTCAAGGACCGCAGATCTAAGTACTTGATATTAATTTCATCTCAACGCGTTCCTGAGAAAAAAGGCTTTGACTGAAAAACAGACAGACGGACAACGAACTGATCCTATAAAGGTTCTTTTTTCTATAATTTTTGCGTAGATTTCTAACAAAATCCAGTTTTTTCCTAATTTTAGATAAACAACTTTCGGAAACCGGGCGTGGTTGTGTTGTTTTTGAGGCTCATTAAAGCGATATCCCACATTATTAATGGAATTAAAAAATCTTCATTCCCCCCCCCCCAAATTTTCATACAAATATTTTGAGTGTTAGCTATTGAGATACGTGGGGGTTTATGTTTTATTACTCTGCCAAATTCCTGCTTCAAGCGGTTTCTGAGAACGGCTGTGACAAACGGTGTGTTTCAACGGCTGTGACAAACGGACAGACAGATACGTGAGTGTTCTTAAAAGTGTTCCTTTTTTCTTTTGAGGTTTAGAATCTTTTAAATGTCATAAAGAGTTTTCTCTCAAGTTGGGGTTTCTACAACCGATGTGTTCTGTGTTCAAGTGATTGATATATTATTACACATTATAAAACTGCAATAAAGAAAATGTAATAATAATGAAAACATATTATTGTTACTTTTTAATAAGAAAATTCAAAATTTAAAAAAGACATAATTTTTTTGAGATTAAATTTTTGTAAATAACATTTTTTTATTATTACTTTCTTAACAAAATTCATAATGTTTACGTCAAAGATATAACGCCTGACGTAATAAAAATCGAATTTCTATTTGGTCACTTGAAAAAATTGCGAATTTGACAAGAATTTTTGTCTTAAACTTTAAAGCTGATCTGTAAGAACTTTTAGGTACTTTAAGTTTACCGATTTTAGTTTTTCATTCATTCTCTCTAAAAGAAAATCATTCAAAGCCTCAAAATGATTTCTTCTAAAACCTTTGTAATTGAGCTATAGGAAGGAAAAAATTATGCAATAAAAATAAATATGACTAAATATTTCAACAACATTTACTTTCGCCACCTTAATTTTCAAATACTTTGATAAAATCTCTAACCCTCATATGTCAACTTCAAGTTTCCACGGCCTTTTGGAGGGCTCTCAGGGAGCCCTAACAAAACAGTCCTAAACAAACCGTTTATGAAAATTTCCCAACGGCCCAAATTAAACGATTAAAATGACAAATTGCATTGAAAATTTGGTTGGAAACTTTTCAGAAGCGAGGCGGAGACGGAAGCGCTCACGTTCAACACTCCAATGCTTACGTCACTCATTTTTCCCCAGTGTCACAATGATTTTATTGCTATTTTCGTTATTGCACGCCAATATGAAGCGTACGAGTCGTAAAATCTGGGGCACGTACAAAATTGCCTCATCGTACATATATGCCTAGCTATTTTATATTTGTAACGGGGAAAATATGTTTATCCTTTTCTAACGAAATCGTTTTATGCTTGAAAAGTTATTATTCTCATATTTGTTAGCGGAAAAACTGCTGAATATATTTTTTTTTACCATAGGAATTGTAATTAATGAATTTTCGTTAATTCTCAGAAGAAAAAGTAGAAGATTCTTTATTCTAATATATGTAAGATAAATTTTTAGGTAACTACCCTTTTAGTTTCTCCATGTCCTCCTGTCTGTCCGTCTGTATGTCAAAGCTGTTTTACTCGCAGACTATTAGTGCTATAAAGCTGAAATGCAACGTTATGCCTGTTTTTAATGCCTACAAAGCTGTGAAAGAAAATCTTTTAAAAAAGTTTTGTAGGGTACTTCTCTTACACGTAAAGTGGAAGTTACCGCTGAATAGATGTTCCAAAAATATTCGATTATGTCGTGATATATTTTTCGATATAGGGATCCTTTTTCGAAATATTATGCATTAAAGTAAAAGTATTGTTAAGAGTGACCTGTTCCCCAGTCCCTGTCATATAAACTGCTATTTTTAATATCTGAAAAGTAAATATATATATAGAAAAAGAAATTAAAAGGAAAATTCTCTCAGCTAGTTTTACCACTTTACGAGTAAGAGTCGAGTCGACAAAAAGTTCGTAGGAACTCTATACAATTGACTTAAACCAATTGCAGAAATAATATTTATGTCTATTTAAAATGTCTATTTACTATATCTTTGAAATAAATAGCAGGTAATATATTTACATATTCACGTGGTGAAAAATATTAGTATTTGTAAATAGTTTCAGAGAAAATACTACTTACAACTTAAATGTTTTTCCGCCTAAGAGTGTTCGGAAAATGTATCTAGTCTGTGGTTTTAGTTACACTCGTATTTAAAAAGTGTATTTAAAATAAGTGAACAAAAGTAAAACGATTACTATAAGATTTTGGCATATTTTTTACAAACGATCGTTTAATTTCTAACTCTATGGGAAGTATCGACAGTTAGTCATCAGTTTTAAAAATATTTCAAATCTAATGCATTATTCACTATATGCAGATTATTACCACAACGTTTTCATTATGATTTCCCTTGGGTTTTCCCAAGAGAAAATACTGAAGATAGAGAAACTAAAACAAAACAATTCTGTACTTCATTTACTTCATTGCCTGAGCTTTCTAAATAAAAGGACATATTTTAATCCTTAAGGAAACTCCGACGTTATAATAAGAACTTTGGTCCGTCAATAAAATTCACAGTCTTTGTAGTTTTCCTCTTTTTGTTTTTTGGTGAAAATTCCATCTTTAATTAGCAGTATTTTTACGGAAAGGGAGAGATCTTTACTTTTGTGAAAAATTAACTTTTACTATTTGTTCACAATATAATGAAAGTTAATTTTTTAACGTTTGACGATAATGAAAACGTGACTATTTTGTCATGTACGATACACTAGATTTTTGAATTTCAATCTGTTAATATAAAAAAAAATATTTCATTAAGTAATATACCTTTTTGCTGTACGTAATTTCTTGTGATAACTTGTCAGAATCACAATAGTAATTTTCTCGAGCCATTGGTGTAGGAAAATAAGAACCATGCAAAATGCAACCAACGCCATTCGTTGGGTAAATAAATAAATATTTGGTTATCGTAATATCGTTTTCAGGGTTCTGTACATCAAAAGACAAAAGGGAACCCTTATAAGATCACTTCCTTGACCGTCTATCTATAAAGATCCTTTTTCTTAGGACCGCGTGGAGGTATCAAATTGAAATTAATATCAAATACTTAGATCTACCGTCCCTTGGAGCTGTCCTCGGAGCATCAAACTTCTAAGTGAACGCAATAAAAAAAACCCAAAAATATGATCGTTTATTGAACATTTTTTATTTCATAGGTCGTTAAAAATGCTCCAAAGGTCTTATAATTTAGTCACATACAAGAATAATTATTGAGGATAGTGTCAAAAGCCATAACAGTGGAAGGATGTATACGAAAGCTTGTTCTATATAGCAGTCCTACCACTCGAGTCATTTACAATGCATCAACGCTCCGATTGAGACACAGTAAATTGATGACGCAGAATAGATTTAAATTTGTAATATTGATGTTTCAAAAAA
Source organism: Druceiella hillmani (assembly GCA_039881145.1). Taxonomy (NCBI): domain Eukaryota; kingdom Metazoa; phylum Arthropoda; class Insecta; order Lepidoptera; family Hepialidae; genus Druceiella; species Druceiella hillmani. Next base: position 34,806,313 of record JAYKKI010000009.1, on the reverse strand, counting down.
TGGTCGTTTCATCTGAGTTCTGTTAGAGCACTACAAAAATTATTCGATCAGTAAATTCGACTCGAAAAAAACAACATTTCAATCATATTCAGATGTCAGTGCATTTAATTAAAAACTTTGCACTCTACGTGGCATAAACACAGCCCGCCTAATAAAAAGCAACATTAATAGGTACTACGCCCAATGCTGAAGTGTCAACAATTATGATACAAATGAATTAACATATGACAAATGACATTTTACCTTTGGCATCGTGTGCATGTTTCGTCTCCCCGAATCTCTTGTCGACGTGGTGTAATGTTTTACTTACTGTGTATAATACACATATACTTACTGTGTATAATACACAGGTTTTATGTTACTATTGATAACATAATTGAAATCTTCAGCTTTTTCAAAATGATATAAAATTAATTTAATTTGAAGGAAACTGCTAGGAAATTTAATTGCTATAGAAGCTGATTTCATTTAAGGAATTTCCTTTTTGTGAATATTGGAATTTTTTATTTACTTTTTTCATCAACCTAATCTGTGACTTAAATTATAATTTTATATAACTACGGGAAGTTAACGTAGATTGTGATTATTACGGTATGTCGTGTTGGTTGCATCTAACTACAATGACAAGGTCGTCTTGCTAAGTATGTGTGAATTTTTATGATTATTTTATTTAAAATTATTTGAAATATTAGATTGAGAAGTGCTCATAACTACCTCCTTCCTTCATTATCAGACACTCCCAACTACAATATGTGACGAAGGGATTGATTGAGACAAGTCAAATGATCCCAAATTCGATATTTATATTTTTAGCCATCCAGTACTTCTCATAGCCACCTCACTACTCCACCATCAAATCAGCTGAATGCTACGATATTATTATATTGTCGTCAAAATTGCATAAATTTGGTTTCAAATCGATACGACAATTATAAATGGGTGAAAATCGACTTCTTATTTGATTGTGTATTGGACTGCGTAGTTCCACTTGTTTTCAAATATATTGCATTGTTTATAACACATTTTTATTGCTCCACTTTTCCTAGAGTATAAGTTTCAGAAATATTAAAGCTCAAAGTGGCTCCTACCTTAATAGACAAAATTGGTTTACTTTATACAGATATTAGATAACTCTACGTAATGAGCTAAAACCAATGTTGATTATTCAAAATTCCCAAAGGAATAATATTCATTGATCCTTTGTGAAATCGAATTTATTGACTCCTGTTTATCTACATATATTTACCCTTATTCATAAGTAGTATTAATAAAACTTATGTATATATATATATATATATATATATATATATATATATATATATATTATATTTATATTTATATATATATATATATATATATATATATATATATATATATATATATATATATATGTTCTATAGAAATACTGAACCAATATTAATGAAACCTAAACCTTTTATAGATTTCTCTTGAGAATTTTGAATATTTTATCTGCTCTCTGGACCATATGATAGAGTGGAATTTTCATTTTACTTTACTAAATTTAACTAAAAATTATAGGTGTAACAACATAGCAAAGAAGGCAAAGCATAATTTCGTAATAAAACATAATATTTATTTGATTTCGAAGAGGCCTGCACGCAAATATGGACTAATTTCTTATGTTTTAATACGCACACCTAATCTGATTTGTCATGAACTTAGCTACGAATGAATTCACAATGTGATTTAAAAAATTCTACTTCAAAAAGAAATTTTAGTAAATCTTTTTAATAACAAGCTTTTATTTAGCACCGCAATTTTGAATGTCTGAATTCTAGCTAGATACTCATTAAATGTGGCCTTCAAAATCCTCTGATACTGAATTCTAATTGAATCGTACTACAAATGACACTACTTGTTCGCTAAATTGGAGTGGTCATCTTGCATTTTTTTTTATTAAAAAGTTTCAAATTTATTATCAGCTCCGTTTGATAAAAAATAGGTTATAATTGGAGTAAAAATTTTGTCGGCTATATCGGAAAGACATGCGAAGCAAGTTAAGTAAAAGCTTGTAAAACGGGCCAAGCAGTCGTACTTTTCGACCACAAATTCTGTATTATATAATATGACGAATTACAAAGTATCTTGATCCATTTGCGATAGAAACTCATAAACAAAATTTCAAACAAATACTTGCAAGAACTCTCAAGTACACCACAATCTTCTTGGCGCGCAAATTTACAAATTCCTCTCTAAAACCATTCTTTGACGGTTAACCGATAGCCGCACAGACATTTGAATCTGCCTTTGAGGACATCTTTTTTACGATCCAAATACGGACCCCTAAAATCAATACACCGTTCATTCTCTGGCGGTGGAGACTTATCGTCATAAATTTCCCCTTATATTTGCTTTAGTCATTGACAGAGCGGTTATAGCGTGCGTCTCGGTCCAAAGTGGGATGATGAGGAGAAGGGGGGAGGGGTGTTTGACGGCAGGCGGCAGACTTGTACGTAAATGAGGGTAGACGGCGTTTCGCAGAACTCCTTTGAGAATTGTGCGTCTTTGTCTACGAACATCGTTTTGTAAAGTAGTTGATTGAGTGTGCTCAACACGCTCCGGTGCTTGGTTAGCGTCCTCTATTGAAGAGGTATCGAGGCGGCGTCAGCTGATGTGGTGATTTAAAATAAACATGATATGTTGTCTGTTACAATTTTTGAAGTGGTATTACGAAAACAGAATGAGAATTGTCATTATGGGTGGGGGACACGACCAATTTCCGAGTAGCACCACGCGACACTGTATTCTTATAATTGAAAGCATTTCACAGCATTTGAAATGTTTAAAGTCTCCAGAGAATTTGAAAGTTTAACTTTAAAAAGTTACCTGAAAATAAAGTGTCTCAAATTTAAAATTTATATATTTCATCACTAATAATCAAAACTATAGCTCACTTCCAGAAGTGGTAGACACTTGAAATTTTAAACATATATAGTGTTTAGAATATCAAGAAAAGGAAAATAAATCTGGAAAAAGTGAATTAGAAATAAAGATAAAGTTTATATTAATGTACCTCTCAAGTTTTAAAAATACTTAGTAGATATATATGACTCAGTATTATAACAAGAGCTATAAGCTAAAGTTTCAGATAATATTAAATAAATAAACCATGTGTTCACCAATTCAGGATTATAAACTCGCTTAGTATCTATGATTATATAAAAAACATAGCGTTATTTTACAAATATATTACAATACATGGGTGATTTACCTTTGTCAATATTTATCTTCCTTCATTCATTTTGTTTACTGATGACGTTTTATAATTTCTACAGTCATTTAATTTTAAAAATTGATATTTTACCTAAGAAAACAGATTTTGTTTTGCAAGTCATTGGAAAATTGATGACATCATATGATTTGGTTTAGAACATCTGCAAAACTTTAATTTTTTGGAATACAATTTTGTTTTTAAAAAGCTATTGATTCATTTTTTAATAATATAAATGTAGGTGCGAATGATAAATAATATCTATCTACTATGGCGTTTTATCGACGAAGAAACCTAGTTTGCAGACCCTGGTGTGGTCAGCCGTGTGTCCATAGGGTAATTCATACGCCAAACAACTTGTAATTGAAGGTACTTCTTATTCTGTGTAAGGAACTAACGAGTACACTTCCAGAGTCAGATCAAGCATTGTGCGGCATGTAGTAACAGTTCAGGTTTACATTTGTAAGAAGTGCTTACTTCAAGTTCCGGATGTCTACTTGTGAGTCAGTACATGAATTGATCACACAGGTTTAGTTACAAGAAAACCCCATACTAAGAGGTCGATTTGATGGTGATACTGGTTCTACGGGACATTCTATGGAACCTTCGTGTTTTTCAGATAGTGACATTAGCGGGCATTATTATGTTTATCTAGATTGTGAACGTTATGGTGTTTTGCACTGTTACAATAACAATAAAAAGCTAGAAAAGTGATCATCAAATCAAACCATGGCTTGGTACATGAATTGGAACCTATTAAGGTCGAAATTATTTTCTAAGCCGTCGTATATATGCGGCACACACTATAACTAACATAAGAACCAGAGACTTAGTCTCAATTATGCACTACTTAACATGGGGTCCGCTATTTTGGCCGCGAGGCCGATCTTAGGCTGCATTGTCTATTGTGAAGAGACTTGAAGGCATTCATTTAATTAATTTCGATATCAATACATTAAGGCACAAAACTCCATTATTGTTGAATACAATCGATTAAAATGACTTACAGACAGGATTTACCGAACGCAGAATTTATACAATGTCGTCTCAACAAAATCAAAGATCATGAATGAATAATGCTGGTCGCATTACCCATTCTTATTTTTAAAATCACATATACTGTAGAGTTCCAGAAAAAGAAGACGAACTACTAAATTGTTAAAATCTAGACAAAATATAACTATGTGTCAGTAACTAGACTTTAAAATAACTCGACAAAAGAAGTAAAGTTCTATCAAAATGTTACAGTAAAAAGGACCAAGTTTCCCCTTTAGAAAGTTAAATGTAAAAAGTATTGAGGTAAAAACAGCTAAATTTTTGAAGAGCTTTGCAAAGAAGTGTAGACGTGATGGAAAGTTTTCAGGTATTTATCACTTTCACAATCAGATTTACGTACAGAGGAATTTTTAATGGTTTTATAGACATTTTCATAAAATAAAGCGATAAAGAAATAAGAATATATCACGACCAAGTTCAAAATAGATATTCAATAAATCTAGACACAAAAGCTCTAATTCATTCATTTGATGTAGCAAAGCTCTGCGAGAATTACTTTGCTTTTATCGCACTACTTTTTAAGGCTAACTTTTTAAAGAGAAACTTGGCACATTTTACAGTACCTAATGTTTTGGTGGGATATTATATTATCTTATTACGGTACAACATGATATGGAGTGTATTAGATACCATATTCTAGTTTAAAACACGATATTCCAACATCTCATTTTGGATTTCATGTATTCCTATTTTTACAGTTGATATTCGATATAGGTGATATTCGATATTAATCGATTCGCTGAGTTGATCTGATAACCTTGCAGATTCTGTGTTTATGGAGTAGATGTTTTTAAAAAATATTAGAGTTGAGATTTAAATATTTGGATATCAAAGTTTTTTGCTCCAATTAGTATAATTGTTTATCATGAAAGCTAGTTGAGACTTATGTGTTAACAAGATCCAAAGAAAAACAAGACAAAAAAGAAAAAGTCTCAACAGTCTAACTACTGATAGTGTTTTCCTCCAATATAGTGTTAATATTTTTAATTAGACTATTATTCACAAAAAGTGAGTCTGTGAATAGATAAAGCTTTATATACAAATGTTCGTAGCGTCTCTAATCTGCATATATTTTTAAATTTTGACAAATTATCAAAACTCATTATCTAATATGGCCGCCTGAATTAGTATTAAAACCATCATGATATTTTTTCGCATCTAAAAATGTGATCGCATTACGAGTTTTAATTAGTCTCGCTTTAAATATATTTTATAATAATAATTAAGATTAAATTACGAAATAGGCTTACAATTAAAAAAAAACACATCTCTCCAAATCGAAAAAAAAATTGTGCGTGTATTTATGTATGCGCGTTAGACGTTCTACTTCTTTGGCGTAATTCAAGAATAACTTTATTTAGCGCGAAAATAATTAACAGAAATAAAATAATAAAAGGAATGGAAATTCAATAAAATAATTAAATGTTAAAAATTATTATTTTTTTTCTTATACAGAGTATTTAAAAATGTTATCCTTTTATCTAGAATTACAATCATTATCGTTTGATAATTAAGTAATTATTTTAATTAATTTTGTTAGTTATTATCATTTTTATTTTATTTTAATTATGTTAATTAACTTAAATTTAAAATTTATTGTTATTTATTAATTTTAAGTATTTAATAAATGATAAAGTAATAATTTATAACGTATAATGCAGATAAATACATACTGAAACTTAATCTCACTTAGAGAAATATATTTAAATATAAGCTCATAAGCACTATTTCCATCACTAAATTCTTTACATGTTTATTTTTATTCTATGGAACACTATTAAATTTCAATTACTTAAAAGTAATATTTAAATGTACAGATATAACTTAGATTTATATGAATATAAAACACGTGTTGGATATTTACAAATACCTCAATAACTATTATGAATATAGTATCAGTCAATACACACACGTAAATATATATTTAATGAGCAACTTCATCCTGTCGATTTTTGTTGCTTCGAGCGCGTGCATCGTAAAATTTCACTCTCATCATTTTTCTTCTAACCCGCCTAAAGGGGTATAACTTTAGAAAGGTTTCTTTTTTATTTTCCTGGATATTGATTCCCTCATTTTCCTTCATTTACCTACAAGCATATACATATAAAACTTCTAGCTTAAAATTCTACAACTGAAAAAACAACGAGACTGTGGTAAACGGAGGAACGGATGTGATGAAATTGTAAGGGTCCCTTTTTGCTGCGAAATCTTAAGCAATGTTATGGAAGTACCACAGTAATACTGTTTAATATTTGTACATACATAATTCACGTTAACGAATTTATATTCCTAATTTTTCTTCATTCGTGGAGGCATGATTCTGGTGTATTTAAAACTTAAATATACAATTTGTAATCAAATAAACTTTATAAGTATATGTGATAATTTTATATGCAATTTTTAATAAAAACCGTACATAATATGTATATTTGACACTTCCATATAAAATTTGTAAACAAATAAGCTGTACGTAAAATGTGACATATAAATTCGACGTAAAGGTCATTCTAAACTTTATAAAGCCATTAGGCAAGTTTATATACTAACACTCGATTGTAACACAACATGTTGCTGCCACTTCACATCAATATTTAACATAATGGACGATACAAAAATACCCCTTTAATGTCTCAAATATTTTATTGATTACAAATACTGCTCCTCAACTTTTATTTCGTTTAGAAATTAATCAAAATTGTTACTTACGTATTTCTGCATGTATTGATTTCGTAGTTTAAATAATATTGTATATTGCTTATTAAATATATTCGGCGTTAGGTTAGGTTCATTAGCTTCATTTTTATTAATGAGTAAATGAAATTACGTGATGTAGTATTATTTCTACTTTACTTCATTTCTTAACCACGACTTAGGTTTCGTTGTATGACAACATCTTTAGGTGGGCAGCTTGAAGAGATCAACTCATGAAAACTTTCAACAGAAGACAATAGCGGAAATGGGATTTGTGCGAGTTTTTCCAATTTTTACTTTAATAAGTTTATAGTAGGGTAGCAGTATAGTTTATATTATACAATGTACAAGTATTTTAGTGAGGGTAATAAATTAAATTGATACTATTCTATGAGGTTATACAATGTTCCAATTTTCAGATATTCATACCATTGTATAAATATATTATAACATCCGTTTAATTTAGTACATACACCTGAATACTTTGCATTATATAACCTTATAGAAAAGCATAAATTTAACTTATTACATACTAAAATACTTATACATTGTCTAATATAAACTATACTGTTATCCTACTATAAACTCATAATGTAAAAATTGGAAAAACCCGTTCAAACCCCACTTCCGCTATTGTATTCTATAATATTTAAATGCTGTTGGAAGTTTCTATGAGTTAATATCGTCAAATTGCCCACCTGAAGATGTTGTCATATAACCAAACTTAGATCGTGGTTAAGAATTTAAATAACGTAAAAATGATACTGCATCACGTAGATCCATTTACTCATTAATAAAATTTAATTTTATATTGCTTACTATGTCGTTCTTTTTAGACGATATTTTGAGTTTTCTATAGGAAATCAGATTTTAATTTGAAATGTTTCACAACTTATGTATGCCATAATGGTACAAATACGATTATAGCAGCAGATTCCTGAAAATGTTTTAAGAAAGAAGATGGTGGTTTTTTTAATTTAACCAAAAATGGTGGTTTTTTTAATTGAATATAAAATTATACTCTTTCACGATTACGTTGTCCTTCGTCTCATAGTTTATCGGACTCTGAAAATGTGTGTATCAAACAATTTTACGTCAAACTAACCTTAGGTACAAAGGAATAAATAATCTCTTATACCGATTTACTCATCTATTGAAAATATGTTGAAAATTACTGAACACGAATGGAACCGCTACTTGGTCTAAAATTTAAAGTTATTTTAGGATACGGGGAACATTGTAACACATTTCCAATCAATTAAATATAAGTAGAAAGTAACAGTAGACACTGCTTTCCTAGCTGGGAAAGAGAAGTCATTAACGAAAAACAAATGACAGCCGTGAAGAGGGTTGGGTAGATATAACGCGGCTGGGCACCGACTATAACGGCCGCTACAAACGCGCGCTCGTAAAGTAAATAATGAAATATCGCATGTAAACTTGTTAGCTATCGAACCACAAAAACTCCAATTTTCCCAAGTTTAATTAAATAGTCGGCTTTGTAAGTGTTTTGAGCCATTGGAACGAATGGTCGACGCACTCTAAATGAAAGTTGTTTATTCGTAGATTAATATTGATATACACATCTAGAGAAGTTATTAAATTGTTTTAGGTTTGTGATAATTTCACAAGGAAATTATTTATAATACAATGGGAAATTATTTATAACACACATATTTGCTTTGTTTCTGACTATTAATTAGTTACTTAAATTTTATTAAACTATTTATAAAAGATGGTGCGTCTTAAAATTATAATAAAAACCGGAAGATATTTCTTGAATCATAATTATATCTAATTTCAATATAACAATAAAACAATTACGACGTATCAGAAATGAAGTCCTTACTTCAAAATTTACATAAATAACTAATTTACATTTATCAAACTAGAATTGTCAACGTCATTATGTCCAGGATATAATACAATTTTATACTACTTTTCGTGCGCTGACGAAATCGATTTAAACTTTATCGCTTAACAAAAAAATGATTAAAAAATGACTTTAGAAGATTTTTAATTTTTAGCAGAATATAAATATTTATTATTCTAGTGCTCTTCAGAAAGTTGTTATTTATTGACAGACAAATGACGGTGGAAATATTGTTTAATAAAGTTAGCCCATAAATAAAATGAATGCTCATGAATATATTCTTCAGAAAAACTTAACTGACGAACACGTGATGCCTGCATGAACTACTCTTTATTGCGCATTGTAAATTTATGTGTGTGTTCCTTTATGTGTTTGAGTGTTTGTGTGTGTATGTTTACTATCTCGTTCTCTATGGATGGGTAGATGACATATACAAAAAACCTCATAGAACAGCATGTTCTATTTTTCCAATATCATAAATCTAGAAATGTATGATATAGTACCATTTGAGAATTACTAGTGATAATTAAAATGTAATTAAATCTAAATGTTATAAATTCATCCAATCGTTATCTATCTAGAGATACCTTTATTAGTACATTTCATATGGTCCGTATTGATGAACAAGTTTCAGTCCGTTTGCTAAGGAGTTCAACTTACCTTTCGATGTGACTTGAGACAGTTACTCTAAAAGGTAAAAACAAAATCGTCCATCGGGACTTCGTGCTCTCTAATTATGCAATGCGTTTCGTTTTTAATCTGATAAAATCTTAATTCTTTTTCTTATTCACAGACAAGACAAACAACACAAGGTGGGATCTCGCCCGACCGGGGGGCACAAACCGAGGGCCTGCCGCCGGACCCCGGGGAAACTCGCGTTCAATACGTTGAGTCCAGACTACGTGGTCTGCCCACGACCGCCGTCGAGGTCTATCGTCGGTCAGTATAATATGAAGATTTTTCAAAGAACAAAGTGTTGTTTTTAAATAGTGAAATATAATTAATGTGTATAAAAACTGTACATAAACAGTAGCAACTCTTGGAAAACCTGGTTTAAGAATTACAATTAATTAATGTATTTATTTTGCTGTTACAATGTAAAATATATTATTTGGTTTAAAGAAAATGCATGAGATAAAATCCAAGTTTAAATTTCGATAAAGTAGTCTTTAAATTAAGAAAGATGTCTTGTTTTTTGTTGTTCAGGATATGAAAAAATATATTTGTTCTTTTGTCTCCTTTAAATAGTCAAACTATTAGTTCGGGAACATCATTACTGATTTTATTACGGTAACGGAATATAATTTCGTAAAACTTTAAAAAACTGAAAGTCTCTTAATTAGTACTCTGGATTTTTTTTATGAAATTAGCGTCGATGAATTGAAAATATACGGTTGACTTTTAGTAAATATTGAATACTGAACAAAAACATGCCAAACGGCGAACATTAATTTTATGCCTTAATTATTCCAACTAGTTTTATCCCACTAATAATTTGATTTTTCCAAAAATAGTAATATAAGATATTTTTTTCGCGACTCAGAGAATGCTACACCTATTATTTCAAATATTAACCGCGCACAGGAACGCACACGCACGTAAACTTTTCAATTTCGGGTTTTCGCCTTTATTCGTCGTAATTTTCATCAAAAATCCAATTTCGAATTTTTGGCGATTGCAGTACGTCTACTAATTTTTGGCGATTGCAGTACGTCTACTAATTTTTGGCGATTGCAGTACGTCTACTAATTTTTGGCGATTGCAGTACGTCTACTAATTTTTGGCGATTGCAGTACGTCTACTAATTTTTGGCGATTGCAGTACGTCTACTGATTTTTTGGCGATTGGAGTACCTACTATTTACGTAAATAACATAAAATGGTAACAACTCGAAATTACATCTCCTTTTATTGTGAATCGATTTTCTACGTATATTTATATGTGATTGCATTATGGAGTATAATTTGTATCTGATAAATAATGCCCTTTTTTGTGTGTCAATTTTGATTATTAATTTTTATTTATAAATCAAAATTTTTAATACTCTTAATACATACTTCTATCGTATTTTACTGTCTTAATCAGTGCGTCGAGTCCCTTGAAAACTATTATTTGGTTTTAAATGCAAATTAATCCCTCACAGTATTTCCAATTTCTTCTCTAGATGTTATTTTTTTAATAATCAAGCGGAGCAAGATGCGAGTTAAATGCTGGATGAGGCAAAATGTTCGATACGACAAAGTTCTGCAATCTTATTTGTGTAATTTTTGCAATGTATGTATAGTCTAGTGTTGTGCTATTGTCCTGTATATTGAAACCACGAAATGAACATTTTGCTGAGCAATCATTCGCTATATCTTCCTCTTCAATCTTACAATTTTTATTTCCAGTAGTGCTTGAAAAGAATCCTAATCTCGCATTTGACGGAGTCGATAGTAATGTTTTCAAACGAATTGTGCTCTTTGAATTGAAGGGTTGTATGACTAAAGTCAAGTAAAATGGTTGCAATCTCAAAGAAGCAAAATGACTCTCAAAGTAAATTATGACGTGTAAGAAATATGGTAAAATAATTTTTATTTGTATAAATCTTCATTATTTTCAGGCGCCTGTATATGTTTTTGTATAGTCCGACCACTTCTATTGTTTTTAATGAAACTGATATAATTTAGTAATATTGTATTTTTTGCATGTTTATTCCGATTCAATATTTTGTTCAGTGTTTTCAACAGTCACATCCTGAGTATTTTGCCAAGTTGGCGCGATCTGCTAAATCTGCGAAAATTTCAAAATTCTTGATTTTTTGCTATTATGATAAAAATTATTGAACTGTTTTTTAGTATTTTAAATTTTCTGTAATTTCCTTCTCGGAGTCATTCATGTTTAATCTATTGTTCACGAGTTTTATTGCGTTAAAATTTACAAAACTGACTTTTCGTTAATTGTTAATAAATATTGGACATGGAAATTTGGACGCCAATCGCCAAAATAGTAGAATATGGAATTTTTTTATAATTTTTCGAGAAGTAGCGAAAGAAAATATTTGAAACTTGTGAGATAGCTAAAATAGCCTTAATTATAAAGGGAATATAATTATGAAGGGGATATATTTTGGAGCAAATTTTGGATATTTGCTCCAAAATATATTTGTTTTTATGCATTAACTTTAGCGTCATCGAGTTTAGAAGCATATTTACACAACCCATCATAAAATTTCCTAACTATGTTAATGGAGTTGATTATGATGGCTGTAAGAAAATAAAACATACACAACCGATTCATTATAGTGCGCTTTGATGACGCAAGTTTATCCCCTCCACACCGCATTCAATGAACTTCACGCATCTAATGTGTCTCCTCGACCTACGCGCCAGATGTGTGTCATTTGTTTAATATCATACGTAGAACTTTCACACGGAATTGAGACGATGAATTTATAGAGTTGGTTAAATGCGATGACGATGAGGTAATTTATAATACAGGCTCGCTTGGGTGCTAATTTATAGTTTACGGTGACAGCAGTTTAGAGATTTGGTGCGTGGGAAGAAATTGCTAAATTTTGTAATAAAGTGAAAACATACACATATAATTAAAAATAAACGTATGTCGATGTATTTTTGCACTTAATTATTAAATGGTTACAATTATTTTTTTAATAGGCAACATTAAAGAGAACTACACGATCTTTTGGACAAGACAGTCAATGGAGAATAACCTTCGATGTAGCCCTCGGACTCCATTGCTCCAGAGACACGGGTTCAAAACCCACTTGAGTCGAAAAGGTTTATTCACATTTATGACACTTCATTTTACACTATTTTAAAGTGCGATTGGGTGTGCCGGTGCTGTGGTTGGGGTGTATTTAAAAAAAATAAAGTCTCCCATTTGGATGTATGGATATGAATATGAATTACTTGTATGGATATGAATATGAATTACTTGTATGGATATGAATATTAATTACGCGCATATAGCCTATTACACATTCCTACGTACACGTTAAGATTGCGACAATAAAATCACCACAGAATGAAGTAACACTATATAATAAGGATTACATTTTTTACTTACATTATTGACAGTTTATAACTGTTACAATGAAAAGGTTTACAACAGAGTTTTAGAAATGTTTAAAAGGGTTTAAAAAAAACTACAAAACAAAGTCTATCACTGCATTTTTTTTGATACCACAAAAAATGATTTACATAGTTCCATGGTGAGAGTTTTAATTTATTTTTATGTTGTTCTCAACATACCAGTAATTTTCCAATTTTTTCCCGCGGTATATCTCCTAATTTGAGGGATATAGTATTTTTGAAGGTTTTCTCTGGATACATATTCAAAAAAGTTTATTTCACGTAAATATGTCATGAATCTGGTTCAACCAGATTTTATTTGCTGCGCCACAATCAAAATCCAACTTTTTATACATGATGTTTTGCACAAAAAGTTGGATTTGCATCATTTGTTTCTACAACTACATCAAATTTCAATTTGTGTTTTAAAAACTGTATCAACAAGGGCAGAAGCGGGAGAATAAAAACCGATTAAAATTTTGGACCTTCGTTTGCTTCAGTACGACACAAAAACTACTGAACAGATTTTGACAATATTTTCACTGGTCGAAAGTAAATCAAATATAGGAGCTTAATTCTATGTTCTACTACACTTTCTACAGTTTCCATCATCCGCAAAGACTAAAAGTTGTGTTACAATACCGTTCAGCTCAGCAAACCATACTAAAAGATAACATATAATTACAACATATATCAGTAAAAAAACCACGTCAAACGTGTTTTTAGCCATTATTTTTTCTAATAGCATTCCATTACAAGCCAAATATATGCTAAATCTTTTGAATTTCATTACCATCTTTACCTTGAGTATTGCATAACTGACTAACATGCTATTTTTATTGTTTACAATTTTTCCACGTAAAATAGTGACAGACACTTAATTACCAGAACTGTGCTTACTATATATTAAGCACAGCTTTTTCGGAGAACATGGACTGGTCCCTATAAAAAGCAAGAATTTTTCTATATATAATGATGACAGACATTTCTATAGCGGAAGCTGTGCTTACTATATGCTCGAAGAATGTTGACTTATCTCCATAAAACAAACCGGTTAGGCCGCGCATTGATATGTCTGATAAGCTACATTGATTCTGATGAACTACATTGATGAAGAGAATAAATTTTTATCGAATCGAAAGAGCAGCCATGGAATGGAAGCATTCTGCATCATCAAAGAGACAAAAGTTTAATTAAACAACGCCTACCGTGTTTTAGGAGAATAAGTATGACTTTCTTATTGATTTTATTACACACATGTGAATAACAAATACTGCTTTCTACTGTGGAACTATAAAAAACATCATGTAATTAAAAAAAAGCGTGGCAGAATCAGTCACGAAAGAGTGCTGCTTCACAACACCGCTCAGCCTTACGAGTTCATACAAGAATCATCAGCCCAGACTTCACACCCTGCGAGTTGTTAAAGCACCTTGTCGAAGCATTGAACGATAGCTTGCCTACCTAGAAGCAGTTGTACAACTATGGTAATTTTTCAATGGTACCGTTTTGTGAAGAGGGAACGACAAAGCTGTTATCGCGGTACAATAAATATCTGAATAATAATTGAAATAAAGTAACTTTTTGGCTTTATGAAAGTAAAGTAAGAATAAGACTTTTATTATTTTTCAATGTTTCTGAATATGCTTCTTTATTTATATGAATGAATTATATAAGTTACTAGAACTTATGCAGTGAAAAGAAAATGTCGTCGTCAGTTGCAATTTGAACTCATTGTATTCAAAAATTAAAGCAAGAGGATTATCATTGCTGTTTATATACATGTGTGTATATATATATATATATATATATATATATACATATACATATGTATGATATATATTCATTTTGATAAACTAATATTATTACGAAGCTTAAAGTGGATGTATTTTGTGTTTTAAATCTTTTTGGACACTTAATCTTAATTCCTCCATTGTATTAATTTTCTGAAATATGTTAATAAATTATAGTACTAAAATTAATGTAAAAAAATAACGAATACTCTGTCCTGGGGCTATAGTACAGAATCTATTGATATTAATCCTATAAATAACGACTGTCAGGATTTATTGAGTTTCAAACAATGCCGAATAATAATAACTCATTTTGAATGTTCAAACAGTGCATATCTGTACCAAATTAAAAAAAAGCTAAAATCAGCCCTTTATTTTAAATTTTTAACTATCGGGGTTTGTTATTTCAACGAGTAGGAAAAGTGAGAAGGCATATTACTGTGTACAATAACTTTCAACACAGCAATCTATAATGCTGTGCGTTGTTGTAAACAGAAGCACTAGAGTTTGAAGGAATTTATCAGTTTCGGTTGTTTCATTGAGAGTGCACATCTACTAAACTACCAGATCGCATCAAGATGCAGTGGATAACATGGGCAAAGGCTCACAAGACCTTCGCGCAAACGTTTTATAACTGATCTTCTCTTTCGCGTTAGACTTTTATCATGTATCGGTTACAAACCATTGCAAACAGTATTTTTTTGTTTGGTATTTACTATTATCATTTAAAGGTAATATTTTGATTCAAAACCCTATACGTCTTGTTTTGGTTCAATGACGATGAACGTCTTAACATTCCGTTCATTCGTTTGATAAGTTGCACAGTTTTTAAGTTTTTTGTTGTCGATGACCTCCGGTGCTAACAGATTTATTCTTAAGATTAACATTTCCGCTCCAGAAGCGTTTAAAGCGATAACGTATTACGCATTTCTTTTCAGTTCATCGTCCTGTAAAGTATTATAAAGACGCCAGTGCGACGATCTATAATATTATAGCTGAAGACATCATTCATTAACGTCAACAATCAAAATGGGAATATTTCGATAGAATCATTAACGTCAACAATCAAAATGGAAATATTTCGACAGAATCATTAACGTCAACAATCAAAATGAGAATATTTCGACAGAATCATTAACGTCAATAATCAAAATGGGAATATTTCGACAGAATCATTAACGTCGACAATCAAAATGTGAATATTTCGATTGTTGACGTTAAAGGCTTTTATTTGGATCACAAAAATTAATAAATAAAAAAGTAAACGTCGCTGCTTTGATAATGATAACGACCATATAATTAGCTACCACGCCTTAAATACGTTTCATCAAATAAATAGTCCAGCAAGCGGATAGGTATAAGTAATTGCATATTGGGGAAAGAATTTTATCAATACCTAGCATGTGCGTTGTACAGCAGGTACATTAACCGACTGTGTAACTAGTCACACTGTTGACGTCAACGAATAAAACATATTAAGTCTCCTCTTTGGCAAGACCAATATTAACATTAAACTATCTTTTAATAGCAAATAACAGGAAATGCATCGTGGGATTCCCTGGTTTTTTATATAAATTATTTTTCACAACGTTTTGTGCATACGTATATGCATTATCTTTCATATGTATTTATTAATTTGTATAAGTTTAATGTAAATTATTCACATATAAACAAATTTATATTTAAAAGTAAAAACTAAAACCTATAAGAACCGTACGTATTATTTTTGTTTTTGTATTTTGTGACAACGAGTAATAACATTCTTAGTTTATTCCTTAACCTATTCATAAATTAGTCCTGAAGTTGCAAGTAAATTTATATTTTTTTTCTCTTCAAACATTTCGGGTTCAAGTTTTCTATATATATAAAAATTAAAATTGACAATATTATTTTTAATGTAATCAATATGGTCCAAACCAATCAATTACGCGTAACAACTTTAATAATAGGTCGCGTTAATTATAGGATCATACGTACATTAACGCTAGTTAAAAGCTAAATGACTAGAAGTCAAGACAGTGCAAGTTAATTAATTACAGTTAACTCTGCAACCTGAGACTACAATGCTTGAATTAAATGTATTAGGGAGCGTTGCGTTATATACTAGAACTGATCGTTTCCTAAAAATGGAATAAAATATAGTAATGTGTCACCGATTGTCTACTATCTGGCCATCGACAAAAGTCTCACTTCCTTGTCATAGTCAATAATTCCCCTGTTTATCAAACAGTACTTTTGCAGCGACATAATCTTTTCATTGCCACCACATATAAAAACAGATGCCCCATTTAACACTATGACAGAATTTTCTGCTATCTCTATGTGGAATGCTTACCGCATTAAAACATAAGGTTGTTAATAATGACTAAATCTTCTATTTTCTAGACGAGAAGCGACATATAACACATCAGCTAAGCAGGTTTCGATATTCATTTTAAAGGCCAATCCTAAAACAGCTTCTTTTTTGTAAATAATTCAAGACTTTCACGATTCTTTCAAATCTTAAATGTTCAAATCCTAAATTGTGCACAAAAATGAATAGTGCCCTTATGTGACCAACTTTATAGCATATATTTTTGCGATACAATATTTATGACTTGATATATCATGATCGTTTTCCAAAAGCAACGTATAAACGAAATTCATGTGTGCTATTTATCAAACACATGGAATAAAAGTCCTATATGATTATCTCAATGACAAACGTTTCGTACTCATGCAGCTTCATATTTTTGTTTCTTAAAAATATATTCGATTAGTTCTTAAGTCATTCTTATTAACATCAGATACTTCTGATATGGGCCATTTTAAATAGTTTCTAACCACATATTTAAAATTTTTTTGCCAATAATATAAAACCTAATTGGACCAATGTTAAGCCAACTGAACTGTGAAACAAATGACGAAATTGTGTTATTTATTGGATTGAACGTAACCTAACCAAGAACATAACCAAGAAGGTAACCAACAAGACCTCGAGATAACCTTACATGATACTCCACATTATATGGAAGTATATTTCTTCGAATACTTTATTCGTCCCTCTCGCTTATAATTTACATATAAATATTTTTGGTGTTAGCTATTGAGGTATTTGGGGGTCTAATATACTTTATCACAATGCCACATTTTAAGTTTCTATACCAAGGTCTTTCTGAGAAAAACGGCTGTGATAGACAGGTGAGTCATCTTAAAAGGATTGCGTTTTTCCTTTTGGGGTAGGGAACCCTAAAACTTAACACGAAAATAGTATATACACTTTAGATTAACGAAAATAGATATGTTTTATAAGTGTGACGGCTACTTCCATTTTCTAATAATTTTCTACTGGGTATGTTAACTTTTCATTCTTTCAAATTTATTTTCCTGTAATAGAAGGATTTCTTTCCTTGTTTTGGTGAGACTCTCGCTCTTTCTACTCAATGATTTTGTAACAGCATCAATTAAAAACTCTTTAAGCAGGGTATTCGGTTACTCCATCAACTGACTGAGGTTGCACCACAGTATGATTTATTTGTTACTAGCTGTACCTACGACTTCTTTCGCGTGTAATCAGGAAAAGTAAATTTTTTTAACTTATATGTTGCTTCTGGCTATATATTATTACCATACTAATTTCATCAAAATCGTACAGTATATTTTGCGTGATATCCACTTAAATTAACATACAGACAGACAAAAATACTAAAAAAATTTTTCTTCTGTCGTCGTGGTGTGTTGAGTTGATCACAAGGCATACGGTATTTGATGGCGCGGCGCACCGTGGGGACCCGAGTTCGATTCCCGGTTGCTCGTCGTGCGGGACTGTACTGGTGTTCTGGTTGGCCGTAAGAGATTGCTCTCATAGCTATAAGTCTCAATTAGATACATGAAATAGGTATCAATTGGATACATAAATATGTAATATTATCATTATATACGCTAAATCAATCACTTCTTTTAAATATTTTCAATGTAAAGAATTCACTCTTTTACAAATGTTTATTATATGTAATGAGAATAACTTTCTCGAAATGTGCCTTCGTAATGTATTGTAGAGTATTAAATTTATTAACTATTTTATTTAATATAAACTTGTATAAATATCATATATTCATGTGTATATGAAAATAATAAAAGTTTAGAGAACTAACCTAATAACAAGGAAAAATATACAAAAAGAGCGTGCAAAGCACTCTCACTTAAAGAGAAACCTCTTAAAAGGAAACTAACGTAACGCCCTATTTTCACATGGTCACCAATTGAAGTACCAAATACTCCTATATTAAATCACTTCAAATAATCCCGTGTTTCCATTTCAGATCAAAACGTTAACATCTATAAGAGAGACGTGCCTTGAATAAAGTTCATAATTGCATTGCGGCCAAGGTGAGCGAGTCGTTGAGAATGTTAAAAACATTAGACTAACAGATTAATGTGTTCTACATGTCAAGCTTAAACATAATGTCAAGCTCAAGCGAAGAATTCGATAGCAAAAAAAAGGTTATTATAAGACCAATGCTATTATAGAATTTTACCAGCATATTACAGACTCAACAATAACAATTTCGACTCCTCGGTCCTAAAAGTTAACGTTAAAAATATTATGTACAATGTGGATTTGACTGTTCGACATTAAATGAATCATCATACACCATGTGATGTTCCCTCATCGTAGACCAAAAATCAAACAACAAAATTCAGTAGTTTAGTTACAGGAATAGTTTTAAGTGGTTTATAATTTCAAACACTATCTATATAATTTCTAACACGCCGCGCTGCTTTGCTATCGATGTCGGCAAAAACAACAACCGCACGCCGTCACCGTTGTCGTGTTAACATAAATATTGTAAATAGTGTTTACGTTTTTTTATATCAAAATGCTCTTTAATTCGCTTTTTTTTTATTCTTGGCATAATTCTGTTTTTCACTCTTTTAAAGTATTTATGACAACTAGTACTGAGTGAGTTTACATTTAATGTCGAACGATTAAATCCACGTTACAAGTGGCGCTGAAATTAAAATGAGCGTAAAATTTCTTAAGCAGTATTAAAAGAAAATTATTTTTTATTCTTGTTAATTAGCTGTTAAACACAGCTTAGAATTTTTAGTCTAAACAAACAGAAGAAAGTATCGACTCAGAGAATCGAACTTAGCAATCCAGAGTTTAGACTCCAGTATGAATGACTCACTTAGAAAAGTAACAAAATAAGTATACGTGAAAAGTTCGTCACTTTTCACTTCTTCTAATGTTTTGTTGTAATTAGTTTAGTAGTAAATTAATTCTTCAAGGTATCTATAAAATAATGCCAAGTTGTAAGCTTTGACTTTATCTAGAAGTACCCGAATAACATGAATAAAATGTCCCCATAAAAGTTCGTAACGTTTCCAAAAAATATATGACTATATATATGTATATATATATATATATATATATATATATATATATATATATTACATTGATGTTATATGAAGGATATTAGTTCGGCGAATCAGGAACAATGCGAGACTATTATTTTGAAATACAATGACATGCGCTTATTAGATTAAGTTAAACTAACAATAGGTTTATGGTATATTTATAAATATATTATAAATGCTTTAGATTGAAATTTAATAAAATATGTATGCGCCTAAAAAAAATTTAACAATGCGCATAGTGCACCTAAAAAGTAATTCACTTGGCCGATGGGAGCCGAGTTTACCCGTTTCAGCGTCACCGACCCGAGCGCGACGGCTCAGTTTCATTGTAAAATAAAATTTGATGTAAAGACGACTTACTGTGTTACAGTTAAAAAGTATATAATCGTGGGACACAAAAAGTAGATAATCGTAGGATATCATAATTATTACTGTAAAAAACAAATAATAAAAACGTCACATACATACGCTCTAGAGCACTCAAGGGTGGGAGAAGATGAGAAGGAGTACGAGAGCGCTACATTTCATTATTACAAAATACGATTGTACAAGCATCGCCGTGAGCTAAAGATTCTAGAAGAGTCTTCGCCTTTGAGGAATTTTTAATTAAAGTCTTTGTTTCACTTGTCTCCGCGTACTCTTCGTTGCGTGATAATGCGACTTTTATCTTTGAGTTTAAGAATACATACGTGATGTAGCAACAGATATATAAGGATTACTAGAATATATATTAAAGAAACTTTTAGGGCTCTTGTTGGTTCTGATCGTGAGTAGTACATGCTTGATAACCTTGATACAAAAATACAAGTGGAAAAACTAAAATCCGACTACGGAAAAAAATAACCGAAAATACGTAGCCTGGAAATTCATAACTTTATATACACTAGGACACTCTGGATCAAGATGAATCTAAGGGCATTTCATTTATTGAAATCACTTTAGTAGTTTAGCCTGTACGAGATAACAAACTTACTCACATACAAACATAGGCGGTGAATTTCATAGCTCTTCCTCTGCCGTAGTCAGTTAAAAAAGTTGCAAAGGTTGCATTGGCATACTTGACTTAATTTTTTGTTTCAGAATTCAATAAGTTTCTAAAATTAGCATCGTTAGAAAAATAAATTGTGAAATTAGCATCGTTAGAAAAATAAATTTTTGAACTTTTTAAAATGGGAAAAAGCAAACGCACAGAGGATTGCTTTGTTAACAGATTTTTAGTTGTTCATCCTAAAAGTATTATGTTGGGAAACTGGAAAAACATATGAACGCTTCCACGCCTCCACGCTTCGCACATCCAACACTATTCCACAATTTGTCCATATTTATGGTACTCCCTATAAAAATAAAACAACTAAATATTTAGACTTCAAATTCAGTATAATAATTAAAGTAGATATCTAGATATCCCGTACATGATCATTTATGTCAAAAGTTGTTATCATGTCTTTATATGATTCTAAATAATATTATAGCATTCGATAACTTTATATGTCAGTATAGAATATAAAGTTTATTTTTAGTTTTTCTATTTTTTTTCCAGAAAATTCTATTGAAATACCTTAAACAGTGGTTGAATTAGGTACATTATAGTATGCAATAATTTTGATATTTGAAATCAATTTAAAAATAAAATAAATTTATGTAATAGTAAAAAAGCTTATTGTTTAATCAACTATTTTATTTATTTAATTAAAACTAATATTTTAAAGGGCAGTTTGTGTCCTCTTAAAATTTGTAAGTTATAATTCCGGCAATTAATCAACCGATTAAAAAAAATTGTCATATTGTTGAAAAATAGTTGTACTTTATTTTGTTAAGCCTCATCAGTCCAGCTGGGTCAAAACCCAACACTAAAATAAACCAAAATCAAGTTTTTTACCTAGAAGCAGTTGAATAAGCATATGTCGCAAATACCTGCCACGCACGGTAATTCCAAGTTCGCGTTTCAAGGCTAGGGGACTGTAAAAATCTCTAAAAATCTGCTCACTATAACTGAATATTGATTAATATACAAATAAAGTGATTAGTGTAAGTTTTTCTTTTTATTTAAAGACGGCGTCCATTGTTCTTTTTCTTCTGTTGAATAATTCGAAAATTTCTCATCGCCCTTTTGAGTTAAAACGCGTTTGAAAATTATAACATTACGATCGTGTAAAATTTCAGCCAACATTGTAAATCTGAAAATCTGAATGTTTATTCGTTCGTCAGTTTGCCGTATGGCTACATCGGTTTGGATAGAAATTGATGCAGATATTCTACGCCATGGAGCAATAAATAGCATTTTTTCCCGAAAGCTCATAAAGCTCTTGCTTGTTCGGAAACTTATGCAGCTTTTTTTGGGAATAAAATAAGAGCAACAAAAGCTGGATAAATAATATACTTTTGCCCACAATGTTACGTAGTTTTTTAAGAATAAGTTAATATCGACAAAAAGCAGGTGAATAGTATACTATTTACTTCAAAATCATGCAGTTTTAGGGAATAAATTAAGATCACCAAAAAGTAGGTAAATATATATAGATGTTACCCTCTATTTTTTAACCTACGTGTGTAAAATTCTGAAAAATTAAGGTAATGGTATTTAAAATAAACTCTCAACGAAAATTAATTTGGATAAGATATTGTGTAGTATATATTGTGTAGTTTTTGAGTATTGACGTAACTTCACCTCACTTTTTGTCTATTTCCAATCCTGCAAGATATCCGCAACAAATGCTTTGTTATAAAATTTCTATTAATTCGAAATTATTTTTCTATTAATTACGAACACGGAGAAGAAGAAAATATTGGAAAAAATATTTTCCGTCCATGGATTTGCGAACATGATTATGTTTTCTTTAAGTTTTCTAATTTACGGAAAATCAAATCAATGAACTGTTAAACGAAAAAAATGCATATTACTAACGACCAGCTCGCGGCTTCGTCCGTGTATTATCCCAATCTATTAACTACGTATATACTTACACTAAATGATATTTAATGATAATAATGATTAAAGATGGCAAACAAGCTTAAATCAACAAGATTTGATAGATAAAATGCTGATCGAAAACTCATTATGTAACAAATGGAATTGGCGAATTAAAACAAAATTACCGAATTGCTCGAGGCGCATCGCTCGGTTTTATTCTGTAACAATCTTCACTAAATTTTTGTTCGCTTTCTTTTATATCCCTATTGTTTATTAACTTAATTTTCCCTCCGTTAAACATTTTCATTTTGCATCCAATGTTCGGTCTATGTTACGTTGAGTACACAAAACAAAGACGAAAAAAATGAAATAACAGTAACAATGAGTTTCGTCGTTTATTCTTCCATAAAAAGACTATAAAAAGACAAAGACTTTGCTATAAAAAAACTAAGCTATGGAACATAAATTGCTTTGACATATTAATTTTTTATGTACATTTTTTTCTTTCGCGTACTACTTTATTTTATTTTAGAAATAAGAATCAAAAGGGCTAAGTTCCGAAGAAGAAATGCATCAACTGTCTACGCTCTAATAACTCATTTACAGATCTAATTATATTTTTGTTGCATTGTGTTTTTGTTTTGAAACATATGTTTTATGTATCAAAATGTTCCACTAATCCTCTAATAACCTAGTGATTATTCATTTGAATATTTGTTAAATGTGGTTGTTCACGATTAGGTTGTACAAATTTAGCTTCTGTACATAACCTTTCAAAGAACTTCTTAACAAATATGCTACTTTTGCTTTTTTCACCTGTCTTTGTAACGGTATAAAGTTATAGTCAAACTTGTGTTCGTATGCGAATGCGACTTTGGAGTCGTAGCATAAAAATGGCTGATTCGACCCTTACGAAAAGATATTCTAAGACATATGAAGCCAATGCGTTATTATTTAAAAAAATAAAACAAACAAGATGGCGGATAATAAACGTCACTTTGTATTACAATTCTCGATGTTCTTTAAAATCGAATTATAGGATATAACAAATAAAAGCGTTTGCATGAAGGTATTTATTTTAATGATGTAATATTATAAATGTGAAACTGAGTTTGTTAATATATTTATCTTATTTTCGCCCCTCGAATACGCTATCTCTTTCTCTCTCTCTCTTTATATATATATATATATATATATATATATATATATATATATATATATATATATAAATACATCGCATACATTAAACCTGTTCATTGAAATGAATATAGGACTTTTTACCTCGGAATTAAATTTCTTTTTGGGTAATTAAAAAAATCACCCCATTAGAGATAAGAGCGTGAATTATGATATATGTATTAAACTACATTATATTAATTATGACATTTTCAAAATTGCATTATATTTTTATTAAACCACCATTTTTTTATTAACCACCAACACTAACAAAAGAAACACGTTTACGCAAATACGTTTATCTATAAAACATAAGTCAGTCATCGATACTTGACATCGCGATTTATTTTTGTGAATTCATTTCGCTTCCACTGAAAATTTTCCGTGTATATTCTTATTTGTTTTATTTATGTTTTAGATTAAAAAGGTCACATAAAATTATATTTCACACGTATATATATATATATATATATATATATATATATATATATATATATATATATATATATATATATATATATATATATATATATATAATAAAAGTTATATTGTTATAATTTATACATTCCCCTTTTCTCTGAGAAATTAATAATGTTATATTAAAAATTGTCTAACATCTTCGAAGGTGTTAGTCGTATTCGATTTTCCAAAAAAACCCTCAAAATATTATGAATTTTATTTCATCCGAGTCAAATGTAGCGTACCATAATAACCGAAACGACATCTTTCATAACCTTCTGCCATTCAAAGATAATTTATTTCTATCCTCTCGTTAATCGTTAATATAAAAAGCCCTGAAGGTAATGTCTGAAGATCTAGCGTACATATTTCACGATAAAATTCTCATTTATTTTACAAAACCGTATTAAAATCCGAACTTATCTCAGAGAGTTAGTAAAAGATAGATAGACACATCATAGACATATAAACATACAAATCAAAATGATAATACCTCAGGAAAATCGATTGCGTTCAATGTAGATTATACAAGCGTAGAGCTAATGGTAAAAATACCGAGGAATACTTAACTATGGTCATCGTGCATACCGCCAAAGCACTAGCCATTCTAGCATCCTTGAACAAGTGGTGGTGTGTATGGAGTTATCTCTAGTGATCGCTGTCCCAACCAACCAGAATTTTAGTAGAAATCAACCGGTTTTCAACGAAAATATCCCATTTGGCTCTGGGTTCGGCCATTTGAAATTACGTATCGGTTAATTTGGAATTACGCAATGTTTAAATAATGTAATTTTTTCTATACATCTTTATATGTATATTTATATTATTATATTTTACTTGAATTTATTGTCATAACGTCAATATAATCTATACTATAATTTAAAAATACGTGTAGCGTTAAAATTATTACCACAAACGAAAATTTTGTTGCCAATAAATTTAATATCTGACTTGGGAGATGGCTTAATTATAATTTTTATACAAAGTTATATTTTAAATATTATTAAAATGTAAAATAATCTCCTCGAACCTTCCATTTAAACTTCCGCCAAGTTCCGAGTTCATTCTCCTCAATGAGTGAAAAAAAAAATGAAATTATTAGTAATCAATTGAATTGTTTCAACAAATAATTAAGTTAAAAAAAAATTTCATTGAAAGAAGTATATGTCATGTAAACAAACAATATTCGTCTTCCCGTGACCACAGGCTGTGCAACCAGTCAGAAACGTCGGGACATAGTGAGTACTTAGTATATATAATATCTAGGTTCACTCATCAAATATATAATTACCGCGAAAAAACCCGAGTCAAATCAAATAAAAAAACAATATTCGTTTTAACAGGGCGCATATGTAATTAATACGTACACACATCAAACAACATTGATACGAACTAGCATCTGAACTTGACAATGCTGGCTACTACAAAACGGAGCAAAAAAAAACAAAACAAAAACAACACGATAGCAAACTGGAGCGCGCCGAACACGCCAATCACGATATAATGGTCGCCATTTTGATTAGACATTTTTTCATCTTTAGCTATTAACAAAAAAAAATTCATTGCAGGCACTTGATTACGAAGCTGGCATGTTTTGTTGACACAAGCTCTGCTGTGCCATGCTGTCAGTTTCGTGCAGTTTGTATAATATTGTATACTCGTATATGATACGGTCCAAGCATTCAGAGCTCAGACACCGTCGACACTCGTAGCGAGTCGGTAGTAACGTTAATTTTTATGTGTCTGATCATTTACACGACAGATATCCATATATTCAGCGTGTGACAAAACATCATAAGATCATCAGGTAAACATTTATTTTCTTCTTATGGACTTAAATGTCATTTATCGAATAAATCAGTTTTATTTATTATCATAATCTCAAAGATGTGAAATGTTGTGAGAGACAAGGTTAACTAGTCCGTGTCTAACGTATCTCTTTTATTACTATTACGGAATTTCATTACCTTTTATGTATTGTGTTTATAATTTTGGCTCCTTCCTCGTAGTTACATTCCGCGCTATGATATTTCTTTAATGTTTTCGTTCTTTGTTTTATGTTTAAGAAGGAATAATTGTAAAGTAATATATGTTTTAGTATATTAAAGTTTAAATAGATTTAATGGAACGGATCACAAATTATCACTAAGGTACTAAAGATTACAGGAATAATTGACAGGTAACTATTTGAAATGATTTTAATTTTCTTTTTAAATTTCGAGTAAACTGTCATAATTGTATTGTTTTATATTTTTTCACTGTTCACACAAAAGTAATTCATTTAGTTATTGTTGATTTTTGATGTTTTGTAGTAAATACATATTTGATAATTTTTTAATAAGGTTTTATTTTTTAATTTTTATTTATTTCAATTTTATAGCTGCCAGTGCGTTTATTAATTATAAGTTATTTATTTTATAAACAACGAACCGGAGGAGCAATTCAAATGTATCAGAACTTTTTGATATCTTTGTTATAATTTATACAGTTTCATTTTCACATTCCGTGCATCAGAAAGTAAATACTGAAGCTTTATGTTGAGAATTTGTTAACCGTCTGTCCGTCTGTTACGGTCAAATTAAAAAAGGAATCAATAAAAATTGTTTAAAAAGCAGGTAACCTTTCAGACTCGCTAGAAAGTAAGATGTACTAAAATACATAAATCTGTAACATAAATCTAATAAATTTATACTTAAATGTGCAAATAAAATTAATGTTAATCAAATTTGGAAAAAGAAAATAAACAGTGTGATAATACTAAGACGAAAAATAAACAATAATCTTCAAATATCAGTGGTTATGAAATAAATTACACCCTTTCTTCGAAATCAATGTTTATTTTGAAGAAAAAAATATTTTTAAATAAATAGAATTAAGAAAAAAACTTTTTTTTTTCATTATTCGAAAATGCTATATAATGAAAACGGTTTTCGATAAAATTACGGGAACTTGACCGGTTTTGTGTTGTGGAATTTGAATTGTGTGGCTCGTGACCATCAATGATTTGTAAACTACACGAGGCGTAGAGTTGTTTCCTCAAAAGTAACCACCTTGTTATCCTTCAAGTATACTCTCTACCTTGCTCGTAACGTATAGCTGACAACGATACTGTTTATTATATGTTAAAGTACATTATGGACTTGTCTTATTTCACATAACACGAAGTATTTTATTCAATTCGGGTTTCATTTAACACATGTTCTAGTGAGGAAAAATATTTAAATATTTATAGAATCTTTATAATTTTTTTTAAATTTATTTTTATATCGTATATAAATTTCGTTTTTAGTGTTCCGTGCAGGGAAAGTCGGAACGAAACATTATTGCTCTTATGCAATCATCCGTCCGTCTTTCTTCTGAATGCATAAGATATCCACAGATTATGTAAAATAATTACCCAAAGACAGGACCCAATTGAAATTTAGCAAAACGATTTTGGGAGAAGAGCGCTAGTATGTGAAAAAGTGATGACGTAAAAAAAATGTTTAACGTTTTTAAAATGTTTACCGTCGTTAAAAAGAGAGTTTTAAGACGAGACGGAATGTAATTTTAAATTAAGGTTTTACCTCTTGGCACAAAAAAAGTTATAAAGCTATATGTAAATAGTAGTGAAAATTTAATAATATATTGAAGACAGAGGAACAGACAAGGGGAGTGAATCTATATATTTACGGAGGGGGTTATCTATCTCTTTTTTAATTTATACAAAATTACGTGAAATATAAATTTGAAAAAAATCATAAAAAATAAATTTGGAATTTAACAGTGATATATATATAATTTTTACTTTGTATGGTTTAGGAAAATCTGGTTATTACATGGTGGAAAATAATAATTAGTATTTCTAAATAAAAAAGTTTAATAAAAATTTGAAAAAATACTACCTTACCTAGGTAGTATTTTTTTCAAATTTTTATTAAATATTTAAACTTTTATATTAAATATTTAAACCCATTAAGTATTTAAACTTTTATATATATGCACTCAATTGCCCATTTTCGTAGCGAATAAAATTGTCGCAACTAATTGGCTTTACAAATCGTAATAATCTTTAGATTTTGATTGGCGTAGAAATTATATAAAATAGAAAGATTCTGAATTAAAAATAAAATTGGCTTATAGTAATTAAACATTTATTAACAGCTAATAACTACTCAGATGTAGAAAAAATTTGAGAAAATTTCAAAATAATTTGTGGAAATATTGTTTGAGAAAATTAATAAAAAAACTCATTGGAAATTATATGTATAATTAGAAATTTGTTTTAGTTTCGGTCGAAATCAGGATACCTGTTACTTTTTTTCTTTCAGAGCTTTTTGCGAATGACACTTTGTTGAAATCATTAAGTCAGAACTAGGTACGGAATCCTCGGTGGGCAAATACGATTCGTGTGTCAACGTTTCTTTTTTATAGAAATGATAATTAAGCAATTTTCAGAATGTTATTTTTTTTCATAAATTTACAATAATAATAATACTTCTATAATACTAAAATTCATACCCGGCTTAAATAAAGAAAGCTGCCCTTTACGTAAAGTTAATATTTTATTATGAAATAATTTATTATATCATGACAGATATGCTATTGTAATGTTAATTAGTTTATAAATAAATAAAAATAATTAAATTCTGAAGAAATTGTTTTTTTGCCAAAATCACTTCACTATTCTACTTCCGTTTTTTGGTATAAGTACGTATTATATCCATATTAGATGAACTAATTAAAAACATTTTTTGAATTATATGTCGTTTATTGCTCTATAACATTTTAACAAAAGTACACAAATATTAAAATTAAAAAAATCTAAAATATATTTTTTAGACATTAATAAGTAATAAAAAAATATTATTCTGCTTTATTTTTAAAATAATTTTTGTTACTGTATTTGATAGATAATATTAAAATTTAACGTTTAAACAATATAAGATTTAATAAAAAATTCCAGTACCAACTGGAACCTTTTTTATAAGAACAAATGTTTATTAAATAAATAGTGCGTGTGTTTCACTCTGCCAAAGACATTCTTTTAATTGAGAAATGAAACAAAACATAGCGTCGATGTTTTATATTATTGCCAGTGTATGTATAATATATAAAAGAAATTGAAAAATTGGTCAAGCCCTTTTATTAAAAAAATATTCAAAAATTTTAAATCTAAATTTTTCAAAAATATGTACACGTAGTAATAACATACAAAGCCCTGAGGCTTTCAGTCGGATTTACTTAATAGTTATAAACCTATTTTGTATGGATTCTTTAGCAATTGCACCGTGCAATAGAGCATGGTCGGTAAAGTAGAGTTTTGTTCCGACTCAGTTGACAGTTAATGAGAAACAGAAATACTTTTTAACTTTTAGTAAGTCCGACTGACAGTCCTGACCGTGTTTGGTGCATATGTGCGTAAGTTGTATAACTTTATCTAAAAAATAAACGTTGGAAAGTCGGAGAAAATCCGCCTGGACGTATATCTAGGCCCGTTTTCTCCATTTTACCCGGTTATACCCTTTGTCACTTTTCTGCTACTCATTTGGTTTTATTTACCATCTATTTCCTGTAACTGAAATTAATTTGTTTTTGTTATAAAAATTAATTTGTTTAAAAACTGTGGAGTAATTAAAATCTTATTAAACAAAAGTCCTGGTTACTTGTCATACAAGCGTGGACCTTATTTCCTTTGGTTATATCTATTATTGTCCTTTGGTATTAAATTAAACACTTATAATTTTTCGTCTCTCGTAGTTTTATTTGTGACTGAAAAATAATGACAGACATTTAGGACTACACATTTGGACCTTTTAAAAGTATAGGCAATGTATAGATTGTATGCAAATTGTTCCAATTTATTATATTTATTGGTTAAAATTATTATGTCTTGCCACTGAGCGACAAATTTCTCAAGTTATTAAACTCACAAATATTACTTATTTCAGACGCTCTCTTGTCTTCTTTGGACTTTCTTAATGGTATTAACTTCACTATGTATGGTATGGCATCATTTAATAGATACGAAAATCGAGGTTCGAAATTTAAAATGAGAAGAATTTAGTTAGATTAATGTTTTATTGTTATATGGACTATTAGTACTTGTTCATATTACAAACAGTCATATATTAATATGTGCTTTCAGTTATGTAGTTATTATATTATATATTAACTGTGCTTTTATTGCACATAAGTAGACAAACATATCAATAACAATGTTATAATTAGAAGGTAATAGCTCAAAATTAGAAGAAATTATGAATTAGAAATAATATTTCATATTTTTAAGGTTCTGTACCTCAAAACGAAAATAGGAACCTTAAAGGATCACTTCGTTGCTCGTATGTCGGTCCGTCAAGACACTTTTTCTCAGGAACATGTAGAGATATCAAGTTGAAATTAATATCAAATACTTAGGTCTACGGTCCCTCGGAACTAAAATCAAGCTTCTAAGTCGAGATAATAAAAAAATACAACCATTTATATTATATTTTAACATTTGCAAATAATCCAAAACCTATAAGGTACTTCCCGTTAACCTAAAATCATGAAATTTGGCAGCAAGCCAGGTAAGCAGCATAAGTAAAGAAAAAAATTGTTAATTTGTAGTTATATTACATACAAATTGTTAATTTGTAGTTATATTACATAAACATTTTTTTTTTTAAATATGCGTCTATGGAAGATGTAGTAGGCAAAATATTATCGTTCTAAAAGATTAACTTTTTGTTAATAGTTTAATAGGAATATTATGGACCTTTAAATGTTTATAAATACCTAAATGTGTAGGGATACCAGGTAGTGCTAGTTCCACTCCTGTTTGACAGGTTTTTATTTATTAAAAGTTTTCGTGTAATTTTAGAAATGCCTTTTCATAACTATGTATTATTCAAGACTATTGGGTTTACTGTTTTTCGAAATATAGAGAGGGAGGGGGGTGTAGAATGGGTTATTTATATTCTCACATGCGTTCTTTTTAAACAGTCATTTTTTCAACCCTCCATTAATTTAAATAAAATGATGATTCATCCCGTTACTCGTGTAAAAATGTTGGCTAACATGCGCTCAGTTTTATGCACATTTGTTTCCAAAATCTAGTCGAGTGCGTGCATAACATGCAGACATCTATTATCTCGTACATCTCCTGAAATTGTTGATACACCTTAACCGAAATAATTTCATTTAAATATTTTAATCAAATGGTGATAACTAGAATTTTGTCACATTTTTTAAAAACCGTATTTAAAATATTAGAGATGGAGAGGGTACCACATTTTACGTCGTTTTAAAGTTTTAGATTTCACAAGCGGAGTATAAGCAGGAAAAATCGTAAAGGAAATCCATTTTAACATCTTTCTAATCTAATGATAACCACACGAAAAAAAAATTTGTTCCCACTTTACATGTGTGGGGAGGTACAAAAGATTTTTCTTTTTGTATTTTGCTCCACAATAATGGAGGTCCACATACGAAGTGTACACATGCAAACTTTCTTGCACCTAGTTCTAAATGGAACTTTTAGGCTGTGACAGACAGAAGGATGGAGGAATAAGACCCAATTATACGAGTTATTCGTTCACTACGGAAGTTTAAAAATGTAAATGTATATTCACACATTTGCTTGTCCTTGACAGAATGTCGTCAGCGCCACCGCCGCGTGTCGAGCGTCAAGTGAACTTCTTACAGCCTCAAGTGGACCGCAAGGCATCCATCATGGAGGGATACGGCATCACCAAGTCGCAGATGAAAGGTAAACCGGTTATAATTATCCAATACCCTACAAATATTGTCACCAAACACCATCTAGCTAATACAACAAATGACATTTTTAAAACAAAACGGCTGTGAAAAAATCAAAATATAGCTAGTATTTTTACTATTCCATTACATTAAAACACTGCGAGCTTAATTCTATTTTAGCATTTCCTTCCATTTCTACACAGCCCTTCTACAAGAATATTCGATATCTGAAGCTGTTTATCCAATATAGAGCATTTCCGTTACAGTTTCCCATTACCGGTTCTGGTATTAGTCAGTGTTATAACTTAAGAGGTCTCTTATTCCTGTTAATTATGAATAATCTCCTGTCTGTGGTTAAGACTGCCGAGCCCAGCTGATTATTTGCTCCGCCTGCCGTAACTTGAAAACTGTTTATGAGGATATTGATACTGTAGTTAAACGGAATATGGGTAGCAAACTAAACTTTAACTTCATGTAAATGACTTTCTTCGCGCACCTTTCGCCGTACCTTAACGCGTGTTCGTACAAAATTACTGGCATTGATGGATGGTTAAAAGCCACCTCGTCACGATAAACAGTATCGAGACTGAGCAGTGAAATCAAACTTTTACTTGGACGAAGCCGAAGGTACAGTAAATATATAATGCACATATTTAAATAATGTAATAAGAGACTAATGAACGTTTAATAAAATAATGTATCTTTGTTCTAACACTACAGTACTATCATATAGTTTTAATTCACATATAAATAAAGAACTTTTATAATATAATTTAAAAAATTTAAATGGTCTCAGGCTTGACCTCCCCAATTGTTAACTTTCAATACCATTAATCATTCACCACATCGTCAATAAACTTCTTGGTTATCCTTGATGTCTATATCCTCCTAGGTTAGACGCAAAAACATTTTTGGCGCTTCGATCATCTTTCGTCTTACGTACATGTTTTACCCATTTTATTCATCAAATGTTTATATCGGTGATAGTGTCAAAGTCTTTATAATTTTCTATCATTTCTAATGTTCTTAACTCTCCAAATTCCAACCTAATTTATAGGATCACTAATGTCGGTTAAGGGCATTCAAAACGATTTCCATATATTCCGAATTTATTGCAGTTGAAATGTAATTATTAAGATGAAAAACGATTAATTTGTAAGACAATAGTCCTACAAATGTATATTTAAAAGAAATGCCAAGCAAAAATAAATAAAGTTTTAAATATTTTTTTTAAAAACAAGATTATGTAATATGTAAGTACAGATGTACACATTTTCACAGTGTGCAAATGAAAGTATGTACTTTGCCACCCTGCAACTGGAGCTTAATCGGACCTATTGACAACCCTACTTGATTACCGCCCCAAACGGCAACCCTAAGAGCAAGGATATTTAAATTAATAGTAAGGACATGTATGTTAACCGACTCTAGTGGTTCTAAACCTTATATTTTATTGAATATAAAAAATTATGTTAGGCGGAAATGTAAAAATCAGTTGAGTAGTTTCAAATCAATGGGTAAATTACAAATCAGTAGAGTAGTGGTTCATTACAGGCAAGTTCTCAAACATGTTTACTTCGTAATATTGATGTATCAAACGCTGAGAAACAAATTAATAATTAGCTACTAGAGTGTAACCTTTAGGAGATATCGGGCACCGCGATTCCGACCTTTATTCACGCCTGACGCCGATCTAAGTTTTTTTCTGTTTTATAGCTAGTTTTTAATCTTAGGTGTTAACTGAATAACACCTAAGATTAAAAACTAACCTAAACTAGTTCTAAACTGAATGTGTTAATCTAGTATATATATATATATATATATATATATATATATATATACACGCATACGTGTATATGTAATGTATACGAAACTATTTGCCTCATGTTGATTCATATTTGTGGACCATTTGGAAAATGTTCTTTTTTGAAGATTTTGCGATAGAATGTAAATAGAATTCCAATGAAGAAATATAATGGCTCGTTATTATTTAGTCAGTCGGAAGCACTTCCTAGGTAATACCGAATCATTACATATTTAATAGATATGTACAAAATCTTGGATTGATGGATGAAGAAAAGAATCGTACAAGAAAACATTGAACGTTTCTTCATCTGTCAAGTTCTTGTAAGCATTATTTATAAATATTCATATTACGTTATTTATAATAATGACACTAACAAAAACGTAATTAACGGTATATATTATCACATAATTCGCAACTTATAATCAATGTTATCAAAAATTGTGGAAACAAAGAGAAATCAAAATAAAAAGCCAAAGATATAGATATTCTAGGAAATAAAAAATAATCGTGATATTGACAACTCAAATCACTTTAAGAAACTTTACAAAAATTATGTTACTGCGTATAAAATATGAATAAGCAAAGAGCTGTAAATACTAAATGTCATCTGGAAAATATGAAATACAGAAATAATGGTAAATACTGAAAAATTTAACAAAATACTAACGTAAAGAGATTAAATAATAAATATCTTATAATTAGTTTTAATTAAGTATGTTACGATTAGCTCTAACTTAGATCAACTGTTAAGTCGAACATTGACACTATTTCAAAATAGTTCAAATAACAATTCTATAAAAGAGAATTTGGATACAATGGGTTTTTTCATTGTTTGGTGGCCACAATGAGATAATGATATATCATTAACCCTGAACCTAAAATGCAGAGCATAATATTTCCGATTTCCGCAATAAAATTAAGTATGGAAACATCGTGTTGCAAATGTCATGGTGACTGCCTTTCACAATATTTTGCTTCCGAAATTTATTTGACCCAAGGTAATTACAGCACAGGAAGGTTATACTAGTTTGATAACCAAGTTCCGGTAATCGAATAAATCAATAAGTGCTGCGTTTGTTACCTGTGAATGTGGATTTTACCAGATCGATTATCCATACTCTGCTCCCGAGCTGATTTAATTGAAATTCTTTCTATTGGAATTTAAATATTTTTAAAGAAATTTTTAAAATAGTTTTATAGTATCTAACATGACACACGTGTAAGTAAAATTTGATTTCAAATGCACAATTGTGGGAACATTTCCATATAATGGATCCGAGATGACTTCCGAATAATCATATCTAGTAATCCTGGGAGAAATTTATCCATAATTTACGTCATCAAAATGGATTCGATTCACAATCGATTGATGCTTTAGGGAAATATCAGTACAAGCATGCAAACAAATAAATATCGTCATATGCTTATATAAATCTCTAATTTTAATTGCTAATAGTTACAAAAAAATCGTGAATGCATGTATCAATTTCATTACATGTGTTATATTAGTAGTCATGACATAATGTATCGATGGAGATAAATCCACATATTAACACTATCAATATCACTGGTAGATATCGGCATTGTATTCAAGTATCAGCTTATCTTTAGTCAAAATAAATACCGTATTCCGTCTTTTGAAAAGTTGTCAAATTCTCATTTTGTTATGCAATTTTATCTTAGTAATTTATACAATTTATTTCCCTCAATATTTATGTAAATTTATGTCGTGTCATTGCCTAAGTTCCTTGGAAGTGTCACGAAATAAACATATATTCCTCTATAAAATATAATCTGTAACTTACAGTTTCATTTCTACTATTTCAGTTTTTTCTCAGGTTATTTGAAAAATAAGATACATATGACATTAGACGAGACGTTTACAATTTTGCGGCAATGATCCTATGTTTATTGAATTACTGACAGTATCGACGGTACCTTTTTATGTTTAACGATTCATTTACATATTTCAAATATTCAAAGAAGGTATGGTATAATATGCATATGCGAGAAAAATGGAATTGGAATATAAGAAAGTGTAGTTCAAAAAATTAGAAAATCTTTACTGAAATTATTTAGACACTGATGTTTGTTAAGAAATATTGAACATAAGATTTTTAAAATTTATGTCAAGTTCTATCCTATAATATAACATTTCTTTAAATATGCCAAGGTTGTCTTGTCTGTCTGTGTTGTCTTTAAATTGTCACTTCAAAAGTATTTTTCCCAATAGTAAATTAATTGTCAGAGTATTGGCAAAAATGCATGGAATGTAGCATCTAGCGTATTTCGGTTATATATTTCATCTGATTTACTAAAACGTGAGAACTAAGAGTTCGTAATGGGCAATATTACTCGTTGGCAAGGTTCCATCATTATCATCTACATCGACTCGACATAGTATCCTAATTTAATACATTATAATCTTAGTATACCTTTTTAAAAGTATAGAGTATTATTTACGATATAAATAATATATTATTGTTTCTAATAATTACATTTAATGTTTGATGTGTTATATTATGTAGAAATTAGTACTTATCATTGGCTTATAAGATTGTGCAAATGCATTCGTTCGTACATTCTTGTATAGTATTATACTTCCTCTTGTAATATTTTGTGGTATCTGTATGTAAATGTACGTATGAAAATGTATGATTGAATATGTTAAGATGTATATTTTAAGAAACACGTAATACTTCTCGGTAAATGCTAGATGTAAACTGGTTCTGTCCGTGTCGCTTGTGGCCGAACAGAAAAGACGAGCTAACAATATTTTTTATTAAATTATTTTATCTTTCAATTGGCGGTATAACCTTCAGGTCATGGTTATTTACCTGAACTATACGAAAATAATAATTAAATCACTTATTTCTTCTTAAACTTGAACTTTAGAACATAATACCACAAAATATTTAAAATGAAATTAATATTGAATAAAAATTGGGTCTTTATTATTTCCTTTTTTAGTCTCTTAACAATCGCATTTTAAACTGACTTATAGTATTCGTATAATCTCAAAACACACTTCATTTGCTTAAATGAGAGCAGTAAGCTCCTATTGGTGCTAAATAGTGAAGTTTTAATGTTACTTTCAATATTTCCCAATAATCAATTTTTCTTAAGTATAATACTAGGAAAGGTTTGATCTGACATGGTTGTATATAAGAAGAAAATCTTTTTCAATGAAATGTTTGTGCTATAGTTTCTTATAAAAGCCCTCAATACAAGTGTACGTTTCAACAGATAATCCACTTTCATCATTATAAACGTCAGAAGCAATGACTAAACCTCCAGCAAAACTAACTTGAGGAATCCTAAAAAATGATTTCTTGTAATCTGTAGACATTCACAAGAAATTTTGAACATTTATCTGACGTTAGTTCAGTTCCATTTATCCTTTCCCTCACAATTGTGATACTCACTTTCTCAGTACTCATTTCTAGCCTATTTTCCTAAAAGTATGGATTAAATATCTATAATTTAGGTACAATCGAAGAGATATTTTTAAATTCAATAAAGGTGTCATCGCAAAGTGATAAAACCTTTCAATCTTGACCGTGAAGTATCTTATTTTGCCCTATCCACCAGAATCATTTCTGAATGATATATAATTTATTTCTATTTTTTGTTTATAATTATAAACTGTTTTCTATTAAATTGGGGACTAGAACCATAACAGCTACGATGTCATTCGACAAGGGATGTTTTATTACAATCGTTATATATATAATTATCCCAAAAGTTTCATACCTAACGACATCTTCTGCGTTTTTCATTGAAGTTTAAACACATTTTTTTTACAATGATTATTATTGTTGTTTCTTTCTTTTAACCTAAAATCTTCATATTATACCTTACCTTCGTATGATATAAGAAATATATATTAAAACACCTTATGTATATTTTCTCTAAAAAACTCCTTCCCATTTATCTCCAGTCATAGTTATGCAATATCCTAAATTCTCTACATAATCCTCAGTATCAACTTCACGTTATGTATTCTTTACTATATTAGAGAGCTTACAGCGTTAAGCTTCCCACGCAAGTAAACCGGAAAATGCTTGAGAAAACTAAACTTGAACAACAGTATGCAGTGTGTTGTTTTGTCTTAGTAAAAGATAACTGCTCCGATACGACGTTCTGGTAAGTTCAAGGAAAAGAGAAGGCCAATAATGTACTTCAATACTGTTTTCCTGCATTGATTTGCAGAACTACGTGTTGGAAATATATAATTTTGTTATTGTTCGCAGAAATTTAAACGTACTTGTAGTACTATGAATATTCGAGGAAAATATTGGCGTAAGCATTGTTTGTAAGAAGGCCATTCGTCTTCTTACAAACAATGTATTTTAAACAAACCGTATTTTTTTATTAACTTCTCTATTACTTTTTTAGAGTTCGGTACCAAAATAGTAAAAAAAACCCTTATGCCTTGCTTGTCCTTTGTAAGCCTTAGGACTTGCTTGTCCGTCCATATGTCAGTGTTCGTATGTCACGGCTATTTTCTTTCAGAAATTACATATACTGTCGACTTAAAAATGATTTTTTTTCTCTTTCGGGGGAATCAATAACAGCGAGTCGAGAAATTATGTTTTCTTTAACCAGGTCGATTGGTCGGTGCCATGTGAAAGGTTATTCTTAGAATATTTTAAAAGTATTTTCATTTTAATTTTGATTTGTATACTTTTCTGTATATTTGCAAAAAAGTATGTCCCTTTCACCTTATTTCAGAAGTTGTAGAGCCTGAAAGTTTGAAGCTATTTACTTAAATGCATACACGTAGATTAGAAAAAATAAAATTGTGTGCCTCACACATTTATAGTTTCCGGAAAAAATAAATTATACAAAAACTTTTACAAACGTTTAATCACCAGACACAACTATGGGTCAGATTGTTGATGAAGAACAAATTAAGCTGGTCACTTAACTATCTTGACGGAATGATTCAGGCTTGGCGTTTTTTTTTAATGGAATGATTATCACCTTTATAAAAGAATTAATGAGGAAAGATGAAAATGATTTTGTGAGACAAATGTGCTGATCTGTTTATAACATTCAATAATATTTCATAAAAATCACGCAAACAATATTAATGCCTTGGAAGTTCTTCCGGTTTTGCTGGGAACAACATGAAAAGCAGCCAGTTTACTTGCTTATACGGTATTAATGTTTATATTTTCAATGATATAATTGTTTATTTTGTATCGTAGTCACGTTATTACTAGTCTTAAAATTTATATTATTATAAGTAAATAAAATATCGTCACTCTCATACCAAATCAACTTCCCTTGTTTTATATCACGTATCTGTTCGTTTTGAAACTCAACAACTAACGGCTAAAGTTTGTTTGGAAACAACTCTGAAACTATCAACTTGTTCATGTAGTATCCGAGCCTTGGAAACAATCCGTTAAGTACTTTGCGGCCAGCCATTGAAGGATACTTCTCTTTGTCTAGAATTCCGCGAGGCATTCCGGTTGTTCGACAAGGACGGAGATGGTACCATAACGAAGGAGGAACTGGGTCGCGTGATGCGCAGTCTGGGACAGTTCGCCAGAGTGGAAGAGCTGGAGGAAATGCTGCAAGAAGTGGACAGCGATGGTGAGTTGCACTTTGTTTTTATGAATTATTTTCGTGTAGGAGTTTGTAAGACTTAAACATAAGTAAGTCGATTCTGGCAGGATGAGAAGTGTTAGGTTTTTATGGCCATTCGTAGCATTACCGATGTGGTGTCTCTCCACAGGTTAGTGCTTCATTCTATAAAAACAACTTTGAAGTACCCACAGTCCCACATATTCGAATGGTGCGATAATAGAATTTTACTTCACAGTGTATTATTTTTAAAATTAAGTTGCTATTGAAACTTAAATGGAAATTAATTTTTAATACTGCACTAATGGTACACGTTAGTTTCTTATTGCAAGTCTTGTAACAAATTTAAGATAATAATGGAATTTTCAGGTATATTTCTTGAATTCAATATAACTGAAGCAAATGATTAAAACCTATTCTCAACATTTCAAAAAAAATGGGACGTATAATAAGGATGTTGCGCTTTTTATGGATTAGTAAAAAATATCTGACGTCAGTATAGCATCACTTGTAATTGAAGTTTTGTATGTTTTGTATGCTTGTCATTCAACATTTGTCAAACGTCTTTTCTTTGTCCACCATCAAAAACAACTGGTATTTGAATATGCGCTTGAGTAGAACGTTACAAGGATGAGATGACCATTGTCCAATTTTTATCGATCATATGTAATTACTCGTTCAGTTTTATTAATTTATCGTTATGTTTGAATTTTAAGTAATGACGTGAATATTATTATGTTTAAATCTACTTATGTGATTTATAACAGAAAAATATAACACGCAGCGTTAGACAGGAGAAAACCCTTATTAAAATCTTTTATCCACATTTTGATAGAAGGACATATAATTAGTTATTACTAAAAAAATATAATTTATTAATTATCAGATAACCCCGAAATTATAAAATTACATTGTTTCCGTGTATTTCCTAACTGACGACTATAATAAAAAAGACACGTTGGTGTGCCTATGACCACACGATAGAAGTGAAAAGTAAAATAGGAAATAAAATAACGTACGCGTATTATATTAAACTACTCTTAAATAAAATATTAAACGCTAACTACATATACTTGATATAGTACACTGCTAATGTACAATAAGATACGCCTATTATATTAAATTATACTTTAATGAAATATTAATCGAAATAAAACGAAAAATTATTCCGTATTAGATAGTGAACATACTCTTCAATATCTTAACCGATCAACTTGGTTTAGCTAATTTGAGTTGTAGGTTTGAAAACGTCTTCTCGGTCATTCTATTTTCAAACATCTACTACATTACATCAAAGTCTACTGCGTTACGATACTTAGAAACAAATGAAACAATAGAAACACATGATGTATGCTTTCAGGATTTGCCTGAAAAAGTACACCACCACCTTCATTGCCTTCAACGAATATCTCGTACTTTAGTCCTCTCGATTCATCCGCACCGTATCGCAACGACATTAGACTAAGTTTCAGTCAAATATTTTATATTGTTTAAAATTTTGTTTTATACTAATTATATACAAATAATGCATCAAATGTTAGTTTTTTGGTTATGAGTTTTCCTTTAAATATGTATGTATATATATATATATATATATATATATATATATATATATATATATATATATATATATATAATTTTCCATCAAATAAATAATTGAAATTTTATAAATGCATATAATTGAAGATTTAAAAATCTGTGTATATTATTTCTCAAAGGTGTTTATATTGTAAACAGCGTCATCTATTAACAATCTGTTCAACTTAATATGTTATATTTTTTCCAAACATTTTATATATTAAATATTGCTTGCGCTAGAAAGTTGATTTTAGTAACGATTTATCACAAATGATACAAATTTTACTTGAAATAGGGCACGGAACTACTATATATAATCTGATTAACTAAACAAGGTATTTACCTTTCACTTACTTATTTTCATATTATACCGTTCGGTGACTTGCGAATTATTCGCACGGACCAAGTAGTGTTTTAAAATGTACTTGGTCTGTTTGTTCTGGCTTTGTAACAGTGACAGACGAACGAATGCTCAAAAACGTAAGGCAATTCAACACTCTCTTAGCTATGCTTTAATACATGAATTTAGACTAAAAGAAAATTTTGTTCTATTTTAATCTAAAAAGAAAAACAAAGGAATAATTGTTTTTCTTTTTAGATTAAAATATTCGAACCCAATACTGTGAATTCTGACTCTAGGACGTTACAGCTGTGCCAATATCTCAGTTAGAGAACTGACGAATTAAGATATAAACATCGAAGGAATACTCGTTACCTGACTACAACCCATATTAGGTCAGTTTTTAACGTTGAAACATTTGTAGTTACGTTTTGTTCGATTATGTAATCAATAATTTGAGCACTTCAAGTTGAACTAAGAACTTGAAACTGGGAGTTTGGATAGTACATGAGTTGCAGACATAACATTACCAGTTTTTACCTAATTACTACAAACAATAGAAAAAGTACGTGGTATTTTTCTCCAATGTTCCAACGTTAAAAACTGACTTAATATGAATTGTATTCAGGTAAAGAGTATTCCGTCGACGTTTGGAGAGACTTGGTAAAAATATAGTAGTTATAAAATGAAACTTATATAGTACGCCATGTCCAACAGGCGCTTACCACTACCGATTTTGTCTGATTTTTTTCTAGGTTTCCGGCATTGGATAGAGATTTTTTTTTATTTTCAGTATTGGATATTGATTTTTTTCTAGGTTTTCGTTATTGGATAGAGATTTTTCCTGATTTACATATTAACGTTACATTGTAACTAAATTTATTTGCGATGTTGACATACATGCGGATATGCGGAATTCTAAACGAACTTCACTTTTGCAAAAATTAAAAAAACTTCGTGTGTCAGAGCGTGTCGTGTCTGAAACAAGTTTTTACATCAGTAAAATAATATGCGCACACTATAACGTGAGTCTTGTCGCCATATTGTATTCTGTTTCTTCTTCTCTCTTTCCGTCACTCTCACATACTGTGCGTTAAGTTACCTTCCTTTTTTTCTGTGTTCCTCTGCTGTTTCCTATGCTCTTTTTAATTTTCCACCGTATTGTTATTGTCATGATGTTTTTAGAATACCTTAGCCAAATCTCAAAACCCCATAGGATTTTATTCTGTCCCTGTGTTCTTATATACGTCACAGCATTATAGCTTCATTTGTTTAACAAATGTTGTGATAAATTTTACGCAAAGAAATAACGAAAAATATCTTTTAACTTTTTTGGATATACGAAAACGATGATTTTTAGAAAAATGTTCCAAAATGTAATTCAGAATGCCTTGTGATATTTTGATACGATGTATTCTTCGCGAGATAAAAATGTCCAACGTGTTTTGCATCGCTGCAGTCTTCCCCTACTCCATATAAAAAATATGAAAAAATCAGAATTACGACACTGTGTATTTAAATAAAAAAATGTTTCGGGAAAATTACTGTATTAAAGAGCATGCAAAATCCACGAATAAAAGAGGTATATGCATCTAAGGTATTTGTCTTCACTTGGCAATATGTTTACATAGTGATAAATATACCTATATTAATATACTTATATATTTTTTTTTATTACAATTTTTATTAAAACTAATTATATAACTAACGATTAATTTGTTTCTGAATGAATGTACTATGTGCTGACTAAATTAAATTTTCCTTTGAATCACTTAGTGCTCTAATGTCTAACAAGCTCAAAAGGTTTTATTCTTTTGAATCTTCTAATAGTATTTTGCACATTTGAGAGTCTGGACACTTCTGGATTAATGTGGTTTTGAAGTCTCTTTTGGTGAGAACTAGCAAATTTACTAATAGTATCGTCTACCATCTCAATCTCAAGATCGCGATGGAGATTACAGTTACGGACATACCAAGGCGCGTTAACTACACACTTAAGCACTTTGTTTTGGAATCTTTGTATCACTTGGATATTAGACTTACTGGCGCAGCCCCACAGCTGTATTCCATAACTCCAAATTGGGCGTAGGACTTGCTTATACAAAATAAGCTTGTTGTATGTTGAAAGCATAGAATTACGACCAAGCAACCAACAAAAACTTGATATTAAGTTCGTCGCGTTTCTTCTTAATATGTTCTTTCCACCGAAGCTTGGCGTCGAGAGTCATACCAAGATATTTAGCGGTGTTTGCATATGGTAATTTAGTGCCATTAATAAAGACTGGATGTTGTGTTATCTTTTTATTTTTAAAATTGATATGTGTTGATTTGGATTCGTTTAATTTAATGCGTCATTTTTTTGTCCAGATGGCTACTTTGTTGAGAGCAGATTGCAATTTTCTAGCTGAAACTTCCACAGTCTCCCCCGCTGCCATTATTGCCGTATCATC
This sequence comes from Druceiella hillmani, assembly GCA_039881145.1. Classification (NCBI taxonomy): domain Eukaryota; kingdom Metazoa; phylum Arthropoda; class Insecta; order Lepidoptera; family Hepialidae; genus Druceiella; species Druceiella hillmani. The sequence continues at coordinate 34,762,157 of JAYKKI010000009.1, read as the reverse complement.
TGCAAATGTGGCTGTTGTACTATATAACGTTGTTGGAACATCATTAATGTATAGCAAATACAAAACTGGGCCTAGAACACTATCTTGAGGGACCCCAGCCTTAATCAGCTTCAAGTCTGAATACGAGTCTTCGTATTTAACCCGAAAGTGTCGATTAGTCAGAAAGGATTTTAAGACTTGGTAGAAGTAATCGGGAAGAAGTAATTTTAATTTGTGCAGGAGACCTTCGTGCCAAACTCTATCAAATGCCTGTGCTACATCCAAGAAGAAAGCAGAACATACATTTTTGTTTTCTATCGCTTTTTCAATAACATCAGTAATACGATGTACTTGATCGATTGTCGAGTGGTTGTTTCTGAAACCAAATTGATGTGGTGGTATCAGGTTTCTTTGATCCAGAACAGGTTTGAGACGCTTTAAAATTAGTTTCTCAAATAGCTTTGACATGATTGGTAAGAGTGAGATGGGTCGATATGATTCAACTTCACTTAGATTTTTGCCAGGTTTTGGTATCATAATAACTTCAGCTATTTTCCACGCATCTGGGACATAGATTAGTCGAATACAGGCATTGATCAGAGTAGTTGATTTAACCAGAGCTTTTCTTTGAAATCTTTTAAGTATGTCACCTGTAATTAGATCAAATCCAGGTGCTTTCTTCACATTGAGGTTGTTTTTAATTTCATCAGCAACTTCCTTAGGCGTAACTAATGGAATTCGGACAGGATAAGCATTAGGATGAAGATGTGGTAGAGCATCATCTCCCTCATTTGGATAGAATCTTGCTTCAAGGTGTTGAGCAAACACATCTGCTTTTTCTGAATTATTACGAGCCCATTTTCCATCAATCTTTTTTATAGGGGGTATTTGAGCTAACGGTCGTTTGAGATATTTTGTAGCTTTCCATAGTGAGTATTCAGTTTTGCTATCTGCAGTAAGTTCCGTGAGAATTTTTTTGATTGATAATTGTTTGATGTTTTTTATTTCTGTAGTTAGTTGTCTATTAGCTCTGTTAAGTAGAGTTTTATCATAAGTTTTTTTTCTGATATTAGGACTCTAATTTCTTTCGGATAATTAAGACCTTTTAATTTTCTTTTAATAACCGGCGTACTATTCCAGGCAGAATGTCTGCGGTAAAAGCATTTAATTCTTTTTCCAATTGCTCAACAGTCTTTATCGGCACCATCAAATTGATATCATTTTCTAATAAGTAATTAAAATAAATCTAATCTGTTTTTTTGTTACTAAGAGTTAATGTTTGTTCTTTCAAAATGATTTTGTCACTAACCGTTAGGTAAATTGGAGAATGATCAGAGTTCAAGTCAAGTCCCTCTTCAATTTTACTATAATTTGCTGATAAATTTTTGACAACAAAAAAGTCTATTAGGTCTGGAGTTTTATTAGGGTCTGTAGGCCAATATATTGGTTTACCACTTGACATGAATACGCATCCATAACTTACAGCAGCCCTGTATAATTCTCGCCTCTTAGTATTGATTAATCTTGAGCCCCAGTGGGTGTGTTTAGCATTGAAGTCACCTCCAATGATGAAGCGACAATTTAATTTTTTAAAAAGTGTGATATATTCATCTGCATAAATATTATATCTAGGTGGGCAATATATTGCACTTACCCTGAGTTTTTGTTTAGTTGTCTCAACCGTTACAATTGTAGCTTGGATATCGCAAGTTACATATTTTTCTTCTCCAAAGTGTTTGATGCAGTTTTTAATAATAACAGTACGACCTCCGCGAGCCGTGTTAGTAGGATGATTTGAATAATAGGTTGAGTAGCTTTTGAATCTAATAAAGGACTCCCTAGTAAAATGCGTTTCTCAGATAAGACATATGTCAATGTTTTCTGTGTATAGGATTGCTTGCAGCTCATGTTGGTGCTGTAGCAATCCATTGGCATTCCATTCCATAATTCGTAGGGAAGTCATTGTTAGTTTCCAGAGACTATTATTTTGCTCTCAATTTTATTGAGTCGCAGGTTTTGATCTTTTAGCATCTGCATAATTTCTAATAACATATTATAATTATTAAGCATTTGCTTAGTTGCACGGGTATTATCAGAAACAGCTTGGCTATATGTTCTTCCGGAAATTTGGGGATTTTGTGGTTTTGTGGCGTCAATCTGAGTGGTCTCATTCTGAGTGGACATTTTTATCAATTTATTAGTATTTACTTGTTGTTTAGATTTGTTTTTGCTATCTCTTAGTTTTTGAAGTCTTTAATCACTTCACATCCTCGATAGTTGGCAGTATGATTTTTCCCACAGTGACAGCATTTTGGCTGCATATCACTTGATGTATCACAGTTAGTCGTCAGATGATGTGCAGCACATTTAACACATCTAGGTTCCTTGTTGCAATGATTTTTGGTATGACCAAATAATTGGCAGGTTTTACACCGCGGTATTAATTTATTGCTTTTAATTGGTTCGACAGTAACGATCGCATTATAAACTTTTTTAATGCTGTATATTTTTTTAATGTCCGTGTTATTTTTAAACGCAACAATAAACATATCTAATGGTTATTTTGTTTTCCATTTCAATTTGCCTGTGGCATTCAGTGCTTCCAAACCTTGGGCTTTTAGATTATTTGTGATATCTGTTGGACTGAAAGAATGATGAATATTTTTGATCATTACTCTGATATCCCTATCTTGTCTGTTTTCGTAGGAATGCCACGAAATTTCATGTTTTTTCAATTCATTAGTCAAAGCTCCGTATGCATTATCACTCGAAACATTTATTTTACTAACGTTATTGTTCATTAATTTAGTTTGAAAATGATCACTACCAATTGTTTGGTTTATTAACGCAGTTAATTCATTAATATTTTCAACACCGGTTACAATAACAGGCGGTGGTTTATGCATTTGATTTGGTTGTGACGGCATAGCAGGTTTGGTATTATCACTTACTTTGTTTATTATTTGTCGGCCATGTTTCGGTGATTTAATATCAGCCAATTTTCTTTTTTTCTTATTATTTTTAACTCTTATCCATTCTGTGTCGACCGCCAGATCATTATCGGTTAACTCAACTGTTCCTTGTGACTTTAATGCGCTCAAATTTCGATTTAGTTTTAAATTTTCTATTTCTAATGTCATTACTTTGTTTTGTTCCTGAAGATCAAAGATAATTTTTTTCAAATTATCTTCATTCTGTCTGGCTTGACACCAAGCAGAATAAAGTTGTTCCTCATTTTGTGTCCTCGTATTTTCAGCGAAGAGTATATTATTTGATTGAAGCAATTGGGCTTCATTAGCTGTAGGAGGATAATATTTCGTCATCACTGTCTGTGATTGTCCTCTCGAATTACGCGCTCCAACTCAACGCGTATTAAGTGTGATTTCAAATGCTCAGTACTAGATGGCGGCAGTAGTGTTGCTTAACTCCGTACTAATAAAATACAAAACAAAGAACAAGGCGCGCTACTAGCTGATCTCGAACCCGGGGAGCTCACGCCGCCCGCTTTACGACGCAGCGACGCGGGCGCTAGCGTTACACGATGCACCACGAACGTGTTGCGAGGAGCCTCGAAAAATAGTTATCGTTTTGTACACGACGTGCGATTGTCAACAAATAAAGTTTGTAAACACGTAAACACGTTTTGTCTATGTACCGGGCACCGATTGAAAATTACAAACCACCAACTTTTTTATCAATATCGAATTACAGTAACTACTTTAATAATTTATTTATAGTATTTAGTAACTGATTTTTAGTATAGTTTACGAGAGATTAACATCACTTTTACACTATATGTTTTAGTATCACTTGTACAAATCAAACATACACTGCTACTCCAAAGAAACACTTGGAAATTTTTATATTTTAAATTATACGGGAGCTATCCTACTCCCGTCAACGATCGCTTCCGTACGCGGACTAACTTGATATATATACTTATATAAATAAAATACTACACATCTTTAAATCGTTAGATATACCCTTAAACTTGTTAAACTATATATCTGAGTGTTTATGGCACTCTCTTGATATGATTACTAATCGTACGTAACAGTTTTATTTATGTATGATCATGAATTACAACATGAGTGAAGATCATCAAAAGGAATTAATTTATTTTAACTCATCTCATCTAATGACGCTTCCTTATATTATTAATTCGATTTAACTTTTCCTCAAAAGTGGAAAATTCGTGAAACTGAACAACTTTGATGAATATGGTCAAAATTATCACCAACTTATTAGCACCACGCGTAAACATCTGCACACTGGAATTATGGAGGATAGGAAAACTATTTGTTGTAGTTTCGTATGCGTTGATGTAACATTTATGTCGACAAAGGCTATTGAAGAGATTATATTGAAAAAGAAAATATTTTTCGACATACCAGAACTAATAGCTTACTGTTTATATAATTATTCTGTCAATAGTGTACTAATATCATTTGTAGCTAACACTTCAATTAACTTTAACCAAAAACTAAATACTGAGAAAAAGCAATAAAGCTTATGTTCCATACCTAGCAGAACTGGTTTTTAAACATAAAACGAAATGTTTTTATTCGAAAACCGGTTGTCGGTTTTGGCGGTCGTGGTCTCGACGTAATTGGATTGAAATGCGCGGCAAACGGTATACCTAATCTTCAAATTCCTGTTGAGAAAATTTTGCAGAATAACTTTTATTTAATTTGAAATCTTATTAAATATTTTTTTTCAATGTTGTTTAACCAGAATTATGTCAAGATAAACTTGTAATGGTTTTATAGATCTTATCACATTGAAAAGCGCCAAAAGAGATAAATATGAATTTCACCAAGTTCGATTTTGGTATAGGTATAATATTCAATAAATCTAGATTCAAAGCTCTAACTTACTTCATCTTCAGACTCAGCAGCTGTTACCTCACTAAGTTTTGAGCCAATTTTGTTAAAGAAGAACTCGCCCTTATTACAATTACCTTTTTGATGGAATTGCTAAATACATAAATAGTTTATGGAACCTTTAAGATGTAAAACTAACTCATACTTTCCGGTTCATTGTTATACACTTTAGATTAATTTGTTTTTGTTTTGAGTGGTTCATTGGTGATTTACAGACGTTGAATAGTTTTCGATATGAATAATTCTTTAGGTCAGAGTCTATGATTATATTTAATTTTCACTCTTAATTTGACATTTTTTTTATTAATTTCACTCCAGCATATCTTGTTTGCGAAATTGTGCGTGCTGGTGATGCGATGAGCATAAAGATGCCCATGTTTATTATAATTCTCAATTTCACCAATGTATAATGATTTTATGTGTTTTTGAACGGAAAACAATTTGGAGAATATATATCTTGATTTAGTTATCACTAAACTTGCTCAAAAATATTGCCATATATTTTTTCAACCCCAACCATGATGGAAGTAAGTTGAAATAACTTCATTGCTACATCTATTGATCTAGAACGATGCACAGAACTTGATATATTTTTATATATTTTTCTCTAGAGCTATAAATTCTGTAAAGAGATAAAAGTTCTATTTAAAGTTCTGTTTTTCAAAAAAAACAGAACACTTAGAAGATCACTTACGTGTGTGTCTGTCCGTCAATTTTTCTCAAAAACCACCTAGCGTCGAAATTAGAAATTCCGCCTAGTGTTAAGCATATATAATTGTATAATGGAGTTAACAGTTAAAAATATTTCGATAGAAATTTTAATAGAGTAAATTTTTTTTTTAAACTTTGTTAATTGAAAACGCAAGGACATGGAAATAATTTTTTTATGATTTTTTTCGGATTGAACACTTTTTTCGAATTGAAACAAATTTTTTTTAAATATTCCTAAAAATATAAATAATCATTGCAAACGGTTGGAAAAATTATGAAAAAATAGCGTAACTAGAAATTTACCGGCAAAACAGCAGGAATGGTCCAAAATCTTTAGCTTACCCTTAGTTTCGAGAACGTCACCATATTTTTACTCCTGTTAAAGATATTGGTAGCAAGCAAAATATTTACTTGGTGGAAATTACTTGGTGGTATTAATATATGTAAATATTTAATATAAATAATTTGTATGTACCCCAAAACGTTCATAATGCGAATTCTGTTTATACTTGAGAGGTTTTATTTAGATTGGAAATATCACTAAAAATGCCAAAATGATACATCAAAATTTGTGAGTGGGCTGAACAAGGTTATGTGTTATATTTTATTCAAATCGAACAGTCGTATTTTGCACTCGCTCCAAACAAGTGTGCTTTTTCGTGTGTGCAACCTTATTCCCTCAAATTTGCAAGGTGAACTAAAAGGTAAGAGTAATATCATACAATGTTATATAACTGGTTAACCGCTTTAAATGTTAAGTCATTTAAATCATACATAACAACGTACATACATGTAACAAATTGCATGTTTGTACACGAATGTATGAAAATTCAATTTTTTGCTTTAGATAATGCTATTCTCTAAAAGTTTGTATTTGTCTCTGTCTGTTTTTATTTTTGTAATAAATTAAATTATTTTTTATTATGGCAACATTTAACAGTTTCTTAAATACAATCGACTGCATTTGTTTATTTACATAGTGAGTTAGGATTTTATTGCGCCTTTATAATTACACTATAAAATTAGTTTGTTAAATATATTCTATTGTGATCATGATGATCGGCTCCTGTTGTTCTGCTGACGCAGAATCTCTATTTCTATTAAAGAGCCAGAAACAGAAGATTGGCTTAAACTCATAAGGGTTATCCTCACATGTTTCCTTTTGCAGTAGCTAACGTAATAAAACTTTTCTACGAGAGCCTCACTCGACCAAACATATTAGCAAAATGTTTACACGGGAATGCCTGGAATACTAATGAAAATTTGATGCTCTCATATGAAAACATTATCTTAAAGAAACCTACGTGTTATTCACTTTAATGTAGGCGTGGAGATAGAATTTGATATTTTTAGAAGAATAAAAAGCAAAAATATGGAAAAAATATGCTAAAAGTGAATATGACAAAAAATAATTGAATATATCTCATTTTACACTATATCTCATTTTTTTACATTTTACACTATAACTCATTTTACATATATATTTACCAAAAAATAAAACTTTTCAGGTACGAACAGAACTCGCACTACTATATTTCCGTACACAATTCAGTAATTATAAACATTTAAGCGCAAATTTGTTCTATTAAGTTATTTAATTATTAGCGTAAAGTATATCTATTAAACCATTTACAAATATTACCTTTTCACACCGTAAATATATCGCAAAGTATTATATACTATATGTTGAAAAGGCGTAACAAAGTGGCGGGAATTAAAAAATTATCCTATTTCGGATAATCGCTATAATGTTCTAGTTAGATTTTACCAATCGTCTTTTTTTCATGACTTTTGACTCAATAGTTTAGAAAATAATGGGACGAGGTTCTATATTTTTGCATATTTTGTAGAATATATTTTTAAATATGCAATTTAAAATTGTGAAAAAATACTTTTGTATTCCTCATAACAAGCCTTTTCAAATGATATTTCACGTGATGTATAAAATGAGAAAAGTATTTTTAAGACCTTTTTACTTCCTTCTTAATTGTTAGATGAATATTTAAAAACAAAGTTGGTGGTGTAAAATGTGTGCAAAATATGAGAGAGATGTCTATGCCAATTTTCAAGTTTCCACATAACCTGATTTTCTGAAAAAATCGGTTTTGTAAATAGAAAAAGCTAAATGTATTTTTCGTACTATCCCTTTCGTAAGCATAAAAACATTGGGAATATTTAAAAAATTATGACACCTAGAAGCATCGCTATAGTTTTCCTGCAACATTTGCGTGAATTTCTGAAATCCCTTATATATTTCATTATTTTAGATTGAGTAGTCTCAGAAATAAGAGGGGTGGATATGGGTTTTTTATATTTCTGAAGTATATCTGTTAAGTATATCTCTGAAGATGCAATACTTAAAATTATGAAAGAAATACTTTTGAAACCACATTAAAAAAAATTCGAATATTTCGATCGATTTTTTTGAGTTTTAACTGCTGCGACGTGTGCAGGATAATTTTTTATTACTGTGACTAAATTTCGAGTTTCTAGTCACAGCCATTTTTCTGAAAAGCCGCTTGAATTTCTCAGGAAAATGGCTGTGATGAACATAGGGACACATGAGTGATCTAACAAGGATTCCGCTTTTCCTTTTAAGGTAGGAACCCTGAAAATCAGCAACATCGAAAATATATCAAGTTTTTTGCTTGTTCTTAATAGACTATAGTTTATGTTGCTACTTATCAAAGCTTTATAGTAGCAATATGACTACATAGTAGTACTAGTAGCAGCTATCCTAACATAGATCCAATGTGTCTTTTTCTTCAAGAGAAGGTTCAATAACATTTTAACTGCCTTAAAACTATGGCTAGTCGATGATATAAATATAATTAAGAAATGGGGTTATGGCAAATGAAGTAAACGTGTAACACGTTTCATGCTACATGATTAATAAAATATGCTACTACTTATCGAATATTGAATTCTCAATAACAGAATCGTTGCGGATCAATCTTCAAATTTTGTTGAATTTTTAACGATTTAATATTGGTCGATTGAATTGCAGATAGAATCATATTTTGGATAATATTTTAACCCTCATAGATTGCTCTTTTAAATGCGAAATAAAAATAAATTACTGAAAAAATCTCAACCAAGATCTTTTTATTTAAATAAAAACTTCTGAAACGGAACGTAATTAACGTCAATTTTTTGTAATGCCAATAATAATAGTAATATATTTGTATACATACTGCACCCATTGTACTTTGATAGAACCAGCTACAGGTAATACAAACTGAAAAATTAAACATTTTTAATTTTTTCATAAAATTTAAGAGAATAAAACGGCAATTTTTAAAATAAATAGTTCAATAATCATAAAATAAAAGTTGTAGGTAATGATTAATTTTTTATAAGACATTTTTAATTAAAATGAACATTAGATGTATTAAATTTTCTTATAATTCTTTATTTAATCAACTGTTCACATTTGTTTCAATCTGTTTCACATTTGTTTGTTAACATTTTTCATTACAACTGTTTTTTTCGGTATTTTTCTCTGCCAAAGAACATAACGTTTACAATGGGCGACCAATACATTTTATAATAATATATTTATTACAAAAATGAATTTAACATATAAGTAAAAAAGTGATATTTAAGTAAAACATTTTTATTTTTCAATGTAACATAAAAATAATAAATAGTCCTGAACAAATATTTTACGATAAAGGTCTTTCTTGAAAAGTATAAATAAGAAAAATCATACGAGATCAGATCCAGGTTATACGGTGAATGGTTAGTTCTTTCAAAGAGCGGCCTGTATGGGCCCGTGCTTTATCGCAAAGGTGAAGGACACTGTTGCTAATTTTCCACGTCGTTTTTTCCTTAATTGCTTTTTATAACCAATGAAGATGAAAAACGTAGTTCTATAGGTAATATTGACGACTTTTTTCAATCAATAATATTTCGTCAATAAACTGTGGCTGTGGCCTTTTCGTCAGACGGAGTCGCTGAACTTTTTAAGATGACACGTCCCTTCACCGTTTCTTTATATCGACTCGTAGTTGTTCCACAGGCATCGTAATTAATCCAAACGTATAATATTTTTGCACTCAAATTTTCATAAGAGAATTCTAGAAACTTTTTATTGCAGTCAAGGCGCGTCTGTTCCTGAGGCGACCTGATCTTACACGAAACCCACTTGTGATGATTTTTGACCTTTTGAAATGGCTGCAAATAATGTCACGTATGATGTCAACTGAAAAATTCACTAATAATTTTGTTATTCTGGCAATTTTCACTTGAGTGTATTTCTGACTTCGAGGGACCTACCCTGCTTAACCACTGCCGATAATAATACCCGAGAATATTGTATGAACATATTGTTTTTTTTTATAAATGTTGTTTTATTTTTCATTAAAGAAAAAGTAATTTAATGTACACTTCATAATATATCTAAGAATATGAACGTTCCTTGTAAATATAATAAAGAATATATTAAAATACGTCAATGCCATAATTAAAAATATTTCGCTTTATTTCCTTTTAATTTCAATTTATCGAAGAGTTTTGTGGTTTTTTCACACCGAATTTCTGTAATGTTTAATTAATTGCGTCATGCAGTCTGTCAAATTTTAACTTGGAATCAATAATTGTTTCCCTGGTAAAAATATTATTGCATCAAATGCTTTTTGATGCTTCTGTGCAGCCTTGGGAACTATAATTTATTGAATATTAAATAAAAACGAAATTTCTGTTTTTATATTATCTAAAAATGATTCTCAGAACTCCCATTCAAAGTAATTGAATGACGTCCTGGATAGCTTCAGATTATGGAGCAAACTACGCAATAGAAATTGCGAACAAGTTCAGTTTAGCGAAAATGGGATTTTCTTTTTTTTTTGTTTCAAATGAAAGTATATAAGTGACAAATAAAGTATTTATTAAAACTAGGGCTCGGTCGCTAATACTTTATTAAATAAAGTCATTTGAAAAAGTTCCCATACAAAAGTGCACTTTGTCAAGAAAGTATGTTATGAGTTTTTCGACTTAATTGCCGTTCTTAGTAATATTAAACACATAAGTTGCAAATACACACAGAAATTGATGTAAAAAAACAAAACCAAAAAACCAAAATATTAAAATGCACAAAAAGGATCGCGTAGAGGTTATAAAATTTGTGTTTGACAACCAATTGGCGGGCATTTCTTCATAGGAAGAGCATATTTAAAACTATTTTTATAATAAAATAATCGAGTCCGAGCCCAAGTTTTCTTAAATACCTCGTTTTTTATGCACGTTCTTTAACCAAAAAAAACGGAAAATTCGCATTTTTGTTAAACTGAATTTATACCGAAATAGCCTGTTTACAGAGACAACTGGATGGATTTTCACAGTCCATCAGTTATACCTCCAACGATTTTTCTGATATGAGGTATTTCTGATTATTGGTAGTAACTTATTACTGCAAAGCAATCTCATCCCGCCATCATTAACCTTATCACTTCTCGCCAGAACTACGACGAATCATTTAAATATCAACAAGCACCCCTCAACTAAACCGCGTTTTCTTCACAGGCGACGGGAACGTCTCGTTTGAAGAGTTCGTGAGCATAATGACTAACATCGCCGGGGCGGCTGGAAGTACGGAGAGTGGAGCCGATCAGGAGGAGCAGGAGCTGCGCGACGCTTTCCGCGTCTTCGACAAGCACAACCGCGGGTACATATGCGCATCGGACCTGCGCGCGGTGCTGCAGTGCCTCGGCGAGGATCTCTCCGAGGAAGAGAGTGAGTCACGTTCATTGTATACACATCTTAAACAAACATATTTAATTGAAGCAATCCCTGCTGGGGAACTGGTTCCTCTGAAGAGGTTTCTATATTTGTGTATATACTAATCGATTATAATTAGTCCTTTTTTGCGACCCTTTTTCACATATCCATTCGATTTACGTTATATGGCTTCAAAGGATTTGAGCACCGTGCTGTAACACTCAAAGAACAGTGTTAGTCAACCTTATGAGGAAAGCTCATGTCCCTGTACCGCTACTAGGATTTCTCACTCTATGTATCACTCTTCTCTATTTCTAAATTTCAACTCAACGAAATGGTCATTAAAATGTTTAAGCTTATGTAAATTCGTTTTATATTATTTATATACTTTTTTTTATTTCTTCGGGGTACTAAATCCTTTTCTAATGGTGTCGAACCGTATTGAGAAATCCATTATTATTTAGGTGTCTATAGAAAATATAATGTAGTTTTGGTGCAACAATTAGCCAGATTACAATGAAAGGTCGCAGCAAAAGTTTTCCACCGTTTCACTTGACATGATTTCGAACCGTGATCTTGATTATTCTCCAGTTCTTTCCTTCGTCTCAACTGTTCTTCTGCATGTGGCGTACTTATCTTTATTTTTCTTTATGGATTCTGATCCAAAACTTATCTTATTGTATTTTTCTTTATCCTTTTAAGTTTATAATTTATCTAACCAAGTTTTCTCTCTTTAATAATCTTTATTATAGCTCTTTGTCTATTTATTGTTTACAATTTGGACCGATTTATGTTAAAAATCATACCTAATTCTAATACGATGGCAATAATCATTTTAAAATAGGTATTCCAACTGATTATCCGAAATACGTCAATATTTTTGATGGATTACTGGAAATGTCTGCTTTTTAAAATGGAAAAACTGCTTACTTCTTTCTTTTGATCATCGTCCGCTTCGATCTTTAATTTTCCTACGGTTCAATTAAACATTGAGAGCTTAACGTTTTTTTGGACCATGAAATCGAATATTTCCTCATTTATTTAATTTTGAAAAAAATTATGAAATAAAAATGTAAATAACGAGTACGTGAAAAAAAACAAACATATTCGGAAAACTATGAGAAATGTGTTGAGATGCTTTGGAATCAACGTTCTATAGCCGATATATATGTGTATACATATATATACATACATACATATATTTGTATATGTATATATATATATATATATATATATACACATATATATATATATATATATATACACACTATATACATATACACACACACGATAAATAAGTACAATGCATCGTAAGAAGTGTATGAAAGTAATTAAATTTTTTTTTTGTAATAATATGAAAAGCGCAAGATCTCAAATTAAAATAAAATAATATAATTACAGCGACATTGTTTTGGTGGTTCTGGTAAAACATCACTTTTTAGGGTTCCTTACCTCAAACTGGAAAACGGAGCTCTTATAAAATCATTCAAGTCTCTGTATGTTTGTCCGTGTGGCACAGCCGGTTTTCTCAGAATTTATATGACGTACAAACTTGGAATTTTGAATAGCAATACATCTTATTAACGAATGTACTTTACATTAACTTTTTAAAATACTCATATAAGCATTAAAAAGTAGGTAAATAAAGTCTTTTTTTGAATTTTATATATCACGGATGTATTATTTGAAATTGTTTATTATGGGGAATACAAAATTAATTTTTTCCTAATTTTAGATCGCATATTTAAAAAAATATTGAAAAAAATATGCTGCTTTCCGAAAATACTAAACCAAAAACCATGTAAAAACAGTATTGATAATGTCTTACTTAAAAATTACGGGAAACTATAGTAACTATCCCACATTTTATAATTTTTGAATTACGGAACATGTTTTTACGCTTGTGAATGATATACGCAGCGGGTAATATATTTACGTTGCGAGGAATTAATATATATATATATATATATATATATATACATATATATATATATATATATATATATATATGTATATATATATATATATATATATATATTTGAATATAATTTAACAGTAATATAATGTACCCTTAAATGTTTACAAGTGCGTAAATGTATGCGGGACCATCGCATCGCGAGTTGTACTCGTACTTGACATGTATTTACCACAATCTATTTACTCAGATCGTTGTTCTTCTTGACACAAACGGAACCTGCGGATTTTATGCGGCCTACGCACGAAGAACTTTTTGCTAAAATACTTATTTACTTCACAGCATACTCTTAACGTACTTATTTACTTCATAGCATACGCTTACAAACATATTTATTTACTTCATAGCATAGGTACTCTTAACATACTTATTAACTTCATAGCATACTCTTGACAAACTTATTTACTTCATAGCATACTCTTGACAAACTTATTTACTTCATAGCATACTCTTAACACACTTCTTAGCATACTCTTGAATAAATTTTTGCTAACAGACTTATTTACGCTTGAGGAACTTTTTGCTAACATAAGTTCCTCAATATTATAATTATATATATTTACTTATATAAATGTTTCCGAAATAATGAATCATGCACGCGTTTTCCGATTGTACTCGACACTTTGGTTTTGAGATAAGAGTATGTAGGTCATTTGTTGCTATGACATGCGGCGCGGTGATCTCGTGACTCATATCCGAGTTATATTGACCGTGAATAAAGGTTTAATTTTGCCAATACGTAAAACGCGTTGGCTAGTAAATATTTGCATTTTCCTTTTACAGTATCCTTGATAAGCCCTCCTTAATAATTAATTTTGAAACAGGTAAACCCAGGACTATGTTAATTTCGAAACAGATAAGCCCAGGACTATGTTAATTTTGAAACAGAGCGAAAATAGATAGACAAGGAAATTTGAATGAAATATCTTCATTATTGTCACTGTTTGTAACTTAACTACTTTGATAAGTGTAATCTCGGTCTGCATACATTTGGTTTTTACGTGTTTTATTGTTTAGACTTATAATAAAATATAGAATTGTTTGTACATTGAAATCATTAAAGTTAAATTTAGTAGCTTTTCCCGCAGTTACGTTCGCATGGACATTTAGAAAATCTCATCAAGTTAACTGGAAGATTAATGCACGCAATAGCATCTATTATAATAGTGATGAAAGTCAACTTTTTTAAAGTAAGAACGTTTTGTACTGAAATGTCAAATTACCGTATCTTTTTTTACTATTAGCCCATACTCTTGCGTGATGCGCGGGTAAATAAATAGACTCGCAGGTAAAAATTTCAGATTTTCTATTACTTTAATGATTTCAATGTACAGAAAATTCTACATTATATTACAAGTATAAACAATAAAATACGTAAAAACCAAATGTATGCAGACCGAGACTACACTTATCAAAGTAGTTAAGTTACAAATATTGACTACAGATTAACATTTTAAAAAGGAAGCTTATTTCGAATACATTATGTAATACATAAGATGTCGAAAAATGTTATGTTCAACGATGGAAGACGATGAACAACGACGGCTTCCCCCATATTTCCGCATTCGAGTTGCTCACTCAGGCATCTACCCCTCCCACGCCATTTCACTTCTAGCCACGCCCGTTTCACCAAAGTATGGGTGGAAATCTCCATTATGCGATTTAAAATATACCTAGCGCCATCTGTTGCTACACATAGGTACACTATACATTTTTGTAATTACTCCAAGTCAAATAGCTAGGACACTTCTTTGCTGTTATTATACTAATGCAATGCATTTTTGATAAAAATACATTCGCCTTTATTTTGATTGAGTGAACTAATTTCCATGAAATATAAACTGAATGTTGCTTTTGATTTATCTAAAAACTTCACCTGAATTGGGCCAGAAATTTGTATGTGTACGCAGTAAACATACAAAAATCCTCTGAAGTAATCATAATACATTCTATTACGTTATCTTTCATACATCAATCATTTTTTATAAATATTTTAGTCACATAAAAATTAAAGCTTTTATATATATGTTAATTTATTATTGCATAAGGAAATTTTACTACGGAAATTTGACGTAAAAGATGCTCATCGTAACGAAATAGAGCCGTCACTAGATAAATGTATTCACTGACGCTTAACTGTAACGCTACGTGCTCTCCCCACTCCCGCCGCCTTTTAGACCGTCACGCACTTTCGTGACACTATTTGAACTAATTTGAATTCTACGGTATTGAAGTTTAATTGAATAAAAATGTATCACTTATACCTATAAATCCAAAACAAACTAGACACGTTTATCGGAACTATGTGATCGAATTTAAAATTTCCTATAATTATGGTCATATTATTAATTTAATTTAAGCTTGAATATAAATTTTATCTTTTTTGTATATTCTAAGAAATAATCAGGACGATTTTATTAAGTATGATGCAAACGAAAGAGAGTTAAAATAGGGTAGTTGTTTAGTTGTTAATCCTAAATTTGCTATTTTTAATAAAATGTCATGAATATGTTGATAAATTAAAAACTAAAAGTAAAATATTATAAAAACAACGTTGAAAAATAAGTAAGTTATGAGCTTCAATGGTAGAGATAGATTAGGGATAATTCGTGGTCTTAAAATGAAATATAAAGTTTAAGCTTACGCAACTCGATTAAGTTTTAAGATTTGCCAATTACTTCTCGTCAGTGAAATTACGAGATATAAAATAAAAATAGAAAAATGTTAAATACCCTATTTATACGAAGTGTATTTAAGGTATTATTTAAATATAAAATCAAACACTCCTACATACATAGACACAAACATTCGAAATACTTCGAATGTTTATGACTTCGAAATTAATTGTCTATTGAAATAAATCCAACTATACAACACCACTATATATCACATCATAATTAAAAAAAAATAACAGGCTTTGATAAAATTTAAAAACCATATAATTCGCTACGGATACAAGAAACCTCGTTTATATCCAGCGTGTAAACACGCGCTGTCTGTTAGCCGTTATCCGTCTGCGTGTTGTAAACAAATATCAGCCGCGTGTTATCCCACGGCCTCGCTCCTTCAAGGATAACACGGCGCCACCCCGTTTTATACTAAACAAAATTTGCACGTAGTCATATATTTGTTATGACAACGTGTTGAGTTAGTCCCGTCTTTAATTAATTTTCGTAGCAAAGATTTCATAAGATAAATAGCATATAAATAAATAAATAATCAATGAAACATTTTGCCACATAGAAGAGATGAAATGTTGTACGTTCGAACGAAATTACGTTTAATTAAAAATAAAAACTTGTCAAGTACAAGATAGAAGATCCGTACACATTTAGAGCTTATAAATATTTAAGGGTACAGTCATGAGCCATGCTTGGGACGGTTTTCATTTTCTGACACAAATAGACATATTGAACAATATAGGTGAAAAGTTAAAAAGCCTATAAAACTCTGGTACCATAACACTTTTTGAATTCGTAATGACTTTTTGAATATGTCTGTCGCACACACAAAAAAAAATTAAAATGTTACTGTACAAAATTAGGTGAATCCCCCCCCCCCAACTTGGGACAGTGTATGTTTTCCTTTAGTCCCATGTTAAAACACTTGTAATCATACTTGGATACTCTTTTAATATTTTACACACCCGGGTTTTCAACTGTACGCTTTGTGTGTTTAGAAAGCATTGAATCCATTTTTCCCCGGCAACTTATTTTTGAACCGGGGGTCAACTATGCCTCTCTTATCTAAGATCTTCTTCACAATGCATATGACATGAAAATTCGTTAAAGGAAAGCCCCAATCTGTCCTTAAACATAAGCATTTAGACAGGAGAACAAAACGGTGATGGGCAAAACTTTAGCTGCTTTAAATTTTTTACTTTCTTCTGGAATTTTGGAACACCAAACTTTTTTCAACTTGCCCATAATTCAGTCCCTTACAAACAGCATCAGCTGCATGACCTATAGAAAAATTTTCGAAGGTGTGGTAACTTTTCATTTTATCCGTTATATAAAAATTATCTTTTCAATCTAAAAAAAAAACAAAAAAGTGTAAACTTAACTAAAAATAAAAATATTGATATTTGTAACCTAACTTGGGACATAGTCGCAAGTTATGTGCCTATATACATTTTTTTTTGGAATATAATATATAAATATATTTCTTACGTAAACAATAATAATCACGAATCGGGACAACCCAGGACTCGCTGGGAATGTCCTGGACACTTGTGTAACATTCAAAGCATATAATTCTCCTTTCAGAACTTTGCCAATATGTTTATGTTAACAGTATCTGAAGCAGTAGCTAACCTTCTATCAACACCACTTTTAGAATGACAACTGAATATGTCAGATTAGTCAACTTAGTAGGGAAAAAGTACCAAATTGTCTCAAGTTAGATTACTTTCCCAAGAGTGGGCACCTAACTGTACCTATATTTATTAAACTACATGTTTACACATATTACATTATAGATTTAGATATATTATAGATTTTAGTCACTTGTATGGAGTTTCTTTTTTTACATACCCTACTACATATCGTAAGTTGGTCGACTATTACTCTTAATAGAGCCCACTTAGCTGTGATAATTTTCCTTTTAATTTCGTTGTACGTATATATGAATATTGTGAATAGTTTTCAAATATTGCAAAATAGCAGTCCAGCTGATAGGGGATGAGGACATGTAACTCTAACAAGAATAACAATTTTAAAACTTAATATTTCCGTAAACGAATCCCTATATCGGAAAAGTGTTTATGACATACTCGCAATAATTTTGGGAGACCTATTCAACAGTACCCTACATATACATACTCTTTATATGTAGGGGACGTACCCTAACAACTTTTTTAAAAAGATTTTATCATAACTTTGTAGGGGTTATAAATATATATATATATATATATATATATATATATATATATATATAACCATGCTAAATTTCAGCTTTATATAATTAATAATCTGCGAATACAACGGCTGTGACATACATGCGGACAGGCAGACAAACAGATGGACGTGGCGAAGCTAAAAATGTTCCTAATTTGGCGACAGAATCCTAAAAAACCTGAAAGTCGTTGACGAGATAAAATTTTGGAGATGAATGTTTATTAAAAAAATCCAATAGACAATGTTTGGGCTGTAACAAATTTTGTTAATAACTAGATGTGCCCCATTATTGAAATATCTAGACGCCATCTGGGATATGCCTCTCTATACTAATATAATCGATTGTGTGATGTTGCTCTTTATTATAAGCTATTACATTTCAAATTTCATCAAAATCCGGCCAGTAGATTTTGCGTTACTGACGCACAAAATAACATACAGACAGACAGACATTCTAAAGACATGTTTTCTGGCTTTTATTATCATTGTATACGCTAAATCAATCACTCTTTTTAAAATATTTTCCATGTACAGAATTCACTCTGTTACAATTTTATTATATGTATAGGTGATGGTTATGAAATGAACAAAAAATAGTATTTGATAATGAACATTTTTTAATAGTTTGAAATTTATTTTAAACAGAATATTTTTAGACAATTGAATTACGGCAGATTCCAGATGGCGTCTAGATATTTGAATATAATATTTACTAAAGCAATTTTGGAAATTTTTATTTTAAAAAAATTTCGTCGAAATGTTGTGTGAAAGAGTTTGTTCTGTACTTACAAATAAACGTATGAACCAACGTAGAAGACTTATTCTATTTTCGCAAAGAAACGAAAGTTCACGGTATCATATGTGTATAGAACTATCGAAACAAAATGCAAAGGTTGCATTCAGCGTATATCTTTAGCAGTTAGATTTGTGTTAATGTTTTTCCATATTCTAGAAATTTACAAAAAGTAAATTCAAAAAAGGATGGGGATTTAAGAAACCTGCAAGTCCAAAGTATAACGTCATTTGCTTAGTCTTGTATAATAGGTTGTTTTACCTCGGGACAAGGATTAAGTAGTTTACATATAGTTATTGTCAAAATTGGAATGGCTTTAATTTAAACCTAAAAGACTATTAAAACACTTGGAGTATTTCTGGGCTTTATTATTAAATACAATCACTAGTGTGATACCGCCCTAACGCTTATGAGTTATATTTATTATTAAATATAATCTCTAGTGTGATAGCGCCCTAACGCTTATGAGTTATATTTATTGTTAAATATAATCGCTTGTGTGATAGCGCCCTAACGCTTATTAGTTATATTTATTATTAAATATAACTCATAAGCGTTAGGGTGTTATCACACTAGCGATTTGTGAACGTGTTTCGAGCGAGTCGATGGGTCAACGCGAACACCGCGGGTACATAACGAGCTTTCTGCGAATGCACAGCGTTATAAATGCGCGACGAGCACATACGCCGTTCAATCCGCAATTTGAATAGTCAGTGACAGAATGAATTCAATCGCAGTTGCTCCTACAATACGACTGAAGTCGCAGAACAGGCTGCTTGCAAGTGTATAACATAACGGTGTTATGTTATACATTTGCAAGCAGCCTGTTATATACGGTGCCGAGCACACTTGCTGCACACTCGCGGCGAATAAGCTATGTACTCGCGGGAGCTCGCTACGTACCCACAGCGTCCGCGTTGACCGATCGGCTCGCTCGATACACGTTCACAAATCGCTAGTATGATAGAGTACTTATCGAGCTGCAAGCATAACTCAGAGTTGCTCTACGCAGAGACGCTTAACACCATCTCGTTTCCTACTCTACTCGCCTCCGCTCTTGCCATGTTTGATAGCGACGGTAACCTGTAAAACCAAAATGACTTAACAGCAATTCATCGTCTCATTTATATCCCACATCGTAGTTAATGACGTTACGTTTCGAAAATTGTTTAAAAAAATCTTGTTCCTTCGCTCTTAAATTGCGTTCTACCTTTAAAATAATTCCAGCACTGAAATTAAAATATAAATATAAATAAAACTAGTCAAATACAAAGCTCTTCGGACATTTTAGCTGCTCTATATTTAGTGACTTCCTACGCTTTACAGAAATAAATAATTTTGATTAAATATCGCAATTCGACAAAGTAACAAGTCACTGGTTTTGAATTGAAAAATTCATCAATGAACTCTCGAAGATGATTGAAATCATCAAAGGTTTTTTCATGTAAACCATCACTTCATGAAAAGTTGGACGGCACCAGGTCTAATGAATCATTTCCCATCCCAAATCCAATAATTTGAACCGAGTAATTCTTTCACTGTGTGGGCGAGCATTGTGAAGCAGAAAAAACCTTTGAGATCTTGTGGACGTGTCCAACGGAGTTCAACTCCCTAATTTTGGAGTTTACTACAGTAAGCGCCAAAATTAGGGTGCTGTGGTAATAGTTGTTTTACTAATTTCTCAAAATGTGGTTCCACGAATACTTCAACCAAACATTACCTTTTTGTGATGGGGTTAATTTGGAATTGGTTTACCCAATTCCTTTTGACTAAACTATTGGCGCTTACCGATATGATTCACATATATTTGTCTACATGACAATTGAGTGATCCTAACTCTACGCGTGGGATATCCAGACTCTATTTTTGTAGACTTTACCTAGCTAGTGTGAATGTTTATTTACTACCCAAAGCTTGCATTAAAAGTCTAGGATGTTCTGCAATTAGTGATTTTAATTTGTGGATTGCTTTAGTTTACTTGGATTAATCTACTTGCAGTTACCCTCTGACATAAACACACAGCATATTTCAGAGAGTAGCTCTTGGCGCTCTCTCCCTCTATGCAAAACGATTTCTCTAACGATTTCAAAATGGCAATTAACAGACTAGACCTTTAATGAAAACGTCGTGTCACCTCTGCGATTCGTCAGCGAACGTTATTAGTGGTATTTAATTAAAAAAGGAGATTTTCATAGCTTTTAAAGTTTCATTTTCCGATTTTCGATTCCGAGATTTTATAATAAAGAACTTTTTTCTTTTTTGAAGATTTTTTTAACTTCGAACTTGGCGATTATCTCAGATATATTGGTGAATGTTGAAAAAAGCATTTCTGAGATGGCGATTATATCGGAAATGACTTTTTCCACATTCATCTAAAACATTTTATTTTCAGAATTATGAAAGGTATCAGCTTTGTGAAAAATGTCGCAAGTAAAAAATATACTTGTATATTAGCAACTGCAAGGTGCGATCAAAATATTGATGCCAGCTCTTTGTTTTTTTCATAAATGACAACATAGATGTACCTAGTTATAAATGAAAATGTTAGTCAGCAAAGCAAAACCCTTTTTTGTGTGCATGTTGATTTGTCTCTGAATATTTTAAATGAATGTATGTATTCTGCTCCCTACATGATCTACATTTATCAAGTTACCTGCTATCTCTTCAAGATCCACGTAATATTATAATGTCAATTTTGTATGTATAAATGTTTAAATGTAACATTATTTCTTTTCCAGTCGAGGACATGATAAAAGAAGTGGACGTCGATGGAGACGGTCGCATAGATTTTTATGGTGAGTTATAAGAAAATTAAATTACGTAGTCATACAATAAAGATTACACCGATGGTAGACGAAATAACGTTACCTAACCATAGACAATAATAATAATAATACTAAACCGTTTAGAATGTTATTTCTATCTAAACTATGTTTACTGTCATTGATGTCAAGCCACATACAATTTTCTGGTACAATGACATAAAATAAGTATAACAGTTATTACTTGTTTTATTAATATCGTTAATCACAGAAATTCTTTCAATAACTATAATTTTACGGAGTTTACAGGACGCGTTCAGAAAGCGAATTCCGTTTATGGTTTAAAAACAACACAAAAAATATTTTAACAAGCATGTTTTTTACATGAAATCGAATATCTTAAATCGCTTTTTTACGTAACTTAAATCATTATTAAGGCATTTATTGTCTCGAGAGGCCAGCTTTTCTATCCTCTTTAGATCCGCCATTGAAGATAACCATTGTTAGACAGGGCATTGTCGTTTTTGATGAGGTACATCTATTAAGGAAACTAATTTTTAAGCAGAAATATCACTAGTGATAATATGTGGGTATTTCACACCAAATCAGAGCCCAAATAGCAGTCATTGGAATGGAAGCGTTCGGTGTCATAAAAAACAGAAATTTAAACAAAGGATATCTACGAGATGTATCATGTGGACAGTATTTTGTAACAAAAAGATGTACTGTTTGTTGGCTTTATGCCACGCAGAAAAACAATAAATCCTGTTTAGTTTGAAACTAAAAAAAACTGCGTCACGCAACCCACAATAAAAATCGTGGCATGCTCAGTAAGAGAACAGCGCTGCCTACCCACAATGCTCAAACATGTGCTGGTTAATTGACTCAAAGTCTCATCAAGTAATTTAGGTGGGAACAACTGGATCATTCATCATACAGCCCAGGCGTTACATCCACGTGACTATCTTTATCTAAAAAGCATCGCGTCATCAAAGCAACAGTACAATTAGATTATCTTCACAAGCTGCGCCGGTCCATGACGAGGGGATGAAAAAGTTGATCTCATGATACATTAAATGCCTTAATAATAATAGAAGTGGCGTACAACGGTAATTTAAGGTATTGACTTTCACGTAAACAGAAAATTGGTAAAAAAATAATTCCGTATTTTTTAAATCCAAAACGGTAATTATTAAAATTACTGTCTTGCACAATTCCCACTTTTATAAAAGCTGGAATTGTGTAAGACAGTAAGTGACTTGAACATTTCACCATTTATAAACTTCAATTTAAAATGTTTCTTCTGAAAGTAAATGCAGCTATATGTTTTCCGTAATAAAAATAAACAAATTTTTTTAAATAATTTAATAAATTCCAATTCGAAGTAATAAATTATAATAAATCTTGTACATCATGTGGAGCGTAAAACGAAATACATTCGTTGTCGTTTTGCGCGTCAGAGATGAAAAAAGTAGCTATACAAACGGACTGCGTAGGAAGAGACGATTATAAATATGGATATTTAAAAACAGAAATGAATAACTTAGACCAAAAATAAATTATCTTGCGCTGAAAATTGTTTTTACAATTTCCTACTAATTATTCCATATTATTCCAGTTAATTAATTAATATTTAAATAACTCGCTTTACAGGGGAACTGTGATGTTCGTACTTGCGTAATTTTAGACAAGGCGTAAATAATTTTATTCAAATTCGAGTCTCCCATTTTAATCTCGTTTGAGTAAGAGTTAAACTTTTAATAAGCTCTCTTTATTTAGAGAGCTTAATGTGAGAAAAAATATCTGAAGTTTTATATTAAGTGTGTTTGTATTAAGTTATTTTTTTTTATTTTAGTTCGGAGAACAATAAATACGACACAGTTCATTTGTGATTAAACAGTTATTATAGCACGTTTCGTATACCAAAATAAGTAAAAAATTAAAGTTTATTTGAAAACGAAACGAAGACGCTGGTCCCCGAAAATTTCTCACAGCGACTATAAGATACCCCAATTGTCAACTTAGGATTTTAAAATGAAACATAATCCAAAAAGATATGTAATTTTCAAATAAAACACAGCCCAAAAAGACATATAATTTTAAAATGGAGCACATCCCAAAAAGACGTTTAATTTTAAATTGAAACACGACCCAAAAAACCTTTAATTTTACGTCTACCTTATATCGCCGACATTTATCAATCAATTGGATAATTTTGTTTATTTGAAAGGTTATACCCCCAGTGTGGTCCTGTGAATACTGCTACTACTAGGAATTTTTAGAATCAATACCAAAATAAATCTGGCACTCATCTGTGTGGATGCACGTGAGGGACAAAAGAAAATTGTCGATTTTACATCGATTCCAAAAATCTCAAATTATTTATGTTAGGAAATGATATTGTACCCCAAAAGTTCCAACCAAATACTCGTATTTTCGTTATTTTATACTTCAGTGCACTTCTTTTCGATTCTTATGAAGTTGGTACGATTTTTTATAGAAAGGATTCATTGTAAAGAACAAGCGCTGGCATTATACCTTAAAAAGCTATGTATTTACATACACTTCATGATTTCGTTTGTTTGCATCCACGATGAAAATTTATTTTATGGTACTTTTTCACCCATATCGTAGGGAATATTCACAATACTGCAGATTATGTTCGCTTTGAGATCATGAATCGTTTGTTATTTATTCTCGTGGGGAAAAGATTTCGCGAAGTCCCAAGGAAAATAGTCTAATAGTATATTAAGTAGTTTTCGCTTGACATCGCCGTCCTCAAAATTATGCGACCAGGTACTTTTTCCGTAATAAATTAATTATTTGACAAGATATATAGCAAGTTACCATACCGTTTGTTAATAAATAACATTATATAAATTAAAACAATCCAATTGAGCCAAAAAATGATTTGTTATCCTTTTCTAATGCGTTCAACGTTATCTGTAACACGGTACAGTTACACGTTTGAGTCAAAAAGCGGACCAAGACTAGCGGACCCAAGCGGGGGGTATTCGTTGATAACCAAGATTTTTGTTGTCTAAAAATTCTGTGAAAAAGAAAGGCGCTTTGGCGAAAAAAAATTTCTTAAAATTTTTTCGACCTTAAACTCGTCCTATGAATTAAACTCGTCCTATGAATTAAACTCGTCGGGCAAGTCCAATTTGTGAATTTCCGATCTAAACTAAGGTCCAGCTGGCTTTAGATCTTAAGTCGACTGAATTGTATACGGCTTCAAATGGAAACTAAAACGCAAAACTCACCATGTACTGATCGCGTCTGAGAGAGACATAAATCTTAAGAGTGAGATGATTGTCTTTTATACACTCTCAGCATCACACAGCATCGATATTCTCCACCAAAAGTTCAGTTCGACATCGTAAACATATTAATTACTTTGCGAGTAGTTGGTACGGAGCCAGTTCTCTCAAATTTTTCAACCAGTTTTGAAGTAAAGCGTTGATTACGCCGATTATCAATCAGTTACACTTTTCATTATCAGTCATTTGCATATCAATCAATATGGATCACTCAATTGCAATTGTCATGTTTCATATAACCTACGCATACACGATATGGTCGATGATCGCTTCTGGGAGGTAAAACATCTGTAAGATTTGTGGTCTTTCTTAACTTTTTATTTAAATTATTTACTTATTCTAATAATTCGGTGTCATCAATCAGTCTCAATAATTACTTTCGGACAACAGATAATTCTGATCACATTCGTGACAAATGAAATCATCAATATCTTCTGTAAGTCCTATCTCATGGACATATCTACCGCATAAACGACATAGACGCATGGCCATATTTTTTTCTGATTGGCAAACAAAACAGTACCAACTATAATTCATGTCAGGATTTTCTGAAAAATCCTTATCACTGGAACTATCAACGTAAGAAATATCCTCGTCTTCACACTCGGTTTCACTATCATCATTCATATTTTTACGTTTTTTGCCTTTTCCAGTTGTCTTTCTCTGGGCTTATTGTTTTGAATCTTGTTTAGTCGTCAATGATTTCTTTTCTTTAGTTTTTCCTGGAACGTTCTTTTTTGTCGTCTTTTTGTTTTAGATTTTATTTGGTTTTCTTTATTTTCTTTCCTTTAGTTACTTCTTAAACTTTCTTAGTAGTTTTATTAGTATAATTTTCATTTTCTGATTCAGTGTCACTATTCTCAAAAATTCTTTTCATAAGATTATTCATCTTTCTTTTTCGTCGTTATTAGGGATAGAACTCCTATTGTTTAGAGTTTCTGTCAAACATTCATTGATGTCCTTTTCCTTCTTAGGGATCATGTCAATACTTTGATCTTACCAGGCTGGCTGCTTCGTCGAGCCATCTTTGTTGGAGGCGCTCGGAAATGTACTCACCATCTCTGGAGTAACTATTTCAACATTTGAAGAAGATGGGATTGGTGATGAATTAGTGCACCGTTTAAATGTATTTTGCTGTATTGATCCCGTAAGAGCTAAAGAAAAGCATTGTAAATCAATACCTTGTTTATTCTAAATCGACAACCCAGCATTAACTGACACAAAGATATAATTCTTTGTGGTGGGGCAGAAGATGATCGCTTATCCGTGAAAGGTTCTCGTAGAGGAATTGTAATTACTTGGTATCTGTTGGAGATTTGTAATGGCTCCGAACTAGTACGAATGCTTTAACAGATTCTTTTACTTTCGTAGATTTGAGTTTTATGAGCAGTATCTGGAATAGTTGGTATGTAATTCTACGAAGAGTTGGTATGCAATTCTAGAGTACTAGAAGATTCCAGTTCAGGAGTCGATAACTCATTAATAGCCAGATTTTCGTTTGATGATGCTAAAATAGCATTATCCGGTTCGTCTAGAACCATGACCATAATCGCCAATATTATGATTATTTACGAACTCTTGAAGAGAAACGGCCACGTTTGCAACATTCTGTTCAAGATGAAATGATTCCTCGAGTTCGGCGGAGAACACAAGCTAACTTTCTAAATGCATTCTTGAGGAAATTCTCTATCTGTGACTGCAGAACACAAAAAATTGTCGTCACTAAAAACTTATGTATTAAACGGGTGGATACCAGCTTTTTGAAATCCACTTAATATGTTGCTTTGGCTGAATGCTTGAGACATAATTGTCTTAAAGAATTGTTTTGTTTGGAGTAGATAACATCTAGTTGTTCATGACTGTATTATATCGGGACTTAAAGGAGGAAGATCCAGAAGGATCATCTAGAGACGCTTATTCAAGTGGTTGAATGACTACAAAAAGTTTTGTGAAATTTCTTGGACATTTTTCAAAATACTCTCAGGCCTCTGAGAACAATCGTGTGCTCTTATTACTAGATAATGATGAGAGCCATGTAAGCGTTGTTGCTATTAATTTTTCTAGAAGTAATGGTATAACGTTGTTTAGTCTTCCGCCACATTGCTGTAATAAATTACAGCCCCATGTTATAGAAGTTGATTTTTGAAAGGTGGTTAAACTCTCCCGCTTGGGCAAGTCTACCGTACTCTCTCTACTGTTTTTTTACGTCACAAAATATGGTAATTAAATTGATAGAATTATAGTTAATTAAATTATTTACGAATATTTAAGGTGGGTGCATACACAATTGGACGCTTAATAAGCGTGCACGAAATATATTTTTGTGCTTGCGCGTCCACACAATTTTGTGCTTATATGATGATTTTATCAACGACATGATGCTCACTTGAATTTTTATCTGCATGCTTGATTAATCCATCCATGTGCAAGTATAATTGAAGACATGTGCCGAAGCCAGCTCAAGCAAACGTCAGTCGCGAAGTTAAAATAAGTTTCGAGACTTAAAAAAAGGTTGACATAAGTTCCTTAGTAATTTCACAGATATTTATGCCAATCACGAAGATAGATTTCCAAGTCCTCAAAAGTTAATATGAGAATACCATTTTTCTTTTTATTAACTATTCTTTCCACCACATGTAATATTTCTTTTTTTTTAATTTTACAACTAGGACGAAAATAGCCATAATAAGCGCGTTAGCGTGATTCGAAAAGTACATAGTTCGAAACCAGACTGGCGTTGCTCACAGCACACTAATTCAAACACTGTATGAAAGCTGCTAACAAGCCACCGCCCTGGTTGTCCCTGTGCCTTTATAGAGACCCTTCAAGATACGCCTCATGTATCTACCGTCAAGCGCTTCTCACCAACAGGGTTTGAGACAGTTCCCACTCAATGAGTAATTTAGCACCTCCATTCTTTCGAGAATGCACTTAGCAAACGCTCAAAGAACGATTCACTCTCAACTAAGTCACCGTGACGAAAGGTTCCACGTTCTAAAGATTTACGAGATTCTACTCTACAACCGTGTTGACTCATGCTCTCTGTCAAAACTCAACGCGCATAGTCGTGCTCGCTGCAATTGCACAAAACGTAATTCATTTCCTGCGTATCGAAACCGCAGGAGCACGCCAGGCTATCTACCAACGCAAAACGATATTAGCCCACGCGGAAGCGTCACGCTCCGTCAGAAACTGTGAAGTTTAGTCATTATTGACTTAGGTATTACGCGCCAAAACTCTTATCTGCCAGAATGGAATTGGCCGCGCGTTCTACGATAGCGAATTTAGCAGGAAGACGACCCATCATAACAGAACGTCAAACGCATACGTCGATCACTATAGGAAAGCTCATTCGTGTTGTCAAGCATACGGTTACGTCTGTATTTCTATGTTACATAAAGATTTACAATTCTGAATGGCGGCAAATTATAGTTTAGCGAAAGAACAGTTTAAATTGTCAATTCTAGCATCCGATTTGAAATTAATTTAATATAGGAAGACTATTTTTTAAAAAGAACGTAGCTATGGTTTCTTCATCACAATTGAAGTTTTAACTGGACAATATTTGTTTATTATACAAGGCGATTGAATAAATATGTACATTTTCCTGGTCCATTGATTTACTTGCTTAATGAATTAACTGTTTAAAGTCGATAGAAAACTTTACGTTGATCGGGTTGACAGATGCATACACGAAGTTCGTCTGCAATTGAACATTAGAGTTTTGACATCAGACGGCACGCATGTTTGCTCAAATGAACGTAAAGCCTCGAACGAGAATATGGTGTTAGGTGTACAAGGATGCTTAGGTTTACACATCACAAATTATGAAACATCAGATGATGAGGGATGAGCAGGTTGCGCAAGTTCAATTCAGTATTGCTACTAGATTATAACTACTAAACTAACTAATTTACACTTACGTAATAAAAAACTATTGTTCATTTACTGAAAATCCAGATAATATCCAGGCAAAATCACGTAAGAAACTTCTTGTAAAAGTGTAGGAATATTGAGGTAACAATTTCATAGATCAATTTGGATATAAAAGTATTTATTTTGTTTATGTAGTACATGAATTAAATAGACCGTCCTAATAAAAATGTCATCACCGTGGTGTGCTGGATTGATCACGAGGCATACGGCCTTTGAATGCGAGGCGCACGCCGGGACCCGTGTTCGTTTCCCGGTCGCTCGTCGAGCGTGACTGGGCTGGTGTTCTGGTTGGCTGTAAGAGATTGCTCTTGTGGCAATAAAACCGCCATATGTACCCATATGTGTTTTCTTTTGAGCCAGTTATACAACTGCTCCTTCCCCCTCGCAACCCTCCAGTTACGGTTACATCTTGACATTCACTTCTTTTAGATGTTCGATAAATGGAAACTGAAGATTAACATTTATAGCGTTCTGTACCTCGGAACAAAAAAACGGAATCCCCGTAGGATCACTTTATTCTTCGTCTGTCTGTCCGTCGAGACTATTTTTCTCAAGAACACCTAGAGGTATCGAGTTGAAATTATCTAATAACAAAACGACTCCATAGACCTGTAAGAAATTCAAACTTTTAACTCAATAAAAATATAAAGTCTTTTAAATACCACATTCTTTAATACTGACTCATTGAAAAAAACCTACAGGTTAACCCAGAATCGTGAGATACAGTAGTAACACAAGTAAACAAAGTAGCACACGTAAGCAATTAGAAAATCGTTAATTTCCAATTCTATTCGGATTTATTGTTTTTTATATATTTGTAATTGCCTACTCGCTAGCTTTACAGCTTTTTAGCTAAGCTTTACAATAATATGTTAATAACAGTCATCAGGGCGATTCTTTCACTTATGGCTTGTAAAGTATTGCCTGTAGAAATTTCCATAATACAAAGAAAAATATGTGAACGAAACACAATGGAATTAAAATAGTCATTTAAACTAATAGTAGAGAAAAATTTTATATTTATTATTAACATATATTCACAAACCTTATGCCGATTGTGTACATTTTGCATAAGGTTCGTGTTGATACTTCGCAAAATCAAAATTTATTTTCGTTCTTCACTTTTCAACAGAATTTGTGCACGCGCTCGGTGAGCCTGAAGACCAGTGCGACGAGGATGATGATGATGAACTGAACGAAGCGGGTAGCGAACTTCGGACATCCACCTCGCGCAACTCCGTGAAGGCCATTTAAAATATACATACCTACAAGTGTGTTCCTCAACTATACAACATTTCATTTTGACATTTATGACTGTCAAAAATGAGTGCAATAACATGTTTAGGCGTTTGTTTGAAGTCAACTTCCTAAACTTACATTTCCATTGACAGATAGGTAGCTATGCAATTATACATATAAATATATCTATACCTGTTTTTACTTCAAAGCTACGGAATTGTAAGCGCCAATATATAAAGAATACAGAGAAGCAAGAAAAGGCTGTCACATTGCTTTTATACTGAATAGACACATTATACCTATTTAAAATGAACCAAAAATATGGTCGCAAGTACCGCCACGCGTGAATTATGGTGTAAGCGGTAAAGAATTCACTGTAGCAAATATATAAAAGATATAGGTCATATTAGAGTTGAGACAAATTACTCAACTTTTGACGGCCATTTTAGAATACTAATATTTTTTAATTTCCATATAACATCACTGTCCACTATAAGCAGTGACTACCAGTAAATTTAAAAAATATAATTTTTGTAAATACTAATTTTCCTTTATACATATCTCCAATTTTTTTGTCCATCCTTTTTGAAAAACCACTAACTGACCATATGTTTCCAATATTTCCATAATCATATTTTTCAGTTATATTGTTTGATACCTTCCTCAGTTCATATAAAAAAAAATTGCGAACCGTCATGGGACGCCTTGCATATTTATGTGTGAAACATTTAAATTTTTTTATAATTTTGTATGTAAATATTTTCATTTGAACGAACTGAAAACGAAAAATAAAAATATTCAGAAAGTTATTAATAATAAAAATTTAATTTAATTTTCTTATTTTATTTTTATGAAATTATTTGTGACAGAAATATTGCTTAACAATCTATTGAAAATATTTTTTTTTAAATTTTATAATACTGTAGTCGATAAGACGTGTAGCTGGCTGAATTAAGTTGGAAAGAGCCAACAAGACACGAAGCTGGTTGAATTAAGTAGCGAAAGAGCTGAGAAAGCGTAAAGCTGGCTGAATGGCACTTCGTAACTCCCATCCAAACGCGCTATTAGATATTTCACATTAAAATTTACGACTTTTTCCATATTTAAAAAATTTGCAACATGTTCATGGCCTCAATTTATATTATAACACCACCAATTTAATTGATTTTAAAGACATGACAAACTTACCTGAAAATCCCTGATGGACAAAGCATGTTCACCGACTTGGTTTTTATTATTAACACTGCCTAAAAAGTAATTTAATTTTTTGACATCGGTTGACATTAAGGGAATAAGGCAACAAAGAAATGGTCACTCTTAGGCAATAAACCCAATTCCGGTAGATAAATTATGTTCACAAGTATTTAACACATTAACAATGTTGACACATTTTTTAATAAATTCATGTACTAATGTACCTATAACATTAAGTCACCTAATTTCTTTCAACATTAGCATCAGCAAATCCAAGTATTAAAATTACAGCAATGTAAATTATCATTAGAGTATTGTTGATTGTAAAATATACGTCATACTTTGGCTTTCAATCTTTCTTGGGATGGCAATACTAAATTATTGTTCTGAAAATGTGTTTGTTTCTATATCTTTTTAAGAACCAACAGCATTTTACAGTCGGTTTGAAGGAAAGATTTGTATTTAGATAGTAGAAAATGTTTTTCCAACAAATCTTTGAGTGGAAATGTATGACAAGATAAACCATTGTGCTTTGTCTTATGAATATGCCTAAATGATAATATATTACATTTTAAATTGTACCAATTAAACGGTCTTAATAATTCATTAAAAGTATGTAGGCAATAAAAAATATTTCATGTATTACTTAAAAAAGTATATAATAATGCAAATATTTATTTAAATAGCTTTTGTAATAAAAATGTATATTTTTTCTTCTTATGATTATTCACTAAGAATTTAATCTTTTCTAAGTATTATAGGAGTAATATCAATAGAAGTACGAATTATTTCTCTGGAAAACATTTGACACATTGTGTATGTACATTGTAAAGTTGCATTAAAAACAACAAATTAATTAATCTTTCCATGTAATTAAATGTATTGTATTAGAATATTTCACATTCACGTCGCATCCTTGATATCATCGTGTAAGTTTTATAAAATTATAGTTGTAAGAAAAACTACTTAAGCTTGCTGCAAGACATTTACAATAGAATAGCTATTTTATCTCAGAATTGTTTGTATTGCAAAAGTTGCCAACATGAAATATGTGTAAATAAAAATGGAAACCATTTACTTTTAAGTTGTTTAAATGTTAACATTTTCTTTATTATATTATTGTAATTTCATTACATAACATTATGAAAAAAAATTTCTCGAAATAAAGATAATTTTATTACTACCAGCGAAATATTTGTTTTGCTAAGCAAATTGTTCAACTTTAGACATACATATCTATTACGAGTTTATATTGCAATAATGTCGTATTTTAAACTATTTTATTAGTCAGATTCATACTCATATTTACAAAAATATGTCAAATATAAATAAAAATTAATAAAGGGATAATGAAAAGTATTATAAGGCTTTTATTACATACTCCATTGAATAAATTGTTACATTCGGCGTTACCACAAACAATTTAGGCTTAGATTTGCAAATAGTCACTAAGAAGAGACAGGGAGGGATGCATGAACGTCCTGTTCCCTGCTCCCTGCATGAGCGATACCACTTTCTCAGTAAGAGGTGATGTGGTATGTTACTAAATTTTCTTAATTTCATGGTAAGTTACTTCCTCATTTATAGACGTATTTATTCATCCAAATAATACGTAGTGGGACTTATACCTTTAATAATTAAATGTAGATAATTTCAATCATCTTTTAAAACAATGGAATGTACTATTTTGTAAAGTTGCCTAGTCTATAATAAGGCCTAGCAAACAGACTATTTGCAACATGTAAAAAATATATCTGGTTAACATTATCATAGTTTTTTGAGTTAAGAATAATAATTAAAGATGTTTAACCATAATATATTGGGTATAAATATATTTATTAGTGATAAAAAAAATATTGTGTTTTAAAATTTGTGGTCAAACACCAAAAGACCTTTTTTACCTATCAGAATAGAATTGTTTACCTATCACAATGCGTGATGTTGACAGGCATCACACAGGTAATATGTTGGCCAACTTCAAGAAACTATGAGAGTAAGACATATAGATCCCATAAATTGAATTCCATAAACAATATTTGTCAGTCACTATAGAACGACAGTGTGTGAAAGAAATTAGTGAAGTTAATTATTTGTTTGGAGCATTATTATGTCATGGAATTTATGTATTATGTGACTAAATGTTTTGACGTGAAGCTTGACATAAGTACAATAAAAGTCAATTTTTTCAGCTTAAACCACGTTTCTCAGAGAAAACATCACAATTTTAGATTTACCCAGTTACATTTCGAATAATTTTAAACTAATTTTCAAAAATTGACATTTACCCTATTGCTCACTAGGTCTCATTTCTGATGCTTAATGCGAACCCCGCAGTAAACTTAATATTTTACGTAGTTATTTAATTTTATCATATTTGGAGTAAATAATTTTTGGCCGATATTTCACATTTCTTTGTCTTTAATTAAAATGCTAAGTCAAAAATACTAAGCATAGCAAATACTAAAAACTTGTATCAATTGATATTTTTTTTATTTTATATCTTGATGAAACTGACAGGTTAAGTATTTTATGTTATTATTAATACAACCCCCTCAACTATGATTGGTCATATGATAAAGAAAGGATAGTCTCTCAGCCATGACAAAAGAAAATAAAGAATACCACACAGAAAAGAATACAAAGAAAGAAGATAATTCAATATCACATAGAAAAAGATGGTAATGCTTTGCCAATCACGAAGAAAGAATTGTAGATACGACGATATACAATACTGACTACTTTAATTGGTACCATCTGTATGCCCTAACTCTAATTAGAATTAACTATATATGTTAACTAAATATTTAAATATCTTTAACACAAATTAATTTCCCATTCAGAATAATATGATTTTAACACTATGCTTTAATAGGCCCTTGAGACCCTATTAAAGCATAGTGTTTTAAGTTGTTTTTTGTTTATTTTATAAACTGATAATTTTGAATTTTGAAAATTGTATTACAATTGTTTACAAAACACAAACAAAGACAATCCAAGTCTGATCACAATTTAAAATGTTTTTTTTATTCTTTCCTTTATCACTTATATTATTTAGATCAACAAAAGTTAATATAATGTTGTAAAAGTTTTTTTATTGTCGTAATATTTACAATTTTTAAGAAATTTTCTTAGGTTTGAGATGTTTCCTTAACTGAATTGTCTAAAATAAATGGAAAATTAAGCGAAAATTTGTCTTTACTATTGTCCTGTTGTTGGTCTAATTCAATAAATAAAAGCAAAATTAAAGATCCACGACAGATGTAGTCGTTGTAATTGAAAACGATTAAATGTTTTTTTTGAAAGCCCTCCGACTAAAAGAAAATAAGAGCCTATTAATATAATCACAAAACCCAAAAAAATCCATCGGGGCTGCCATTGTCATTTCCGTTCCCAATATCAATTACATTGTAGCAGCATAGAAAAACTATTTGCACACCTAAGAAAAGAGAAGTGTCAATTACTCACGAACCAGCAGCAATAGGTTCTTAATTTCTTTTAGTCATTGGGTTTTAAAAAAAATTATTTAATTGTTTTTCAATTATGGCGACTACATTCGTTACGGATTTTTAAAAATTTTTAATTTTGCTTTTTATTTCATACTTTTTCGATTAAAACATGTACATCTTAATGAAAATTTTAATTTTGCTTTTTATTATTAATCTTAATAACTAAGCTTCTAAAAAAATATTCACCAAAGAACAAGCTTATATGGCTCTTAGTAGAGCACAATCTGTAGATGGCGTATTAATAACTGATCTAAATCAAAGAAAACTCTTCAACAATCCACACAATAACACAGCATTGGAAAAATTAGAGTGTTTGAGAAACATGTTACATGGATCACACATCAACGAAGCCGAAGAAAGGCCACAAAGTAGTTAATCTAGATCAATCAAAAATATTGTATTACCCCCTGACAAAGTTAATAACAGAACACCTCACTAAAAACCTTCGCCGTTAAATCACAAACTTTTTACTGAACAGTGTATCTAAATCGGTCGAACGATTTTGGACATAAATGGGAGCATTAGTTTGCAACAAAATGTTGCACCACCCCCTAGCTAGTCAACACCATAAACCTATCTAAGAACTATCGCCGATTAATCCCAAATATTTTGCAGAAAACCATGTCTAAATCAATGAAACCATTTTGAAGATAAATGGGAAAACTCGTTTCCTACAAAATATTTATTGCGGTGCCCCCTGGTGAGTAATCAGCATAACATCTATCTAAAAACCATCGTGTATTAGTCTCAAATATTTTGCAGAAAACCGTATCAAAATTGATCAATCTATTTGGGAGATAAATGGGAACATTCGTTTGCAACAAAATATTTATTGGAGCGCCCCCAGGTGAGTAATCACTGTAACAACTATCTATGAACCATTACCAATGAATCACGAACATTTTACAGAAAACCGTATCTAAATAAGTCAAACCGTTTTGGAAATAAATGGGAACATTGGAAACATAGAAACAAAAAACAAACAAACAACCTCTCACCCTAAACACATATACCTCCTCCGTTCCATCGTGGGTAAATATGAGTGTTTCAATTAGGGTAGGCCTCATTTGAACTCATTATCTTATAGTGCAGTCACATATTATACTGACTTCAGAGTAAGCACATGAACATATCCTAGTAATCGTTGGTGCGATCCACAAAAAATGGTCTATCAAGATGATGTGGGGGTACAATATAGCTTCAGCAATAACAGAATTAATATGTTGCATGAAACTAAATTTGTAACTTTATCAGGATTTATTTAAATGTGGTTACCTTTAAAAACCTCAAGTTGGTGATATGACTCATAAGTCAAATAAAAGTTTCATCATTTTGTACGGAGAGTGAAATTTTTTTTCTTATTTCCACATGATATAGTTAACACCTTTTGTTAACAAAGAACAATATTTTCTTAATAGAAACACATTATTAACGCAGAGAGAGAAGGGAGGGTAACATAAACACTCATAATCTCAAATTGATTCATTTCGCCATGTTGAAAATAAACAGCATATCTTATCTCATGCTATCTTAATTATCACGCCACCTCTAGTATATAAATGTAAGCAGAGCAAAGCAGACATGCACTTTATTAAAGGTAATATCATTTCAAAAATATAGTTATTTAAAGTGAAATTTTTCGGCAAACAAAACTCAATGTAGCTTTTATGTTACATATAATCTGAGTGACATTTAAGAACTATGATAGTTATTAATCAAGGGTTACATTAAGATTAACATAGACGACATTTGATTTCTATAACTTAAATTATTTTCTTTGTTTATGTTTTTGGCAATGGAGATCGAATTATATCTATCAATCCTGAACGTTTCGTACTATCCCATTTGGCATAGAGAGATCTGAAGACTACGTAACCCTTTTTTATGATGTTAGGTGTTTGAAACTTTAAAAGAGAAACAGAACAGAAACCAAGTGAGAAATTTGCAGAAGGCTATTGACGTCACAAGTAAAAAATTGAGTCTTGGATAGTAGATTTGTAATACTTAAAACAACAATATTTAATGACTTAAAACTTTCTCAAATTTATCACAAACTGCTAGCACAAGCCTTAAAGAACCAACCATCAACTAAAACTAACCAAAATCACCCAAAGTCGCCTGACCCAGTACAAGACAAGGGAAATGAGAGGCGTCATAAATGAAAAGGCACCGGGTGTAAGTAACGGAACTGACCTAACCCACCAACTATCACCCATGATTTATCATCCAAACTTTATCTATCCATTACTTCATTACCTCTGAAAGACCTACACCATCCAAGTACCTGCCAGCATGGTTGCCTCAAATTATTGTCAAAACTGAAAAAAATTATTACTACACCATTACCGTCCTGCTTTCTGACCTTGACTCACCAATTTTTGATGATTATCAGTATCGGTTCGAATAATGTGTATGCTTACTGCATCAACTTCTCTATTTAATTCAGTAAACCTACATATTATTCCACACAAACTTGGAAACATGACACAAAAAAACATTCTACTTTTTTGACAAGTACCCCGCTTACAGATGTGGAATGAAGGCAAGAAAAGAGATAGATAGCAGAACTAGTTTAGTTGAAATGCAAAAGAATAAAAAATGGAAACTCGGAGACTAATCGAAACAAAGACTAAACTAAAAGGAAAAATAAAAGGATAAAAAGTTTTTAAAATATGCAGATTTCCAAAATTCTGAAGTCATCTTAGCAAAAAAGATGAAAAATGAAAACAATAATATTGAGGGGAACAATAATAGTTATTATAAATGTTTTTTTATTTTAAGTTTCATATTCGTAATTTGTCCACCTTACGATACAGTGAAACAAAATATAATAAAATAACATTGATGTACTAAAAACTATTCACTTCTTCTGTTGATGGCAGAAATATTGAGGTTGTTTTCTATTGCATCAGCCCTGGCTATTTTAAATTTTTTTATAACGCTGAAATTGTTATGAATCAAAATTTCAGAGGCGATAAATTAATTAATATGTATTGACATAGGGTTCTTTCCACTAGTCGCTTAAAATACTCATCGAATCGTTTGACATTCCGACGGCAGTTATTGCAGTCATCATTGAAACATCGATGTAATTTTTTACAATCGCTTTACGCAAATGGCGATTTCTTGGGATAAGTTAATGTGGTCATTGGACAGACACTATTTAAATAAAGTTTAAATATAGCGATGGGGAAAATTGATTTATCCAGCTCATAACATTTTTATAGCTCTCAAAGCTATAAAAATGTTGTAATTGAAGTAAAAATATTACACTAGAAGATAAAATATAAAATTATATTTACTTTTTTCTGCATGCTTTGCATCACCTATAAGAATATTCTTTAAAAAATTTTATAGAATAACAACTATTTTACTGGTCAACATTTTTCATTATTTGATATTTCAGATATTGACAGCTACTTCCCATACTTCGCTAGAATTATATAAACTTATTTCATTAACATATGTATCTTCGGTGCATACAAAAAATCTGGCTCAACTAGTTATATTTTATACTGTAAATATTATTAGAGTTGATCATCAAATTATCTCGTTGAAATTTATTTTTATTTTTACAATTCACACATTTGTCTGAGATTAAATTATCACTCAAAGAATTATATTGATAGTTGTACAAATAATTACCTCCAAAAATTATCAAGTGTGGAATGAATTTTAAATAACTATGAATTAAAATTATCACAACAGCTGCTCAGCAACCCTTGCTTTTATTCTTATCTTCAAATGTGTTTAAAATAACTCGGAACAATAAATAAAAGGAGATGTAAAAAAGACCAAGACATTGTTGGTGCATATTAAAACGTAATTCGAAAGCTACGTAATTATGAGGAGTATTATTACCACTAAAGAAAAATGAACAGTTTGGTTAAAAGGTGTTCACAGTGTTAAATTTAATACTAACATTTACTCACATTTGTTTTTAATGTACTAAATACAATAAAGACCCATTTTTGGCCAGACCACTACATAATTAACTTACTACTGATTTGCCCTAATTAAATTTTTGCTGTTGCCTAGAAATAAAGTCAAAAATTGTTGAGTTAATGAGTTTAACTCACTGGGAGGTAAACTCATTAACTCAACTTTATCTACACGCATTCTTTTTAGGTTTTCATAACCAAATTGTCTGAATGGAACCCTGCTATTGCAGCAATGTCGTCTGTTCACCTGTCCATTTGTGCGCCAATCTCTCTCATTTTTTCTAGATAAGCACGGGGGGGGGTTATTATTGAAAATAACTCTTTAGGTGCAAACCTGTTTTTTTTCACTGTAAAACAAAAATTTGGTGGACCATTAAATTTTCCATTTTTATATCCATTTTGTTATCAGGTCTATCCGAAGAGCGGTGTTTTGTAGGAAGCTGTAATTCAGCTCTATTATTTTTCGTATCCTGCGTTTAATTAAGGATATTAAAGAGATATTAAAAAGAGCAAAATATATATCAGTAAAAACATTATGTATAATAAAGCCAAAGTACTTTTGAGAAATTCACAATATTTTTACGCATGTGAAAAATATACTGGGTAACATATGTGCATAGTGAAAAATGAAATACATCCTTGTAAATAGTTTATTAGAAACCATCAACTCAAATTTAAAATGTTTATTTATACTTAAGCTTATTCGGAACCCTCTTAGTGTGAGTTCTACTCGTACTTAAAAGTTTCCACTCTCTTATTTAGTGAAGAAGTTTAAGTCACCGACGTACGGATTGTCAAATGGACTGACAGCACTGACCTCTGTTATACTACTTTCCTAAACTGGCTATACCATATAAATTGACAGATAAATTTTGTACCTTTTTGTTGTCGTGAGCGTCCCAGAAACTATTAATTAGGGTTGTCCAAAATTTTCCTTTCTTTCGACATATCACTTCACAATTTATTGTATCTATACACGATTATATAACATTGTTTTGTATTGACACTTTAAAGTTTCGAAGTACAAAATAGTGTCATATGGTCCATGTTATATGAAATATTTTCTATTATTTTTTTAACCTTAGGGATAGAAATGAAATAAAAACAAATTTGCCTGAAATAGTCCCCATCGCTGTAAAATGAATTTAGAGAATTATTGCATTTATTTTTGGCGAAACTGGGCTCTAATACGACCAAGACGTCTAAACAATGTGTCAGATATATTGCGGGATTTATCATTCGAGCAAGTCAAAAAAAAATTAATTGTGATGAATGCTTAGTTGCATGTGGATCTGTACCATAAAATTTCATTTTGAATCGTACATATGGTCTAGCACTCATTGTTCAAAAACAGAGAGGTGGTTTAACTATACTTTCTGCAAGTTTACTGGTAAAGTCATTATTTATTTATTTATTAACTTTTATATATAGTACATATGACGGACTTATTGCTACATGAGCAATTTCTTCCAGTCAACCATAGAATTCATTATTCCGTCAAGCTTGTAAAATAATAAGGTAAACCTCCAATGGAATTAAACTTTCCTGCGGTACCAACTGTGAAAGTACTTAAAGATCTTATGTATAAAAGGAGAATATTATTTAGGAGAACATATTTATCATGTATGTTCGTAAAACAAATCAACACAAAATATATAGATATCCTTCTGAACGCAGCAATCAAAATATTTGCTGCATATTACAAAGTGAAAAATCTTAAAATACTAATTAGACCAACAATGTGCTACCAAATATGTCATAATTTTACATATGTTATTTCGTTTAAGAAATATTTTGCTTCACCACTCACGAAAAGATGGAAAATCAGTTGAAATCAAAGGATTTTTGTAAAAATAAAATATTAAAAAGAAAACAAATATATTTCTAAAAACTCTTAATATTTATTCTAATATTACACTTGCTTAATAAAAATAGCATAAACTGTACATAGATTGACAAATAGATGTCTACATCCTTATAGAATAGCAAAAATTATTTCATAAATAATAAAAACATTTCA
The DNA here is from genome assembly GCA_039881145.1 of Druceiella hillmani. Classification (NCBI taxonomy): domain Eukaryota; kingdom Metazoa; phylum Arthropoda; class Insecta; order Lepidoptera; family Hepialidae; genus Druceiella; species Druceiella hillmani. The sequence goes on along the minus strand of JAYKKI010000009.1, from coordinate 34,721,285 downwards.
TTTTCGCTACCATTCACTTATAGATACCCGTATCACGTAACTGGAATTCTAATTACACACAATCACCCATTACCCTCAAATTCACTTTCATGCACATTCAGGTTCTCTCCTATGGATTTGTGTTCGTTTCACATTTCTTGAACTGGCATCACAGTGCATCTTGCATTACTTCTTTGAATAATTGCTGAAATATAAAATAAAAAATGGAATATAAACAACAATTGGACAAATGTCAAATATAAAGAACATCAGTCAGAATGCTACATCAAATTTATTAGTGGTCTAAAATATCCAAATCCAATGCAAATTTTTATCTACACACTACATTATCATCATGCACTACAATGTTACACGAGTCCAAGTTGCAAAAAATAAAATATTTTTTAAACTTTGACAATGTACAAACTTTTACTTTTTAGTACCTACATTTTTTTAGTCGCTTTTTAAAAAATATTTTGTTTTAGAATTGTAAGTGACTAATATACTGATCATCGCACTTCACCGAACATCCAATTATTGTCTTTCTTAGAATAATGAATAATTACTAAAAGTCATGGGCAAAAGCCTGTATAGACATAATTTCCTCTTTGCCTAAAGATGATTATCAACCATGTAACCAAAATAACAAAGCATGTGATTAGCAGTTAACCATTGAAGAGTTCTGTTCTCTATATCCGAAGTCCGAGATCTTGTAAAGTAACAACTACCAGTAGCAAATACCTTAAATTGCAGTTGATTTATTACTATCTGTTAAGGAGTTATATTGTTCATCTCCAAAACTCATCATCAGATCCTGACCTGGTCGATGGTGTAGTTCTTTTGCAAAGTAAAAACTACCGGTAACAAATATCTTGAATCACGGTTGATTTACTACATCCATTAGAGTCCCATTATTCATCTGCAGAACTCATCATTAGATTCAGAACTGATCGATGGTGTAGTTAATTTGCGAAGTAATAACTACCAGTATATATCTTGAATCATTCTGGATTATTATCTCCAGAACTCAACATCAGAACCAGACCTGTTCGATGATGTGTTTATTTTGCAAAGTAAAAATTACCAGTACCAAATATCTTAAATTACGGTTGATTTACTAACATCTGTTAAGGAGTTACATTGCTCACCTCCAAAACTCATCATCAGATTTTGCCCTGATCGGTGGTGTAGCTATTTGACAAAGCAACAACTGCCAGTAGCAAATATCTTAAAACATGTTTGATTTACTACCATCCTTTAAGAAGTCCCATTGTTCACATCTAGAACTTATCATCAGACCCCGACCTAGTTGTTGGTATAATTATTTTGCAAAGTAACAACTACCAGCCGTAAATATTTTGGTAAGTTACTACAATTACTTGTTAAGTTGCTAACATTGGTTAAGGAGTTCTGTTGTTAATTTCCAAAATTGATTCATCAGATTATCACCGCATTTATATAGGATCATCTCACTAGCGTTCTTTTTCAAACAAAAAAGAATCACCTATTGGAGAAATCGGTATACAGAAGGATGTATATCCTTCTGTAAAATCTAGGAGAAAAAAAATAAACATCGAACATATAACCTCCTCTTTTTTTGAAGTCAGTTAAAAAGGGATATTTAGTGTAGCCACGTTGTTGACCCAAAAGACAGTTGACAAATTTTAAATCTACACATATGGACCATTTGTGTTCCTCCTTTTAATTTTGTTCAAAACTAAGGACGAATTTGCTTTCTTTATTCTCCTTTCACTTTGTTTATTCTTCCTTCAGTTTGGTGGAATGTGCAATAGGATTAATTAATTTATGCAAGAGAACACATTTCAGATTGCGCCTTGAATAATCTATAAATAAATGTCAATGACTCAAATAGAGTCATACTTGTACAAAATCATGGCAGATATTAAATCCCGCAAATAAAAAAAATATAAAATTGTCTCCTTCAGCACAGAAAGGGAGAATATTCTTTTCTCTACTATGACAATACATACTTGTCATGCCATTCCATCAAGAAATTTTTCTTCACAGAACTTAATAATTAAGAAATTCAGGAGTTGTGAATAAATTTCAGGCAATTTTCCAAATAGTATTTGTTGACTTGACTGAATGTTTTGGCTACTTGACAGTTGCTTGGAAGTTGGTGAAAATGATACTGATACATTAATAATATTCAAAAGAGGTCTCGCTGTAAATAGTCAATTGGGTTAAATTCACTTACATCGATATTTCTGGTTGGTTCTAGTTATATTTGTAATATAAAAATAACAGTCATCGTGACAGTTTGATCATGCCAGGTCATTGGTGTCTGCTATTTCTAAGAACCTCTTTTTCAGTTGTCCATAAATTCAAAACAAACGTTATACACCTAATGAGGTAATCAATTCCTATTTTGCCTCTAATTTGTACTCATAATAAGTTTTTTGTTACAATTCCAATATCTTGAAACTGTTTTCATTAAATATAAACTGATTAAAATTGTAACAAGAACATTATGAATTATTTATACGCTTCCCGGGAATGATACCATTTTGATATATAAATAAAAAATGTCTACCCATTCTATACATGCAAATATATCATTTACCTAATGATAGATTTGCGTTTGAACCTCATTTGTATATGACGCAAATATTAATGTATATTTCAAATTAGCGCTTTACAATCAATGTAAGCATTTAATGCATACTGACAAATTTATCTTCACTCGTCATATACAAACTTTGCTTTGGTGCTATAAGAGTTGTAAAACAAAAGGAAATTAGATAATTTTAACACATTTTCTTAGTAGCATTCTATAGGATATGATCAGTATGGATATATGATGTTATAGTATACATGGACTAATTTTTTACGTTCAATTTCCTCGAGATTAGTTTCCCTTAAAAGGCAATGGCACCAATTTTAAATAAACAGTATGAAATTTAGTAATTGAATAGCAGATAATTGTGTGTTTATATTATATGAAACAAGCAAACAAGCAAGTAAGCAATCAAACAAGCTGACAAATATAGAATTTGTACCTTTTTTGTTTTACAACGAGTAGTTTAACCTAAACGTTTGATATAAACCATATGAACAAAAGTTTGATGTAAACCAAAAATATGGTCTAAGGACTTATGCTAAATTTGCCATCTGCAAAAACTTTTAAAGAAATAAACCTTTGATACTATGATAAAAATTATGAGTAGCTTTTTTATAGAACATTAAATTCTCCATGATTCCATTAACGTTTACGGTTTACAGTTGCTTATGGATAAAATTTAAAAAAATTGGTTTTTAAAATTTTCTCACTACTGACCATATATTAAAATTTTATTTATAGTTAACAAAATTTTAATGTGCTATAACTTGTAAACAGTAAGTTACACAAAAAAGGTTCTCTGAAGAAAATTGTAAAGTACTTAATACTGTAAAAAAATAAACGGAGCTTCAAGCATTTTTCTCATAATATCAAAAAAGGCTTTAGAAATGATGGCGAATTTAGCATAGCTACTTAGACTGCATAGACTTCACAAATTACTCGTAACGTGATCTTTAACTGTAACGTCTAAAAAACTAAATTAGTGTAACCATGCATTACAAAACCAAATTCTGGGACAATTTCACTAAACTAATAAAGAAGAAAGTCATGCAAGTAACTGTTAGTACAGAACTAATCTATTAACCCGACTTCATTTTGGTTGACAGCTGCTGTTACACTAAAATTGAGATAGACAATTTTTTTAATTTAGTTTGTAATCTTTCAAGAAACTTTAAGTCTATTTAGGATTAAAATTATTTTGCTATTTTTATTAAAAAAATTAAATGACATAATATCTAGAAAAACATTTTACAGTACGATCTGAAGGTAATCTACAGATTTAAAAAAATACAAGAAGATTGAACTCAGAGGCTGATATTTACTAATCGAACTCTTATTTATAAAAAAGATCATTCCGAAAAAGAATAGTTTTCCACGTCAAATGTACTTCACAAGTGTGGATTGTTTTGATATTGGGTTATAACTACTAAGCAAATTTTAGCAACCTTCAATGACTCATTAAAAAAATAATTGCAATTCTTACACCCCGAGTTCAAGGAAACAGGGCTAAAGACTATTATGAAATGATTCATTTTACTCACCTCACATTTTGTGCCGGTTTACTAAAATTATTAAAAATACTTACCTATTTCATAAGTGTTTACAACATTTCTACATTTTATTTAAAAAAAAACCAACTGTCCCAAACTAATCCTTTAGTTTTTGTAAAAATATGACTAATCTTTCTTCTAATCTCTATTTAAAAATAAGTAGGTTTTATGGAAAATTAAGCTGAATAAAAATGAAAGAGTAATTTAAAAGAAAATGAAAACAAATTTCACAAGGATTTGGGAATGTTGTTGACAGTTAAACTGTTCACAAGTGATGAAAACGAAAAAGATCAAAAAAAATTTAAGCATTTAAGCAGTAAAGCGATTATGGATTTCTAACACAGTATATACATAGCACAATGGAATGTTCACATTTCAGTAATTTGACAGCACATTCTGAGTCAAAATACAGCTATAACTATTCAAATTACAAAGAAGTTTAAAGTTATGATAATATGGGTATAGATTTTTAAGAAGTGCTCGCATATTAAAAATTGAAGCAGATTAAATTTTGTTTGCCACATTTTACCATATTTTAAATTATAAATAACCTTAAAAACAATTCCTTTGCAATATGAACAACTCTACGCCTAAAATATAAACAAATATTATGAGATTAGATATTTATATCTATACAAGATTTTAAAGGAGTTTTTAACAAATTGTACTGATTTTACAAATAAAAGTTTAAAGATCACTTGAAAACTTAGTTTTAAACAGATTTCCTAAAATAATTATTGCAAATTACTCTAGGAATGACATTTGTGAATTTGCGATTAATATTTAACCTGTTGATGGATATTCAATACATCTTCTCTACGGAACCACTGTCGCCAATAGGCCGAGCAGTTTCTTCCGCAACTTCCATTTGTCTTCTATTGTTACTAGAAAAAATTCAAATTAAAGTTGAATAAAATTTGCGAATGAATCGATTGGTGCCACCAAAATTCCCAATAATGCCATTTATTCATTGTGAATACTCAAGACTACCAGCTCAGATCTTCATGGATATCTTTTCATTATTAACATATAAAATAAAGTCATGATAGGATTGCATCCGTACATTGAATTAGTTTATTGTTCAGAACGTTGAAACGTTCAGCATTTACAAGTGTTTTAAAAATTTATTTGTATTTTTATTTGTTTCTTCACACGAATTATCTACAATACGAATACAATCTGTGAAAGTTTTATAGGTATACTTTTGCAAATCATTTGAATTATGATAAAATATAAACCATGCCTATTTTAAAAATATAAACTGTATATTTAATTAAATTTTTATGTCAAAATATAAACTTTATTTATACAAAGTCTTAATGTCAAGGAAATATGTAAATAAAGGGGCAGACGAAAATTAGGGAGAATATGGGCTAAAGCAAATATTGCTTACGGAACAAATGTGACTATTGACAGATTATTTTTTGACAGAGGTCCTACTGACAAAGTTTATTTTTCAATACTGAAAAATTGACAAGCCTCTAAAATTTGTGTTATTTCTTCATTAAAACCAATAATTCCTTCTACCAAAAACTCAAAACTCGTATTTAATATTTCAACATAAAGGGGACATTTCTTTAACTATCGTGTAAAATTTCTACATTTCAGTTAGCAATCAGCGTATTTCTCTGAAAAGCAAATATATCTGAAATGATATACAGTATGTACCATAATTAAACAGCGGCACTTCAGTCCGTAATAGTGTATAATAGCTAGATTGCAATACATCTATATTTTTTTAAATCAGACTACTTTTTTTTAAATTTAAAAATTGTCATTAACATGGAAATGCATCAACCTATTATCTTTTATTTCGATAGACGTAAGAAATGTGGCACTATTGCATAAATACCCTTCTTAGCGATCGATGTTGAATTTGACTCTTCTAACTATCCCTCTCATATGCATAGTTATATAAAAAAAAGGTTAAAAAGAAAGATGCAAGATATAAAAACATTCTCTTTGCAATATGATAATACACGGAATATAAACAAACATTTATCAGATTAGATATTTATAACTGTACAGGATTTTAAAGGCGTTTTTAAGAAATTGTAGTGATTCATTTTATGGTCCAGGTTATTTAAAATTCAGTAATTATAAATTATTGCCATTTGAAAATTTTTAACATCTATAATTCGCCCAAATAACTAAGATTATAAAAAATATCATCATTGATTTTTCAAATAAGCTTACTGAAATAAGTATTAATTTGATATTTTTTCATTTGTCATTTAGATGAATTATTATTTGCTTCTTAATAACACAGGGGAAGAAAAAAAAAATTTTTTCTGCGGCATAAGTTTATGGATTCGATTTATTTACATATGATTATGAAGTACTCAGCCTATAAATTAATTTGTTTGAATTGACCGTTCAAACAAAATAATTTATGGGCTGAAATAATTTATAAGCTTAAATGACTCTGGTTCTCATGATGAACCATTCTATTAAAAATACACGTTTTTTACTAATCTACCCTCATTAACATGTCTTTTTCAAAGTATAACGTGACAAATACTTATTGTTGACCAAAAGTTGAACGAATAGCACCTTCTTCATAATTTTTTAGTGTTGAACTGTTTAAGTGCCGACGAGCGCATCACGCTCATGCACATACTAACTAAATATGCCACGAGCGCAATGGCGCTCGCGAAATCAGTTGCTGTTTAGCACAAGGTAGGGGAGGTCGCTCGCACGCATCACTAATTATTTATCTTTCTACGTGTTACATAAAGTTCAAATTATAATATTATTAGTAATTACAATATGAAAAGGATCCAGGAAAAGAAAATTTTTAACCCATAATATCGGAATACGAAAATAATTCGAGTGAAAATTATCGTTTTTCAAGTTGTGAAGAAAGTGATAGTGGGAGTGACATTGTGGTGCACTAACAATTTGGCGTAATGCAAATTTTGAGTGATAGTGATAATAGTGATGATAACAATTATTTTGCTAATATGGAGGATGTACCGGACTGCGAAAATACGATGTGATGTCACTTCGATATTGGAGTCAAAGAGGACGAAAAGAGCTTCCGTTTGAAACACCAATGACATGGACAGAGCCAAAAAACCACCTTGATGATGGCTAATTTTGTGTTGTAAATGTAAAAGATATGAACCGATACAAAAAGTGCTCTTGGGTTTACCCAAATGAACAATCCGCTAAGCCACTAAAGCTACATAGTAAAGATTTGCAAATACTGGATTTGCCAATTTCTTATCAGATGATTACTATGATGATGTTGAAATGTTAGATAGTCAGAATAAAAGCAATAGTGAAAGTAAATCCGAAGGATACATTCCTACACTTCAAGGTGTTTCTAAGGGTGAGCTAAACAACTTCATTCGAGATTTAAATTTATCTAAGAAATCAGCTGAGCTTCTTGCATCAAGACTAATTGAAAAACATTACCTTCGGCTTGTTATTGATATACATCATATCGAACTAGAGAGTGCGACATTCTTCCATATTTTGAGGAGACGAATGATATCATATATTGAGATGATATTTCTGGTCTTTTAAATTTAATGAGCCCTCCAGTATACCAACCAAAAGACTGGTGACTTTTCATAGATAGCACAAAAAAACTTGGAAATGTGTTACTGCATATTATTTTATTCTTATTTATTATTTTATTCTTGTTTGAAATGTATTTTTGTATTTTTGTTTGAAATTATTTGGTAATTTTATAATAAATGTTTTAAAAAATATTCTCCTCTTTTTTCAAATGTAATTTTCAGTATAAACGGATTGCCTTTATCTCAAAAAGTAGTCATTTCAACAAATTCATTTTTTCGTATACAGCGGACCAAAATTACCTAAAATTGACTAATATATCCCGTGCCGCAAAATCAGTGTTCCCCTGTGTAATATTAGTCTTACTTTTAATTATTATTTCGAAATAAATTTGAATGATTTATTTATTTTTTAATATAGCAACACTCACAAACATCTACAACCTAAAAGAACGCTTGAATCTTTTTAAAGAGATAATTATTGTTTACGAAATGACAACTGATTCATGTTATTGTGCAATGCGCATCAGTGGTTTTTGTTATATGTTGTCGAGTGAGTGGAATTAGTGAATATCGTTTTTGAGAGCGAGCAAATATATGGATATACTGGTGAAGTCCTTAGGATTCAATACTTGCGAAGCCTTTTGGATGTAATAATGGTGAAGTCCTTAGGATAAAATTTAGGTAAGTGCAAAAATACATTCTAAAGCAAAATAATTTAAATTTGAATTATTATGTATGGGTGTACAAACTAATTTTCAAATACAAATATGTATGCATGAAACATCGTCTAACAGCGTACTTAATAAATGTATAAATGATAAAAAGAAGAAAATGTATCGAGTTAAGCGCACATGTTTTTACTTTATTTTGTTACTTTACTAGTTATTACCATTGTAATATTTAAGTGAAGTATGCTGAGTTAATTAAGAAAGAAAACTACCCATTGTTTTTTAATTTTTCTATAACAGATAAATGAGAATTCATCAACATGTAAACACATCTGACAATTTACAATACGTTACACATTGGCAAACTGGCAATTAGCACTATTTAACAAGGTGCTAATTTATACATAATTATGATTTAATACAAAATTTAACTATCAATTATTTTATAAACTAGTTGAATGATTTAAAAAAATAACATTAACTGGTTGAAACAGCCCTATTTAATGACGATACATACTATACATACTCTTTAAAAAGAATTATTGTTTATTAACATAAAGACAAGAAGCCTGTTTTGGTTACCTAATAAAACATTTGCAGCAAAACAGAATAGTAAAAAGAGATAATAGCCCAATTTCAAGCACCACTGGGGCTTTTTAAAATGAAAACACAAAGCTGCACTGAACAGATCTCTCGACAGAAATTCTTAGACCTAGGGTTATAACATTTGAGTTGAAGAGCTTCCTCCCCCCTCTACAGCAATCAACTCTCCTCTGTGCTTTTGGAAAATGGGGAGGAGGGGAGATAAACATAAACGTCTATATAACTATGATATAATATCTAATTCTAGGTAGCTTCATAAATATTAACCAATAACCCTTAAAATTTATACATTTATACCTATAGAGAAACATCTTGAAGTGTTTTGAAAAATCTACAACTAGGATGAAAATCTATAAAGTGTGTTAATTAGATATAAAACTACATGTGTACGTATTAAATGCAGAAACTTGATGAAAACTCATACCTGTACTTAATTATTGAAATATTTTATCCCGACCACCACACAATAAAAATATGCCTTGAATTATTTCAAAGGTTTATTTATTAATGGTTAAAAATTATAACAGATAATTAACAAAAGTAGTATTACAGTCTATTAAAAATATTCATGAGCATATTAAAAATTTAATTTTACAATCGATTTAACATATTTGCAAAATCCACACTGATAAAAGTTCATCATGAAAATATTCCTTTACTGTCATAACTCGGAAAATTACTTATTCTATGAAACAAATCTCACAACACTAAAGTTTAAGCATATCGAATGCAATTAAAATATATTATTGCACCTTGTTTTTATGATACTCTTATTATATTTAGAACTATGAACACCAGTTAAGACACTGTTTTAGAACACTTTTGGTAGATAACTTGTTGAAGCAAAATTAATGATTTTTGAATAACTTTCACCGACCAATTTTCTTCTAAAGAGAATTGTCTTTTCAAAAACATTCACCCAGAAAAAAAAATCTTTCTCCATATTATAACAAACAATTTGAGCAATCGTACAATGAATATCTTCCGTCACAATGAATATTACTGTGATGCAGGCAAACACATATTTTATTAAATTTTATTACAAAAATACAAGTTATAACACCTATATTTCTCCAATTAAAAAAGCTGCAAATCGTATTTTAATAAGATGTAAATTAGTAGCCGCCTGTGATCAGTCCGTGCGAATTTGACCGTTTAACATACACACAAATATTTTAAATAGTACAATAAACAATTACACCAAAAATAAATAAATTTTTTTTAAACAAATTAAATAGCGTTTCAATGTAAACAAAACAATTACTAAACACTATACTGAACACGTTACGTAAACAAACTTTTGCCCAATGCACAGTCACGATCGAACAGGTTTTTTGCTTTCACAGGGGATGCGTATCGTAACATTACTCTTATGATACAGGAATAAGAATTATTTTACTATTTGCCTGTAATACAGAAATAATTGTGCCCTAGCGAATTTTTGGTGAAAATACATTGTTAGAAATTACAAACCACTTAAAACTATTCCTGTGAATAAACTACTGAATTTTGTTAATTGATCTTTGGCGTACGATTGAAAAACACCATTTAGAATATGGGGGTTCATTTAATGTCGCACGGTCAAATCCACTTTCTGTAATTAATATTAGTATGTATATAAATCTCTAGTACATATAATATATATATATTTTTTCAGGAAGACACATAAAATTTATAAATTTTAAGAAACAATTTTTTTAAATATATTGCCAAAATACATATAACACTCTGCATAAAGTAATTATAAACCAACATTGCTCTGAAGGTAAGACAATATTTTAGAATAATATAAAATTTTTGTGTGTATATATATATATATATATATATATATATATATATATATATATATATATTTATATATGTACATATGAACTTCATAATAACTTTATAGAGTACATAAACCGTAGTTGACATGTTCTGTAAGTTTTTGTCAACAGTTTCAATAAATTTGACTAAATGGTACAGAAGCAAAAAGCATACAAAACAGAAAGCAATAAAATACATTGCTTAATAAATTACGTCATACTAAACCATTATCATAAAGTGATTAAATGTCAAAAATATCTCACATTTTATCATTTTAAATCTACACCCCGATTACAGTTTTCACATGTAACAAAAGTTCTTGTATGCTATATCTGAACACTACGTTAAAAATCTATAAATTATATAAATGGTCTTTCTAATAAAGTTTAAAATGGACAGTTCTGCACTTATCAGTCATTTCTGTTTCTATTTGCAAAGTATCAACTAATTACTTTAAAACACATTTAATTCACAGCAATTGTAAAAATGTCATTTACAATCAATTTGTGTATTTATAAATTACAACTTTACAATATAACAAAAATATTTATTTTTGATCTCCAAGAACTTTTCTTTAGATTTACGTACTAAATAAAACGAAATTTAATCTTTGAAATGCTCTGTCTCAATAAACAAATAACAACTAGTAGACTTAGCTACAACCCGAAAAATGTAAATGGCTGACAAAATTGAATGCGAAGACGTTTAATAAAAAACAAGAAACAATGAAAATTTATTGAGCTAATGCAGAGCAAGAATACAAATAAGCAGGTAAATAAACGGCCTAACATGATAACTTCATTATTTAGATCTAGCTTTTGTATATTGAATTATTTAAAATAATTTATATCTTCACTTGTTTCTGCAGAGTATATGACCAAAATAAGCATAAACCTTCTCAAAATGGTTCGAATGGTTAAAATATTGTGCCAAGTTTTGCAGTACTTTATAAATAACTATACTGGTAGACACACCATTATTAGAATGATAGATTAATGTGTAACTATCCACTGCTTGCCTAGGTCTTTCTTTTTTATGCGCCACCACACACGGTTCTCCTTCACTTGTCAGATCTTCGGCACCTATATGTCAATATCACCTGCCCATTGTGACTTCAGTTTGCTGGTGTTAAGTGCTATGTCAACTACTTTGGTTCTAATATGGACTTACTCATTTCAGATTTTAGCCTACAGAGACTAATCAGCCATAAACGGGATAGGAATTATTTACTACCCTTTAGTAAAGAATTTTTTAATATACATGAGAAAACAGTCATCTTAATTTTACTTCACACAATTAATTCTATGAATAAGGCTAAATTTACTAAATTATCAAGACATATTTAAATAATCTATAAAATCAGCCATAACGTCCACCGTTTTAGCTGTCTTTACATAAAGTGTAATAAGGCACCATTTTAAAGGAAGTAGCTGTCAGAATAAAGATTTAAATTTGATACAACATGTTGACGTCTGCTTAAAGGTTAATAATTCCATTATTCATAAAGTAATATGATATTAGGTTGTCCGGGAAGTATATGTCGAGTAGCATGATTTCGAGCGACGTGGACGAACAAGCGTGGACATGTTCGGTATTACGTCATACATTGTTGTAAGCAACAATCTCTCTTCTTTCATGTCAGTATAAGATTGTCGTCCCTCGAGTACAATCGTGTCACCACAATATGCATTTATGACATCTTATGTTGTTCTTGTTTAGAAAAAGCTATAATTCGATCCAAACAAAAACTGAAATTTGTGAAGTATACAGTGACAATGCAGTTTCGATTGTCACAATTCATAAGGGGTTTAGGAGATTCAAATCTGGAGACTTCGACCTTGAAGACCGAGAGTGCTGTAGAGCAACTGTCACGAAAGGTACGAACCGCATAAAGGTGTACATGGAGGAAAATCCTCACAGTGGGGGCAGAGATATCGCAGATGCATTGGGGATTCCCCGATCGACCGTATATGATCACCTGAAGAAGATCGAATAGGTGAGTCGCTATGACGTTGCATGCCCCACCAGCTGACGGACCAACACAAACAGAACCGGATGTCCACCTGCGATTCGTTCTTTATTCAAAACACCAATGATCCCTTTCTAATTGGTCACCGGGAACAAACCGCAGATCCTTTACGACAATGTGAACCGGAAACATTCTTGATCCTTGGACAGTGACGAAGCCAGATCTGCACCGGAAGACGATCCTCCTGTCTATGTGGTGGGACTGAAAAGGTGTGTTGCACTACAAACTCCAACAAACTACAACAAGTACTGTGCCCGACTCGAAGATTTGAAGGCGGCCATTGTGGAGAAGCGGCCAGAACTGCATAACAGACAGGGGATTGTCTTCCACCACGACAACGCGCAGCCGCACACATCTTCGGCCACCCGGGACAAGTTGTTATAGTTAGATTGAGATGTCCTACTGCACCTGCATATTCTCCTGATATTACCCCTTCAGATTACTACCTTTGCCTCTCCTTGAAAAATTCCCTTGCCGATAAAAAAGTCCATTTCCTGACGGATGTCAAAAACTACCTAGATCTTTTTTCACCTCTCAACCAGCTGAGTTATGGAAAACTGGTATTATATCTCTTCTATCTAGATGGGCAAAGGTCAGTGAACAGAATGAAACGTATCTACTTCATTTGTGAAAATTTGTCCTCTTTTTGTGACGCGAAAAACGTATACTGACTTCCCAGACAGCCTAATGTTCTATTAAGGCTGTTTGTCTATTCTTAGACATAAATAAAAAAATAGTAACTGCTACAAAAGATAAAGTTGTTTACACCAACTAAAGATAACTGTTATCAACCACATCTCATGGGCGTAACACGTTTTTCAACTAGAGATGAGAGTAACTTTGTTTAAACAAATTATAAATATTCATTGTGTTTATTGAGCTTATATAAAATGATATCATTTGACGTTACAAAAATTAGTTTTTTGCATTAATTTAGTAATTTTTCATTTGCTTTATTCCACTGCTTACTTTTACTTTATTAATGAAAAGTCTTAAAAATAAATATTTATAATTTCTTTTTAAAGAGTGTTGTCCTGATATTAAAGATTTTCATTTTGATACTCAATCATATAGACCTATATCCATTAGCTTCAATCCCTAAATTTATTTCTTTTAAGCATTTTGTAATTTAATATTTTGTAATTAAAGTATATTACATCAAATAACTACTTACTTAATTCGATATATCGTAAAGATATGATGGAGTTTACCGGTTTATTTTTATATACAAAATTTATTAAGGCTTTTATGGATACATACAAGATATGTGTGTGTGTGTATATGTATATAAAACCATTCTGAAAAAGGTTACCTATATAATTGGAATTGTACATAATCATTGCAAAGCTTATATAATTTGTAACTATTTACATATCAGTCCATCTGTAAAATTATACTTACAGAAATACAATTCATCAAAGTTAACTGTAACATTGAAATGACAATGAAGTTCAATAACATCAACATTTTCTTTAAAAACAAACATTTCTATCTACCCATATGCGTACAGAAGTGCATGAGTGCAAAATAAGCTACGCCTACACCAAGAAAAGATGTACCACCAGTGCATTTACAAAGCAACTTCTTTTACTACAAATCTACAATTCTACAGCTCTACAAGCGCACCAACACCTACATCCCGGCGATTGACCAATATTGACAATATTTACCGATGCGTCACACTCTTGGGGTCCATGTAGCCTGCATCTCCTAAACTCTTCAGTACGACACGACCCTTGGGCGTGATAGAGATCCACGTTATAGAACCGTGGTTAAGTGATATCCGAAGCCAGCCTTCTGGTGGAAACTGCAATGCTCTGGAATGACGTTATAAATAATACATACATATTTGTCAACCAGACTTTTTGAAATTAGTTATTCTGAAGTTTATTCGATCGACAATGTAAATTTTTTAGGCATAGTTCAAATCAAATTCCGTGAAAAGTTTAAACTTATTGTATGCTTACCATGCTTATTGTCACTGGCTGAGAACTACTGGACTGGATAATACTATTTAATTTTTTTCGTACAATTTGTACTATATAAAGCCTATATCAAAAGGTAATTAAAACCTAAGTGATTTTGCTTAATTTTTACACCTTCTACAAAAATCACCCGACACTCTGTAAGACAACACAAGCAGATATGTAAAGAAAACCACATTTTATAATAAAATCGGTCAATTGCTAGCTATACTTGCATAATTAGTGTTCTTTGCCATCAACGCCCCTACTTAAATTCTCAATAGTAATGTACTCCGATTACGTGAAGGATTTTAGCTTTAGATACCTCGCTGATATCCATGCAGTAAAAACCAATCCAAAGACGACAGCAGTGTTGCAAATAATCAGAATGTGTACTAATTAAAAAAAATGTTGAAAAAGCTAAGAACAAAGTTGTTATATTTCTCGCAATGTTTCTTACATTGTGAGAAATATATTGTCAAAAATTTTCCTCTAAAACAAAATGGTTCAACATTATTAAATAGTTTCGGACAATCAAATTGTTTATAACAATCACACTAGCATTTTTCAATCCTTTAAGGGGCAGTAATTTTCAAGGGTTTTCCCAAAAAATAGTCAAACAAATTCATAAAAGGAATACCTCGTATATATATTACTGAATTCGTGCTTTAATAAGTTTTCATTTGAGACCCTACACGATTGATTGGAATTTTTCTTTTATTTGCCAATTTATCCCTCGAAATTAACTCTCCGAATCGAATTGAACTTTTTATACTTTACTTCTATATTAAATGTCAAATTTTTATGTCAAATAGTTTCAGGGAAATTGCCTGTGACAAACAGATGGAAGACTACATAAGTGCTTGATTACATAAGTGTTATGTTTGGCAATTTTGCCATGGAGCACTAAAAATGATGTATTTATTTTTACTCATCGGAAATTTAATCCTCTTTAAAATAATCCTCATTCAGTGTAACATCTTGATACACGAATACAGTGATATTTTTGTCCATTCGAAAAATATGAGGTCTCTGAGTGAAGACGGCTTAAAGGGATGATTCACCTTTCCGAGATTTAGAAGCCACTCATAAAGCTGTTTTCCTCCGAACCGACTTCCTCGTGTGGTGTCACAACATCACAACTGTTTCTGCCCTGTTTTCCCAAGCAATATAGAGAATTCAACAGCCACTCATCATTCCCTTGTTTCAGTCATAACAAAAAATGAGAATCACGCAAAAGGCGCTTCAGAAATAAATTCACCTTGAGGCAGTACCACTTTTCTCAGTGATGTTAATTGATACACTAATGCAAAAGAATCCCAACTAGAGCGATCGTTATTTAGCATATTCAGATAAAACAATATGTACTACATTTTACCGCTTATAAGATATGGTACAAAAATCAATGATAACTTTAAGTAGAATAACACAAATAGTGGTTTTGTCTAATCACCAAACTTGAATGTCAAGTTCGGACATAATTTGGATTGTATTATTTCAGGCACTATGCTAATTTCAACAAAGTTTGTGCTTAAAAGAAACTTGTGGAAGATTAACTAATCTTCCACATGTTTCTTCAGTGTTCAAGTGTTAAAAAGTTACAATTTAAATACATTACAAATAAGGTTCACATAACATTATATTAAAACAAAATTAAAAATATGACAGCAGATAGTTGTGTGGTTTTGTATATCATTTTTAAAATATTATTTTCACTGACTTACCTACAAACAAAATATCGTATGACATTAGCATGGCACACTAGCACAGTGTAAGAGTCGTTCTTCTGATCGGGACTTGCTCTGTGGAAGAACTTTCTAAATGCAGCCTCAATTCTTGCATTATCTCTGAAGAACTGCTGCGGAAGGGAATGTTAAATTACTTAGCAGCTGTAGATCGATTCATAAGCAAGTGACAAAGTAATTGCGTGGGTGTGATTTATAACTTGGGACCATCCATAAAATACATCATGCAAAATCAAGAAATTTTGAACCCCTCTCCTACTGCTTGTCACACTTCGTCACATTTTTTAGACTCTCCCAGCTATAATTACACCACAATACCAGAAATTCCCTCCTACCTACTTTTTTAAAAATTATAAATTGCATGAATTTAATGCCAAGATTAATATTTATAATATAGTATTTATTTATAAGCCATCAATAGGTCCCTTGCCATGTCCAACCTCCCTAAAATTCCATGTCGCAATTCGTAGCCTCGTTAATATATATTTGTATCACTGCGTGAAGTATAATATAAACAAATAAAATGGCTTTTTATTTTTATTTTGTGCTCTTGGTCCATTACTCAAAACATGCATTGCATCCATAGGATATGACAAACATATTTGATCAAGAATTTTCTGCATGTTGGCAAAAATGAGACATTGATTAATAATGTGCTACAACAAGATTTGCAAATGTCACCACCTCCACACCCTATTACAATACAGGAAGTCTGGAGAGTCATTTCTAATCTACATGACAAAAAAGCTCCCGGATATGACCTCATTACCAAAGAAATACTAAAGCAGCTACCTAGAAAAACTATAGTGTTTCTGACTTCACTATTTAACGCCATACTGGGAACCCAGTACTTCCCGACATTATGGAAAGTATCCCGTGTGATTATGGTATACAAGATGGGTAAACCACCCAATGAAGTATCCTCATATAGACCTATAAGTCTTTTGCCAATCCTTTCAAAGGTCTTTGAAAAACTCCTGATGTGCAGAATGCTACCAATCCTGGATAATGCAAGAGTCATCCCGGACCACCAATTCGGTTTTAGACAAGACCACTCTGCCACTAAACAAGTCCACAGAGTCTGTGGTAAAATAAGAAAATGCTTGGAAGAAAAACTGTATTGCTCCTAGCGATACTAGCAGGCCATGCTGACCCTGCCATGGCATCACACATGCTACAAGAGGGCCTTGATGAAATAACCACGTGGCTACGGAGATGGCGGATACAGGCGAATGCAAGCAAATCTGTCCATGTTACGTTCACACTACGTAAAGGTAACTGTCCTGAAGTTCATCTTGAGAATACCACACTACCTCACCAAGATAATGTAAGATACCTGGGTATCCTATACCTAAATATCCGTTATAAGAACCTACACTGGATCATGGGAAGAAACAGCAAACTGAGTATTGACAACAAACTTTTAATATATAAAGCTATCCTAAAGCCAGTGTGGCTTTATGGAATTCAACTCTGGGGTAGCACTTGTAAATCAAACATAAGCATAATACAGAGGATGCAGAATGCTATCTTGCGCTCAGTTAGTGGTGTTCCTTGGTTTGTCACAAACGCTGAAATACATAAAGAACTGAAAATGAAATCCAAAAATTAACCAAAAAATACCATGAGAGACTGGAAAACCATCCTAAGAAGCTGGCTACAGAGCTAAAAACTAGAAATTATACAAAGAGGTTAAAAAGAAAAGACATCTTATAGCCCTGTGGGGATCAGTAAAGACTACGGAGTAGATGACTCACTGCAGTCACGCTCGACCTGTCAATGGATTCACTCAAAACATCCGCTTATAGTATGACTACTGATTGCAGATTGTTAAAAGAAAAAGAAAAAAAAAATGTTGGCAAAAACTGCACAAGCATCATGTCACAAACAACCAAAAACATGGAAAAAGATTTACTCTTGGGTATCAGGGCACTTGTAGTAAAATGCGCCGGTATGTAGACTTATCTGCTACCTCGACGCTCTGAAATGTACTGCTTGTATTTTAATGGAATATTTGCAACAGTAATTTTCGGAAAATTCCACTCATGAAAATTTCTCCTCCTTTAAATTTGGTCTTTATTGAGGTAGTAGCCGGATATTGATGAGGACACATACCTCATCAATATTGGTGTACCAAAAATTTATCTAAAACTTAAAGGAACTTAAATACCAAAGTTTTTTTCTATATATTCACTTCAGCTTTTACAGTTCTGCGTATTTCTTTTTCCTTGCCATGTATCAATCTGTTTTCCCTTTTTACTGTCCGTAATTTGTATGTAGCGGTTACAACACCTGTAGCAACTAACAACTGAGTCAATATGACAGATTATTACCTTGTTTACGCCCAGTGGTATTTGGAAAAATTTTATAAATCATGACTGATGCGACACATATCTATGGGAGGAACAAATAAATTGATCACACACTATTATGTACAAATAGATGAAGAACCTGTATAGCTATCAACATTGTTTTTTATTTAAGTATGAAATTTATTGTAGTTAATATTGGTATAGCTTTTTACGTATTTATTATAAGGAAAAAAGCCAATATAATTTTTTTCTAACAAAGTCAGCGTAATCACACCCAGGGTTTTTGATGACTTAGCACTCAATAAAAAATTTACTATTTATTTAATAATTATATATATATATATATATATATATACACATTTATATATATAATTTATAAATAATTCACCTATATTTTACTAACACAAATCACAATCCCTGTACTTAAGCACTACAACTTAAAACTGAGTATTATCCAAAATTAAGTTATTGTTATTAAAAGAACGTAAAATAAAATTTATCAATCTACATAATGTGACGTTACTCTAGTGCTCTCTCATTTTTTCATCTCATTTTGTAACCTTGACTATAGCCCCCTCGCCCATTATTGCATATGTATTTTATGGCCGGCCTTTGATCTAATTTTAAAAATAGCTTCCTTTCAGTAAAAGAAAAATTCACGAGAGCTACAAGACAAGATGAGAATGGTTAATGCATGGTATTGCTTTTATGGATTTAAGAAAAATATATTGAAAATGGAAACTGCGAAAGAGTTTGTTTGATCATTAAAGTTAATTATATCAAAATTTAAGCTGTGTTTTATATTATGAAGAACTAGTCTAATTAAATTTATGACATGACATTTCCCTGGCCTAATTTGTCACTACCTTGTAACTACATATCACACCCTGAACGGTCTCCTTTCTCTAGTACATGTAAAATACTGAAAATGTACAATACACTGACCTGCATAGAATTGACATTTATATTATATATATTTCTACTTTACTACATTCAAATTTAGAAATTAACTAATTTTCTGTTCTATCATTACTGCTTAATGAGGTTCCCATTCAGTAAATAAAAATTTAAACCAAACATTGAACCTTAGGCTCCGGCTTCCAATGTCCAACGGGTGGTTCAGGCGGTATAGGCGCTCCCTCCTCCAACAGTGAGCAGTTTTGAACCTCCAGTGTCTCTGGAAGACACTTGGCTATAAGCTCTCCAGTTTCCTGGGCTCTAGTCATGGTGGAACGCACCAGTAGGTCGAATGTAATATCAAGAGAAGCCAAACGTTGGCCAGTCATCTCTGCTTGTTTGCGACCTGAGAGTTAAATTTGCATTATAAAGAAATAGCATTGTGAGCCAGCTCCTTCCATTTTGTTGTCATACCCAACCAGAAAAGATGGTTAACAAAATGTTAAGTGAATCAACCAATATTTGGACTCATTATCAGCAGGCTGTGATACTTAAACATGCAAATGCAGCAGCTATAAATTAAATGCACGCTTTTGTTTGTGGTTTTACCAGTAAGACAAACTTTGAAGATATCAGATTTAAAGATCTACAGCTATAGAATTATTGCAATGTAATTCTAAAACTGTAGATCGGCAGAATGTGAACGACAGAATTAAATGCCTGTTGTGCTCTTTGAGCGGGACTTAGGTGATATCTGCACAGTCCAGTGATGGGTAGCAGCATCACTAATGCAAAAAATGTAATTTCCAAACCGTCTACCCAGTGTGGCAATTTTGGGTATTACCTCCAATGATATATGCTTTGAGAGAGACTTAAGTCGAGCAGTGGATGGGCACAAGCTGTAGATAATGATTATGTTTGTAAAGATATTGAGGTTCCACTTGCCACTCGCAACGCTCGCACCCACGATAGTGATCCTTCTCTTTCCACTAGCTTGTCAGCATTGGAACAGTCCAAGTGGAATGGGCACTTCAGTAATTATAAAAGTATAATTTTATTTCTATAGCAATTTGACAATTGTTTGCACGTTTTGCATTTTCTGGTAACCTTTACTTTTATTAGCTACTTCTCAGAGCTGCATAAAATTATTCTCTCCATCTCCATGTTTAATCTTCAAAGATGATAAAATTTACGTAAACTTCATATATCAATGTGCCAAAGTCAAATTGACAGTAGAACAACCACAACAACCCAAGTCGATATGTGGGTTGGCTTGGGCTGGAAGAAATAGTGAAAAATAACACCATCAATGACATTTTGATCATGATCACAATGACCGTGGTCTCTAAGTGGAATGATACAATGTGCATTTTGAACATTGCGATCGACTACTGAGACGTACCCATCGAGATATATTCTTCATATTTATGTATAATACATAATTATGTGCCACAGCTAAATATTCATCATGACTTCGTCTCTTATTATTAGCTAGAGAAGATTAAGTTTAAGGTTTTTTATATCATCTAAGCAATTTAAATTTTTATTTAATATTAATGTTTCAAGGTAACATTTTTGGTGCCAATCCAGTTAAAATACTCGAACTTATGACATTAGTAACATGAAAAACTGCAATGTATATAAATAACAAAAAGTAAATACCAAAAAATTATTTATATGTAAAGTGAGCTCACTTCAAAGAAAGTTGTAGTACAATGTTTTTTTGTGGTCAGGCCACTTATGGAAGTATTAAACATTCTCAACGTTGCTTAATGCCATTTTTATTTGAAAAATTTAAAATAATCCCTGTATTACGACTAATTACTGTAAACACAAATTTTATCATTACTAACACAGAATAATTCTCAACATAAAAAAAGTTGAATACACAATTTCAAGGAATTCATTACAAAAAAACTTTCTAAAAGCAGTATCTATAACCAAAATTAGCATTATATAAAAATTTGCTATATCGGAGCGAATTTCTTAGGAAACTGTATTCTATCTTCAAGGGACACAGGTGTTAGGTTGCTATTACCGGGAAGTCTTTATAAACAAAGGCGTTATAAAAGAAATCCACTGAATGCTAGCATCTTTAAGGAAGGCTATCAAACCTTTTTTCATATTGAAATTGTCACCTCCCAGCTTCTCATAGATACACTACGCGGTGAATAAAGATGTTTCAGTTTTCTTTATGCCCATAATGCTCTCACTCTACTCTTCGAGGTGCCGCCCTACTGACTTCAATAACGTTTCACTTTTCCTTACACTCTATTTTCTAAACAATGCAAACCTATACGAAAATAAAAAAGTTACGCACATTACCTATGAATTAACGAAGTGAGATGCCAAAACAAATTTAATTGAGACTCACCTAATTCTGTAAGAACATGTTGTTTGTCCGAGTTGCCATCTAGGTTATACTGCCCGTGCCGAATGAGAAATATGTGTCGGATGGCTTTGGACTTCGCTTTGGACAGTTGTGTATTGTAACGATTATCATCTTCTGGCGTTCCATTGGTCGGTTTGACAATCGACTTCGGTTCCCGACTGTATGAAAAACAAAAGTATAGAATAAACATTTAAATGACCAGTAAAATTTTGTTTCTTTGTTTTTAGGGAATTACGCAAAACCTAATAATCCAATTGACTTATACTCTCTGCAATACGATAGCGTATAGTTTCTAGGCAATATATATATATATATATCCATATGTTCAATCATTTTTGAGATATAGTTAATAATGTCACGCAGCCAGTAAAACAGTTGCCGGTCTGGGAACTCTTGTGACGAACACTGGCAAAACTATTACAGATACTATGTAAGGGAGAATTATAGGTCTTCAAAAATTCGAAAGAAAAGTCTGTTACAATATTTATTTATCTTTTATTCTATTATATATAAGTGTATGGAACAGATGTGTCGGAGTTTGGATCAATTTATTGATCCTCATTAAAATCAATATCACGGCCGTTTAAGTGTTTTTAATAATATTGATAAAAATTGACCCTTTACTCCTGTCAATTATTACAATAATATACTGTAATATACTGTCATTAGTAGTTTACGAAAAATTAAAAGGTTTTTGGAAGTATACAAAAATAAAAATAAGATTTTGATGACGTTTAATGTGAAATATTCATGGATGGTGGACGGAGAGAGGAAGGAAAAGGAGCACATTGGTGCACAGGAATATTATAAATGTGTGTAAATGACATAGCAAAATTATTTAATTTTTTTTAATTAAAGTTACGTTCAGGAAAGAAAAAATATGTTTGAAAAAACATAGACTGAATAACTTAATTATACATCTACGAAGCCAGACTGCTTTGTCTAAAAATTGTCCTGTCTCTCCTGTACAATTTGGATTATTTAAGAAATAAAAAATTGTTTAAATTAAAAGATTTTCGAATTATTTTGATGACATTTAGTGTGATGTATTCACGCACGAAGAGGGGAAACTGAGGGGGAAAACAGGCACACTTGTTGCCGGAATGTTACGAGTACATTACTATATTTTTTTAACGTAATATAAAGCCCGAGACAATGTCTTGATGATGTATAAAAATTATTTTTTAAAAATGTTTTTGGGGGTTTATAAACATTTATAAAGAAGAAAGCAACCGATTTTGAAGGGACTATTAATAATGTATCGTTAAAGGTACCAGAATTAAAATTTTATCACACTATGGCCGGCAGATGTAATATCCTTTTATTTAAATTTCTTTTTTTTTGTATTACTTCAAATCTTAGAAAGAACTGATGTTGAGCAACTGAAAAATCTCAATCGGGATCGCTATCTACAAACAAATTCACCCAAGCTATGTCCCAGCTAAAAAGCAAGTATACATATTGTACCTTCAGACCTAAAAAACTGAATTCAAAAAATGAGAAACTGGGCTAAAGACATCAAAAAACTCAAGAAAGTATTCTCCATGACATGGAGATTATACTATAGCGGTAAATATGTAAGTACATATCTTGCTCTCTTACACCAATCTACCTCTCATGCCAATTATTTACAAGACCTGTTCAATGTTGAAATTTTCACACCTTCATTGTGAAGTTGCATACATATGGAAAGAATAAATACTTTGTTGAACATTAAACACCGATATAAAAATAACAGCAGAAACTGCTCATACTGTTAACACAAATTCAAGCTTCGTTACAAATATTATTACCAGCTTCACTTTAACATAATTGATTTTTATTTTAATGTAAAAAATTTATAAGATATCTATACCATCATTAATCTCTACCGGTACCAATAATTGCCAACTATTGGTACTCGTAGAGGTGTAGAGTTCTCAACTGCTGGTACTGATAATAATTATATAAACTAGGTGCTGTTCAAAATAATGTTCAGATGATGTATAAATTGTTATCTATCTTATTAAAAAAAGTTGTTTATTATGGTACAAGTTTTTTTGAACATAACGTTAGCTTAAGTAATTACCTATAATACAGAGTTGCTACAGGATGTATTACCATACATTTCCTTTTTTTCTCTATTAGTTTTTCTTATTCAATATTTTCTTTTATTATTTTTTTCTTTCATTCAACTTTCTCTTTTCATCTTTGAATTATCTCAACTGTTGTTCTATTTTCTCTTTTTTCTTCTTCTCTTCTTCGACCATACTCTCTCTTTTTTTCTCTAGATGCACTAAATATATTTTTCACAAACGTGGAACAGCAGTTACTAATGATTTATTTATTGTAAAATGCTGAGCCAACCATATTTTTTTCATTATATTGTGATACCAGAGATTCCTCTAAAAGGTTTCTCACCAAACAGATTTCATTCACTGGAAAATCACTCACAACCCTCACGTTGTTGTGTTACAAAGTCAAGCATACAATTCAAGAATAATGGAACATAGGTCCGTAATTTGTATCATGGATCGTAGGTCGTAATATATTTTACCAGCCGCAATAAGCAGATGATGGAAATCATCAAGAGCTATATCCTATTAATCTTTCTCAATTTTAATTTTTTTGCTTCTCTCTTTTCGCAGTTTGATCTATGTTAGTTAATTGCTGATACTATTCTTGTCACAGGAGGTCTGACCCTTAGCCTGTGATTTTGTTGCTATTGTGTAACGCTTCCAAAACTGCATCAATCTGCTACAGACCAATTGGGATTGAAAACAAGTTATCTTTATATCAAATCTGACCTATTGATCTCTTCGAGTGAATAAGTGTCTGCTTTTTTTCAATACTTATCTAATCAGAACGATCAACAACACTTTAAACTCGCTTTTGAACAACTGTCGATCTTCATTTAGCACCTTTCAATTTTCAATTATTTAGTATCATAAGCAATACGAGTACCAATGTTCTCAGTCGTCGTCAAATTCTCATTATCTTTCGAATTGAAATGAATAATATCAGTGAAAATGGTTTGTCACTCTGAAATTTCTACATGAAAGATTTGCACTCTGATGTAAAAGTTCAAAGCTGCTAATTGTGCAAAAAAAAAAATACAATCAGCAAAGGATATTTCATTGTAGCCTTTGGTATGTGCAAACTGTGATCGTTGGGTACTGATTTATTTACAATGACTATTATCATTGTAATTAACTATATACAGTGGATTACATTTATAATGCCTTTGGTTATAAAGACTTTCTGGTAATAGCAACGAAACACCTGTGTCTCTTGAATTTAAAATATAATATCCTAGGAAATTTGCTCCAGTATAACAACTCTTTACATAGCGCCGATTTTGGTTATTGCGACTCCTTTTAGGAAGTTTTTTATAACAAATTCCTAGAAATCGTATGCAAATATAGTGCCCTTTTGAAATTCAATCCGCACCAACACAAAAGCTCAGGATGTTATCTTTTATTTACATTCACAAATGGTCAGGGCTTGTTAATGCTAAACTTTTGTTTGTTAACTGCTGTTATCTTTTGTTTTGATGATTGCTGGTAGGTAGGTTAGTTAGGGTTGGAAGTTAGTACTACAGACCAGTTACAAATAAGCATTGTTTGTGTTAACTGTGGTATGTCTTGTCGAGTAGAAAATATGACACCTACAACTAGCCAAAGACCTATTCATTGTTAAAGAAAAAATGACAATAATTTCGAGACTTAACAATGATGAAAATAATATTGATTTGTGCAAAAAATTCAATGTATCAAATTATCTTTAAAGAACAGAACATTCACTGGAATAATAAACTTTCTCAATCTATGCAATAATGTATAATGTACCTGCCTGTGTTACAATTATAATAAATGTATAATAAATATGTTGTGTATGTAAATACATAGATTTCTATATTCACATATGACATGTGGATAAAGCATCGTAATTTAAAGGTCTCTTAGTCGTCCTTATAACTGAAATTCGCTGTAATAGTAATTTTGTCGTAAATTTTGCCAATGCCCAAGAAAAAGGCCATTCTGAATCCAACTCACCAGTACTAAGTAAAACTCCAGATCTGTTTTTGAATACACAAGATGAAATTAAGTACCTTAAATTTTATGGTTACAAAATAAATTTAATAGGCTGTAGATATTTATAAGAAACTGTCAGATACTAAATTTCGCCCAGTCAGTCCATTTGCTTAAGAGTTAGACAGCGCGGTAAACATATAAACATTTTTGAACTTTTCATCATTCCAATCTAAACCTCCATTCATTCCAATCAAGTGCTAAATTCATTCCAATTAAAATCTCAACTTTGATTTTTTGAGCGAATACATTACTTAACATCGCACAAAAGTAAAAATGCAAGAGTGAAGATATGAAAAGTGCAAAGAAATGCAAACAACACTGTTGATATTATTGATTTATTGTATAAAAAGCAAAGTACAATTTAAGTGTATAAACGTACAAATGGTATTTTTCCACTTCCTTATATTACTGCCAAGTGTCACAACTAATGTCAGAATTGTTAACGTCAAAAGACCAGTGCTTAGCCAGTCTATGGTATACACATCAGTCAGAAAACACATTAAACATATGAGGTCTAGGCTAAATACTAAGTCTTCATACACAATACTATTTTATTGCAGAAACTTTTACTTGATATATTTTAGTGATGGAAACTAATTCTATATTTTTATAGTTATAGTAGACATTAAACTATTTTTTCTAGCATGCTATATTAAATGCTATGCTTTATTTTATGCTATTTCGTGTTTACACTATATCATACTTCTATCCAACAAAATAATTCTGTGATACACTTTTTAAGTTACAAGTACTGTTTACATTTATAAGTGGGAGAGCTTAGTGCCAGTGTTGTAGTATTTGAAATATTCACAAAGTATTATTTATTACTAAGGAAGTAAGGGGGCGCTATACTCTTGAAATGTCTGTAATTATTCAAAGAACCAAATTTTTAGGAGCAAACACTTGAAGCTAACGATTACAGATTATACCAAATTTCAATTATCAAAAAATACATGAAGAATAACTTATGCGATCACATCAGAGGATGCAATTATTAGTTCAACGTTTTACGCAACAATAACCTCAATGAATTTCCTTCACACCTTAGAGACTTAGGGCTGACAGAATAAAAATTAATATTAGAATACTTGTAGGAGTTAGTATAACACGTCTCAAAATGTTAATCTTATTCTGGGATATTTGAAGTCCATTTAGTTATCAAATTAACAATTATTATTAAATTATGTTATGCATTTATTTTGTAAATTTACTGACAATTTTACTCAGAATTGCATTAATGAAAATTAACTGAGCTACTTATGATGAAGTTAGTGGGAATTCTTCAAAATAAAAAATTGAATTTTCGAAATAAGTCCAAAATAAAGAGTCAGTGTTTCTTTTCAGTGGCATTTTTTACAAATATAAAAGTAAAATAATCATTAAAAAAGTTCCTTAAGTATTGTTCTATAGAAACATACATAATATGAATGCAATTAAAATTTTAAAAGTTTCCAACGTTATTAAATGTTCACTAAAATAAAGTATAGCAAATAACTTAAAATGCGTAAATCAAAATAAAATAAAAATGTTCAAAAAATCAAATTCTGCTACAATAAAACGAAATATTAATACAATAAATTATTAATTTCGGCACAAATAAGTGAGTGAATCAACGCTGTGCACAACCAGTTATCCATTCTATTCCAAAACCAAATGAACAAAATAGCATGTCATAGTGAACCGTACTATGTTCCTCCACAGATTGGTGAATCCAACGGTAACTTTGTTTACGAAGATGCTTTAGTGGATTGCAAAATTTAATTTTCTAGAAATGTTTCTATGTTTAGCCAATTGTTAGGTCCCGAATAAATTGTTTGTTTGCTGCATTGTTACAATAAAATCAGTAGTGGTGAATCTGAAGGTGATAAAACATTATCTATGGTTTAAGAAAGAGATAACAAATTTTTAATCATAAAGGAGATAATGTTGCTTTGTCTGACTATTATCTAGTTGAACTTCTGTCCATTATTTCTTCATTTGATTTCCTCTATATACAAAGATACACAGTACACCTGATGTAGATAATGTTGCTCTATTTACTTGTACTTTTATTAAAATAGATAGGTTTTCCTTTTTCATCTTTTACATTCACAGTCTTTATGAATATTTAAGAATTTATTATATCATAAATAAATAATTACATTACAAATCACATTTACAAATTTATAGTACTTATGTACTATAAATTTGTAAATACTTGAAGAAAAGAAATTAAATAAAACATTGATTGAAAAAACATATTTTTATTTTACAAGTGTGCTTATGTATTTAAATAATACGTAAAGAACATTAGTATAAAACTGTGGTACTTAACATTTTTGATAAATATTTTCATATTTATTGTAAATATAAATTTAAGATATTTTTGAACGCTTTACCGTATAGGTGCAACAAGGTGATAACACAATAATGTAGAAGAATTTATACCTAATATTGCATTTTCTTACTAAAACAGCTAGTGAAAATTATTTTTAAATTAGTATAATATGTTAGTATTATTATGGGATAATTATTGCACATGAATTAAATTTATACTCTGCAATACATTTTTATTGCATATTGTACTGTTTGTCAAATTTATTATGCAGTTGTTTGTAAGACTTCCTGTTTTACCATGTTTTTACCTGTAATTACCGCCATACTACAACAAGACTACATTTTTTCTTCCTACTAATTCTATTTTTAGTTTCGAGGATAGAAACAAAAGAAAAAATAATGTATTCACCTAAAAAAATCAAAGTTAAAAAAATTACTCCGAAAGCTCTAATAGAGCATAAAATCTCATACTCGAAAAGTATCTGCGTGTATATCTGTACATCTATCACATAGTCTAACACTTAATATTTGAAAATTGTTTATAAATATCTCCAGACATTTTTTTATTCTTTTATTTTTAACCTCAAGGATTTAGGGGAAGTTGTCACGAAAAAATACAAAATCGATTTTGTCAAAGATATCTAACATTTTTTTTCAAACTTTCACATTGTTACTACATTGTCATGTTAACAATACGCCATATAACTTTTTCCTGAGAAAAAATTTGGTTAGGGTAACTCTCAAAAGAGACGTAAATTTGAACATTTGAAGAGTGAGGGTGAGGGACGTGCACGGTGTTGCAATAATCAGTACTTTATAAATCCAATAATAAAATAAAATAAAAAATGTTATGGTGACATTAAAAGAACATAAGTATAAGTAAAGTGGTGGTACTGTTATTTATGATAATTTTCCCATTTAATCTAATTAACAGAAAGTAAAATTAATATATTAAGTATGTACTAAAATTAAACTATATTTTTTCTCTAATAATACCAAATCGGTACATATTTTTACTAACTATTAAATGTATTGGATTTCAAAAACAAACAAAAACTATTTAAATAAAATGTATTCATACTAAAAGCATTCATCTTTTTTATCATCCCTTTGATGTCCATAATGTGAACATATGTTATCAAGACTTTGTTTTTTATTTACAACAAAATCGCTCTTTTATTACTACATGGTTTGTATTGTTCATATATTTATTAATTAAATTTCTGTATAATCATAGGTAGTACACAGGGTTCAAAATTATCAAGGTAAATATGCCTCGTGATAATTATTGTATAATTATCTGATAATTATCAAACAAATATGTATCAATTGATTATTAATTAACTGATGTTATTTATCAATTTTTACGTTAGAAGCAAGTAGTTAGTTACGCAATTAAAAACTTGTAAAATAAAACTTTCAAACAAAAATAGGCAAAAATCAAATAATTTATTAATTAATAGGATTAATGAGTGGAATATCATCCACATCCTTCTCAACTGCATCAACTACTTGTGGATTGTTTGAATATGAAATTCCGACTTAAAAATAAAACTTAAATCCAATTTCAGATTTAAATAAAGAAATACTGATAGTTACAGCAATAACCAATAGAAATGAAGGGCTAACAGTTTGACAAATATGAAATACAACATGGGGTTTCCCCATCACAAATGTTAAGTGGCGCGTGTAATATTTCTATTACTAAAAAATTGAAGAGTGGCAAAAAAAATATTTTCAATTATATTCATCAAGATAATTATCAAACTATTTATATGATAAATACCAAAGATAATTATCGGTGATAAACCTTTATACCATGATTAGTTTTACAGGCACTTAATTATCAGTCTCCTCCATTCAATGTTAATTAAGAACATTCATATTTAATTAAGAACATACATCATAAACATGTTCGAAATTAAAAATGTGTCAAGACACAACGCAATCATTCTTCATTAAAAAAATAAATAAGCAAAAATTTTGAACCAAGGAAAAGAATACAAAAAAAAACAAAAACATGAAGGCAACTTTCCAAACCAAAAATAATAATTTTTGTTGATTCAGAATTCCAAAATTCATCCAAATCTGTTCAGTTGTTACGAAATGATTTATTGTTTATAACAAAACTACAATTTCAAATTATCGCTTGTTTTCTTTTTAAATTCAGTGCCTTTAAATTAATACAAATATAAAAAAAAAGAACAAATTAAAAATATCTTTATTCAGAAATGTTCAAAGAAAGTTTCAGCATTACTGTTATAGTATAGCTACCAAAGAACAAAAATTATTAAAGCTTTATCAAAACAACAAAAAATTATAAAAATATGTTGATTAATTTCAATCTTGCTAAACTAATGAGAAACAGGAATTTTCTTCACAAATTCAATATTTAATTTTTATTATTGTATCAAAAAGGGCAAAATTATGTGCAAATTCATGAAAATAAAATACTCTACAATAAAATTTATAACTTTTTATATATTCGTGACTTTTTATAAAAATAAAATTTTCTTTTCTCTTTATAATTTATATACAATTTATAGAAGTCTACTACTCTGTAACTAAGCCAAAAAGGCCATTTATTCATGGAATAGCCACTACATGTGAAAAAAATGAGTAATAATTTAAAAAAATAATTGGTTATACTTGATACAAAAGGCTGATTTACACATGGTTTAGTTAACAAGTTTGATAAGTTCAATAAGTACTGAAGCTGTATCCAAATGATCTCCAAGGTATTTTAGATTCGAGTACCAAGTTATCGTGCTTTACAGGAATAATCATTAAGTTTGTAATAAAAAATTTTAGATTGACAATCAATTTCGTTATCAACTATGCAAAATCATTAGGGAAACAGTACATATTCTTGAAGAAGCGATGGAGGTAACGCAATAATAATAATAATAATAAAAAAGGAAAATAATAAAGAAAATATGCCGCATTCTGTCAACTTACGCACACACACCACAAGTTGAGTTGTCAGAGTATGGAGACACGCAGGCAGTGTGCACCCTTCA
This sequence comes from Druceiella hillmani, assembly GCA_039881145.1. NCBI lineage: Eukaryota > Metazoa > Arthropoda > Insecta > Lepidoptera > Hepialidae > Druceiella > Druceiella hillmani. The sequence continues at coordinate 34,689,823 of JAYKKI010000009.1, read as the reverse complement.
CACTAACTCACCAAAAAATTGAATGAGATTCTATTATATCTACTTAATTGACAACTTACTACTCTAATGGTAAACTATTGTCCAAACGATGATAAGGAATTAACTTGCCATATTCGCAAGCTAATTTACTACTTAACTAAACAATTTGTAAATCTGGTTTAAGATGACAATCCTAATAACAGTAGTGAACTTTAGTTCAATGGTCAAATCAAATTGATGGCACAAAACAAATTTTAAGTATATTTGTAGGCATTTTGACCTCCGTTTTTGAAAAAAAGAGATTTTTCAAATATAACAATCATGCACCTTCTAAAAATTAACTCCATTCATAGTTTACAAGGTACGTGCTATTTTGTTTAGTGTAAACAGTTTTAAACTTCATTTTGAAATATAAGAATAAGAAATTTCTCATGAAACTAATGGACACATTTAAAAAATTTCATATGCGCTTAATGACTTCATATTCATAGATATTGACATTAATCTGAACGCAAAATATCAAAAACTTCAGTTAATGACTATGCAAAGCTGATGTTTAATTATGTTTTGTGTTGGAAAAATTTAAGATTAAATTAACAGTATATGCAGATCCAAAAACTGAACAAACTGTTTATTGTTACATCGTGATAAGATAACATTTAATAGAATTATGGGCATGTTAGATCTGCAAGTAAAGATAACTTAATAATGGCCAGTCAGACTATTCTTTGTAATATTGATTCAATAAAATTTAAATTCAATTATAATTTTATTGAATAAATATTAGTATGTTTTTTGAATCAATATTTGTATGTGTAATTAATAACTAATTAAAATTAATCAATTACACATTTTGAAAATATTTATACTAAAGCATGTAAAAACGTATTTGAAGCAAAACTTATGACAGAGTTTAGTTATTTCAACTTAATTAACTTTCTTAAAGATTTTATTTTTTCATTAGATATTTATAGAATTCAACATAAGCTATACATATTATTATAACTTCATATATAAACTTATCAAAGACCATTAATCACGTGTAAATGTTATACAATATATTATACTAGAGGATTTATAACCAAATTGATCGTAATAAATACTCACTGATCCCAATTATCGTCCCACTTAACAGAAGGCACAAATTGTGTAGGGAGTGTTAGGAATGATGGCAAAATTTGTCTCTTTTCTTCTTCTCGTATCGTCTGAAATTGATAACACGCAAGTCCTCCACTAACAACGCCGACGCCAAATACTGCTAATTTCTGAAGTCGACTAAACGCACCCATTTTCATTCATTAATAATATTATTCCTGTTTCTAAAAACGGCGCTAAAATAAAACTTAACCTAACAAACGATCAGCCGTAAACGGCTTTGTTTTTTTTATAAATTCTCTATGCCATATAAATTTGACATATCCCGGTAACGTCATTCGTAAAAATAGACAATATTTCTGTTTTTTTTCGATTTAAAAAAAAACCATACATGAAAACAAGATTACGAAATGTTCATGTGCTTTAGTTCAATTTTACTGCAACCTGCTTTCAAAACAATATGAAAAATTATATGAATAATTTTATATGTTTAATAGAAAATGCAAAGGAACAAAGTATTAAAACTGTTATTTAATAACATTCCGAATATAATGAATAAATTTCCATTCAATCATAAAATAAAATTAATTATTATAGTTGATCTTTATAAAAAAATTATGTGGCAAATATTACTTTTACATTTAAGTTTTATTATTTGTATATATTTAATATAATTATTACATAATTTTGTAAGATTCATTAATTGTATTATATTTTCTTAACTCAATGTTAAGAAAAATTTAATTAATTTCAAAACGAAATTGTAATATTTAACATATTTTTAAAAATTCGGTGAATAAAGGTATATATTAAAAGACATATATATATTGATTATAGGTTGATACAGGTTCGCATCTTTGTTTATGTGTTGACAATAAAATTGTTTTGTAATACTTTTAAAACGAATATTAAATAACATTTTGCAATGAGCACTGTAATCCCAATTTTATTCTGTTCATTTTTTGTGCATCTGCCATCGATTCAAATTGCATCAGTATAAATTGGTTGTGTTTTCAACTGAACAATAATTTTATTTTAATGTAGGTATTATTTAAATAAATTATCAACCAATTAATCTACTAATTTCTTTTTAAGGTAAGGTATTTCGAAAGTCTGATAAACCTTTACCACACCTGTTGACTGCAATCGTAATAATAAACATTTTAAATGTACTATTATTCTATTAAATATTGAAATGTTGTGCTGCATCTCCAATAAAAAGAAAGATACGGAGATCAGGACAAGGGATTGTGAAATACTTTACCACGATATATTATATTGTGGCTAATGGGAAAAAAGTTGCAGTTTGCCAGAAAATGTTTTAAAAAAGGAAGAATTCCTTGCTTAATATCAAATATTTTCCAAACACTGAACTTTCCGTTAAAAATCGGGGTGGAGATTAAAAAAGTTATTTATATACTGATAAAAACCAATCTGTACATTCCTTCATCCAAGAACTATAATGACGTGAAGCTCATTATTGTTGCAGTGACACCGCGGTTCGCGAATATCTCCTCAGTGAGTTGAACATTTGAAAATTATACAAAATGTACAAATCTGACATACCAGGTCCATATGCTAAAGAAGCTGATTTCAGAAATTATTTAACACAAAATATAATTTAGGATTCGGTGGCCCGAGTATGGATGTCCATTCATTCTGCTTAGAGATGGAAGAAAAAAATTGTCAAGGAACAAGATTTGCGGAAAAAAAAATTATATGGTTGAGAAAAAAGTTCATACTCTTCGAGCTAAGGAATTTTATAGTTTACTAGGATGTAAAAATTATTATATATAATTAAATATAGGAGGTACAAGATGGTGTAAAAATTATTTCTTATGATTGCCAAAAAAATATGGCCTTGCCAAAACTGCGCGACCAAATACGCTATTGTAGTAACTAGTTATATTTTTATAATTTTACGGTCATTGAGGGAATCTCTAAAGGGAAACTATTTAAAAAATGTTTTTGCTTATTTATGGACAAAGGTAGTTACGCGAAACATTCAAATACCATTGCATTGCATTTTACTGTCAACTTAACCAATTCCATTTGCCCACTATACGTTTGATTGCTGACGGGTGCGATGGGCAAAATAAAAACTCATTTATAATCACCATATATTGTCAATGGTTATTAAACCATTTAACACCTAGAGCTTATATTTTCCATTACTGGCCATTCGTATTTACCGGTTGACCGGGTATTCGGAAACAGTGAAAAGGAATTTCGCAAATTAGATACAATTGTTAAGTCCCACTCAGTACGAAACGATAGATCATATCAGTTACTACAGATGATATCAGTTAACAATTTTGAAAATAGAAAAAGACTATGTAATTTATGTTAGGAATAAGGCTGCAGAAAAAATTATTAAGTCTCCTGCTCTGCTGCTGGTGAATTAGTTTTTCACATTGTCGAAGATACTTGGTATCTATTCAAGAGATACCAAGCAACAAAATAATGTTGCGATTTTAGAAGAGCTGCATTATGAAACAATAATAGGAAAATATATTATTATGCAAGAAAAACAAGAACATTAAGCATGTTAACACCAAAAGTTATAATAAATGGAGTTCCGTTAAAATAATTGAGAGATTTCCACTATTCTGAAACAAAATAATTAATATCATGGTTTGTGTATATAATAAAATATTTGATTATAATTGTAGTTCTTTCTTTGTTGCACGGCCAATTCACTGCTCAGTAGTGCAAAAATTTAAGAGAAAATTTTCAAAAAAAAAGCAAAGATATGAGTGATCATAATCTGTGTGCAAGGTTATAGATGGAAAATCAATAATTTTTCCTAGTTCTCTTCATTAAAAATAGCTTCATGTAAATTTTTATAATTGATAATTTTTCACTCGATTCAAATATATTCTTCATCCAATGAGACTGTGGCAACTCATTAAGTCAGAAAACATTAAAATTAGTGGGACACGAGAATAGTGGCGATTACAAATGACAAATGGCACTATCTTGAGTCTCAAATACAATGTGAACGTTTCAGCATTCTAAAATTAGTTGTAAATGATAAAGTGGCGATTATTGCAAATGTCAGATGCGCCATCTTGAATCTCAAAAATATTATGAGATTTGAATTCAGCATCCCAAAGTTAATCAGAAACGAAAAAAGTGGTAATTTACTACGAATAACATGTTCCGCTGTCTTGGATTTCAAAAACATTGTGAAATTCGAATTCAGCACCCTAAAATTAATCGAAATCGAAAAATGGAGCGATTTATTGGGAATGACAAATGCTGCCATCTTGAATCTCCAAAACATTGTGTAGTTGAATTTAGCATTCTATAGCAAATTTAAAAATTTTTAAGAAACCCATGGTGGATATAGTCGTTTTACTAAAAAAAATAATAAGACTAAAAAAAATTAAGAACCTATTAATATAATTATAAAACCCAAGAAAATTCATTGGGGCTGCCATTGTCATTTCTGTTCCCAATATCAATTACATTGTAGCAGCATAGAAAAGCTATTTGTTTTTAAAATTTTTTAAAAATGTTTAATGTTGCTTTTTATTTTATACTTTTTCAATTAAAATGTTTACATCTGTCATGGGCTTAATCAAAATTTTAATTTTGCTTTTTATTATTCGTTTTAATAAATAAGCTTTTAAAAAACATTCGCTAAAGGACAAACTTATGTGGCTCTTAGTAGAATACAGTCAGTAGACGACATATTAATAACTGATCTAAATCAAAGAAAACTCTTCAACAATCCGCACAAAAAATAGCATTGCAAGAATTAGAGCACTAGAGAAACATATTACATGGGTCACACATCGACGAAGCCGAAGAAAGGCCACAAAGTAGTTAACCTAGATCAATCAAAAATGTTTATTGCAGCGCACCCTGACGAATTAACAACATGACCTGACTAATAAGTTTCACCGTTAAATCACAAACTTTTTACCACAAACGGTATCAAATTGGTCAAACTGTTTTGGAAGAAAGTGGGAGCATTCGTTTGCAACATAATATTGCAGCGCCCCCCGGTAAGCTAACACCATAACACCTATCTAAGAACAATTGCCGATTAGTCCCAAATATTTTTCAGAAAATCATGTCCAAATTGGTTACACTATTTTGGAGATAAATGGGACCATTCATTTATAAAAAAAATGTTGCAGCCTGGTGAGCTAATACCATAACACCTATTTGAGAACCATCATGGATTAGTCTCAAATATTTTACAGAAAACTGTGTCTAAATTGGTCAAACCATTTTGGAAATAAATAGGAACATTTGTTTGCAACAAAGTGTTTATTGCGACGCCCCCTGGTGAGTAATTACCATAACACCTACTTAAGAACTGTCGCCCATTAGACCCAAATATTTTGCAGAAAACCATATCTAAATCGGTCAAACTGTGTGGGAGATGAACGGGGACATTCGTTTGCAATAAAATGTTTATTGCCTCCTGCTGAGTAATCACCGTAACAACTATCTAAGAACCATTGCCAATGAATTACAAACATGTTACAGAAAACTGTATCAAATCGATCAAACCGTTTTGGAGATAAATGGGAACATTGGATTGCACAACCAAACAAACAACCACTCACCCTAAACGCATATACCTCCTCCGTTCCGTCGTGGGTAAGAATTAGTCGAAACAAATATAGTAGCCACAAATTACAAATGGCAAATGCCGCCATCTTGAATCTAAAATATATTATCAAATTCAAATTCACCACCCTAAAATTAGGAAAAAATTAATATACTTGTAGCGGAGATCTATTGTAAATTCAAAGAAGTACATCTATATTCTGTGATTTCCATATTGATTTTTTTAAAAAATTGTGAAAAAAATTTTCTTCACATGCACCTCACACATTGCTCTAAGAATGTCTATATTTTTCTTTGTTAAATATTTAGTGTATTTATGTCTGATTGCCTGAAATTCAACTTAAGTTTGGGTTCCTTAAAGTTAAATAACACCAAATTTTAACTCATATATTTCACATTTTATTCAGAAAAATATTGATTACACAGATTACACACATATTACATATTTTATAATGTCATTCTATCATATGTTTGAAAACACGCAAGAACTTTTGTTAACACCTTAAATTTTTATGGCGATACAATCAAATAGTGTCGAATTATAATATCTTTCAATTAACTAACATTATGAAAATTCTAGAAATGAAAATAAGGACACTCATTATAATTATTAGTTTATAAAAATAATTTCACAAATAGAGAGTAACATATCTTTTTAGCACACTTCCAACTGCAGAAGCAATGTATTGTGCAGTATTTCAGGATTTTCTCTTTTTTAATGATTCCTGCATCTATTCTTTACACTTTAATCAAAATAATGTACATTAACAAGATGTACAAAACTATACAAAAGCAAGTAACAACTAAAAAAGTTGTCCAAAAATGCAACAGAATATATCCAACAGAAATAAGTTCTAAATATATCCCCCCCCCCACCTAAATAATTCAAATTTAAGTATTTTAGCAAAAAAACTGTAAGATACATCACGGCACGGTGGGTTAAATCAGTTTGAATATAGGTATAGCAAACCATAGATGTTCACAACCTCTTATATATCCGTGTGGATTTAAAGAAATATGTGAGATAATAGAACAGGACAAAAAATTTTTCCATGCAATAAAGAATTAATGGTGTCCCAAATAAGAAATAGAAGGTAATAGCCACTACGCAGCCTGAATACAACAGTATGGGATGATAAGCAAAAGATATAGGTGATGTGACCAAGAAAATAAGGTAACTAAAAGCGAGTTAAAACTTTAATTACACTTAACGATGCAATGCATTAGAAATGTCATGTTGCCATTATGTATCTGATTTTTCAACATAAAAGTATAAAAGAATAAAAATAAAGACAAGATATTTAATAATACTTCCACAATTTTACATTATTTGAAATATATATCATAGCTGAAATATTTAAATACAATTTTATGTTTATGAAAACTGTAATTAATAAGACATCTTTTAAAGTAGTGACAGATTGGAAATACCTAATGCTCCATAAATTCATAAGGCTTTTTAAAAGTTGTGGATTTTAAAAACAAACTTTTTATTTTTGAAACACTAAATATTCTGTTTCTGTTTACTGAGTACTTTTGAAAATTATGATGTCAAAGGTTTGATATTTAGGAAAGGAAAACAAAAAATAATATTTGCATTGTGACATTTCTGTGTCTTGATATCTATACCTAAAATTTTATTGTAATACACATCTGTAACTGAATATATAATAAGCCTTCATACTCGTGACCATAAGATAAATTCAATACTTCTCAACAATGGAAAATTTCCCTGAAATACTGCACAATACTATGGTGAACAATTAAATACAGTGTTGACCTAGACATGTCATATGCAGACCTATACATTGCATTACAGTTATACTTCAAAACTATGTTTCTTAACAGAGATGTAGGTAATAACTTTTTATAACTTTCGTTCATTAAACTCAACTGTCTCTACCTCTAGCTGCTTCTATTACAAAAAATATAATTTTCTTTCAATTTGCTAGGCTTATTACAAGTTAATATTTTATACATTCTTTTAACATTCTTCTGATGGGAAGTTTGTGTAAAATGTTGATGTCACATATTTTCCATATCTAGTCTTCTATATACCGTTAGTGTCCACTGATGGAGGTGAATAAAGATGAATCACATATTGCCATTCTTCACCAGATACATTAAACATTGTACCAAATATTCTGTAAATTCTGAATATCACGCTTTTTTATTCTTATTAAATACAAAAAAATTGCCTAGGCTTCATGCAAATGATGACCATTTTTTAATAATTCAAGGCGCATGTTATATGTAAATGCAAATCTGACAAGAATCTTTAATATAGGTTCAGCTGTTTTGTTAAAGTGATCTGAAAACAAAGACTTAAGTATTATGTGAATAAGCAAAGAATTTGTTGTGTATGTATTTATTTTAAAAATCATAGACAGACACTTCACATTTACATATATGTATATACATATATATATATATATATATATGTGTGTATATATATATAAATACAAACATATGTACCTATATACATACATACATTCCTTGTAATATATTTATTCAAAGTAAGCAAACCCCTAAAAATCACTCTAGTATATTCTGTTTTATCTTGAAGTTATTTCAGTTTTTATATTAAATTTACTGTTTATTTACTTTAAAGTTAGTACATAAGTACATACCCCAATGTTCTTATCCAATCTGTATCAAGATTTTATCAACTTTTTATACATCCGGTCACTCATTTCTCTCAATGGCCATTTTTACATTGGTACGCCTAGCTAGACTGACATCCCACTTTTAATTTGATCAGAAATGTTTCATTAAAATTACACATTTTTTTTGCGTTTTATATGAACGTTATTAAATAATATTTAATAAGTTTAAATCAATAACTCTCAACTTTACCATACAAGACTTCCCATCAGGCTCAATATAGATAAATCTAGACAGCAATTCAAACCATTCCATAATGAACTTGAAAAATATCTACGTTTGAGCAGTTACAAATGAAATATTTCATGTTGAGATCAGTCAATCCAGCAGTTTCTCTTTTTCCTCTAAAGGTTTTAATTTATAACAATGTTTATCAAAACCCTGATTACCATTCTATGTGAAATTATACCATCGTTTTTGTCTACAGTACAATGTAAAATTCTAAAAATTTAAGGTCACTATCCGTGTTTAAATTACAGTGCTAACTAGGTTTGTTAAGTTTAGAAGAGATTGCTTTGCTACTCATTTGATTTTTTGGTACATTCAATTATAAAAAATTTTTGTTTTGACAAAAAATCACACAAGAAAGTAATTACAATTATTATTATCAGTTTAGGGAAAAATATTACTTTTGCGCAAACATACTTTAAATATAACAATTTCTCAAAAGTGTAAAATACAATGAGTGAAAAATAAATATATTCATACGACATACACGTTTTTAATATTGAAAAATCTACAATTTAAATATTCTTTCCGGTCCTATAGCTACGTATATAAACTATCCATTATTTTGCTTATTCATCTTTATTATTATTTATAATTTTAATAAACTTTGAAAAACTAATATAAATTTTGAGTTGATAAAAAAAATTTGTTAAGTATGTTTTTATTTTTTACTCAAAAACATTTTTATATATAAATTTTTGTATTGCATGAATAATTTTCATATGTTACCAATGTTTGTATTATATTTTCAATACTCTGAATACACTCACTATAATAAAATTATCGGAAAGAACACATGGATACAATGCTGTGTTAAAATTATACTGACGGACGATGCTGCGTGGCTATTTGTTCGAATGTGATTTGCAATATTTTTTCTTTGTTGGATAATAAACAATAAATTTCAAAATTTTATTAAAACTTACCTCCAGATCAAATATATTTTTCACTCATAGTTTGCTTACATTTAATATTAAAGATATAAATAAAATAGAATCTACATATTTTTACTACCATCATTCAGTATACCTGAACAAAAAAAATGAATCAAAATATAAAATGATCAGAAAATTATTTATTCAAAAAACACAAATTAACAAAAATACAGAAACTTACATTAATTAAATGATTAAGTTAAAGTTCAAATGTGCAATCTTATTTAACTGTGGTATAAAATAAAGTATTGTAAATTATTTGTCAAAATATGATGAAAAGTGAAAATATATTCATAGTTGCCATGTTAGTTTAAATTGATGTCAATTTTAAAAATCAAAGAAATGTCTACAAATAAAATATAAATATAACTGAAAAAATACATTAAATATTGGGAGCAATTTTGCTTGTAAGAAATAATTTACACAAAATATTATGTTTATTAATAGATTTTGATACAAGCTTAACACATATAATTAGTGGTAATCAATAAAAGAATAACATGACTTTATTTATTTATACAAGCAACACTGTTGCCGAACGAATAATATTTATAATTTGGCAGTGTTCATAAAATTGTGAATTTTGACATTTATAACTTACAAATAACATGCAAAAACATCTCATCGAACTTCATTCTTCAGAGTACCAAACTTTTTTCTTATTATTCTCACATATTTATGAAAAATAACAGGAAAATCGTTTTCATCCGTATATTTTCACAAAATAAGCAAAAACCACGTTTATTAACATGCGAACCTTTTGAAAGCGATATCATTTTGAAAGTGTCGTCCACATCCCTAAATATTATTAATATAAGAAATCAATATTTATAAATCTATTCATATACACACATTGGTGTCGGTTTATTGGTATAGCAAGAATATTATTTGTAGTTGTGTTGTATTGTATTATTTCGATGGTGTCAGTATTGATTTGCATGCACAACTTTAATCCTCTAGATTGAAAAAGGGTATAAAAAAACTAAAGGTAGATAACATTATAAAAATTTTCAAATTATAATTGTCTTTATTGTATTTAGGATTGCGTAGAAGCCATTTTACTATACCAATTTCACCATAACCTATATATACTCGTAATTCAGAAAGACTATTTTAAACCATAAATATCAGTATATAATATCTAAAGTAAATATTATTTTTCACATTAACTAACTACATGACAGTGGTTATTTATAATTACAAAATTAATTTTTCACCTGTAACCAAATATGGGTTAATCTAATTAAAGAATCATTGAATTTTTGCAAAAACTTTTGTGATTCAGTGCAGAAAATTATCTGTAATAAACTTGAGAATCGAGAGTCTATTTTTGGACCACTTTAAATCATATAATATAAAACTTACATTAACTTTTTGGATTAAAAAATTAACTTGTTCTAGGCTTTACAATTAAGTTGTACTGTCAAAAAAAAATGTAAGAAAATATCTTAATATTTTCCAAATTAAAATTAACATACACATAAATAACGAAAACAAAACTCAAATACTAGCAATAAATTGAAATTAAAGGGGATAAATGTGTCACAAATGTCACTATTTTTGACTCTGGCAAGTATAATAACACATAGAGCACTATTGCTGTCTGTTTTAAATTTACGAACACAGTATTAAATACATTTAACATGACAAATCCAATGTTATCCAGATTTGCCAGATGTCAATTATAAACACGAAAAACTGAAAGTTATATTTTATGTAACTTATTCAGTATTACTGCATAAAATAAAATATGCCATCATTAAATATAGATTTGACGATAAATTTGACATTACTTGAAACAAGTTAATATTTTTACAAATTATTTTGACTTATTTCAAAGAAAGTATAAAGCATAGTTTTTTACTTATGCACTATAATTATTTTTAATATCGAGTGTTAATATAAAAATGGGTGAACGATAACGTTAAAATTCTTTTCTTTTAAATGCCTCTAAGTAAATTATTAATGAATTCACAACTAACGTTGGCAGGGATTTGCCTCAATTTATACCATGTTTTTTATTAGGTTGTGAAAAAGATGTTCCATTTTTCAAATTTTTTTTTTAATCTTTAATATAACCTTTTTAATCTTTAATATAACCAGTAGAATATAATTTAGAAGTACAAGTTGACTTTATAATACTACTGCTTGTTGAGTTTGAAGGTGCAATCTTGCGATTACTTAGGTCTCGCTGCCAACATATATATCTAATGAAAACTATTTAAATCGACATTGAAGCTACGTACGAAATTACAATAAGTATCTCGCTTGAAATTATTAATAATGGTCTCAAAATGTTACATCTAATTTCATGAACACATTACACATGAAGGCCATTATATTTATTGTGCATATTACCATTTATGGAGAAGTCGTTGCCATATTTTAAATATTTCACTAATATTGGTGGTTACGCTGGAACTTATTTAAATTGTGGAGAAGTGTCACTTGAGATGTGTGTATGACTATGCAGAACCCTTACATGAATTGGTCTTATCACATTTTTACAAATTTAATCAACACCAGACACTAATTGAAAAGATATCTGTAAATTGAACAATAAAACAGTTTGTTGGATTTTACACAGACGATCTTCCCATAAATGCCAATAATGACACTATACTACTAAATACTATAATGTATATATTACACATATTTAAATATTTGTAGTACATAAACAATAAGAAATTTTGCTCCAGCTTGCGTTTTTAAGAATGTGAGTGACAACTTCGTTGGACAAATGTTAATTTGAGAAAATGTACCTATCAGCCTATGCAATATATTAAGATGCTTATTCTTATAAAAACCATACCGAAATTTGTTGTGAAGTTATAAATATGCTAAATGCCTTATTTTCATTATTAATGCATTTATCACTCGTAGAGTTTGACAAGCCTTTACTGTGTTTTTAAAACACAACTCAAAACAGTTTCTAAAATCTATACTTAATAGAGTACGAAATAACAAAAAATAAATCTTTATTTTATGCTCAACATTCATTCAATACTAGTGCCGTTTATTATTCTTTAATGGTAACAATTTATTATTAATGACAGTTATAATTGATAGGGTTCCAAAAAAAATGGGCCAAATACCTAATTGTCATGAAAGGAAAATACCTTTTTTTTCTAATATGTTCACCACCTAATATAGTATTAAAGGAAAATAACAGAAAAACAATCCTCTTTTTATGGAGACACACATTACAAAAAGGTTCCCATCAGGTTAGGATCCGCTAGCACTGTTTAATTAGAAATGGAACTTTACTGCTGTCACTTTGTCACCTGTAATCCCTGTCAGTGAGATTAAAATACTTAATCACTTTTTACTGAGACACTTAAACTTCTACAAATAACTCCCTAAAGGACTCTTGAATAAAATGTAAAACATCAAATGAGGATAATGTTAAGTCATGTAAATTCTGTTTTGGCCATTTTCATTAGATCATTTAGAAAGTAGATAAAATAAGTTATTGCTTTCATAGACAACAAATTAACAATACAAATAATGTTCCATCTTATCATTTCGCAGCACTAAGGACCGTTGTCTATGATTTGAGTTAAGAGAAACTGAAAGGTAAAATTACTGAAGGTACGTCACTCATATTCACAAGCTGAAACTAAACATTCTAATAGGACTAAAAAATCAACGTGCTACAAATACTTGCCAGCCTTTTGAAAATATATATATATACTTTTTTAAGTGATATAGTAATAATTATTTATTGTATTTGAAAATTTATAAACATTTAATATAAGATTACATTACATTCATAACATATTGCATTACTGCTATATCGATTGCCAAATTCAGATGTTCGTAGTCACAATGCAAATAACAAATATATGATTAAAAAATTTTTTTTTGTATTTTGCAAATAGATTAATAGCTATTGACCATTTTCATTTATTTTGCATTTCAAACATCAACAGAATTTATTTCAATTCTATATTTTTGTACACCATCTTAACAAGAAATTGTGATTTAATAAAAAAAATTAACCAAGCAAATTTTGTTTAGATGAATGAAGAGGACTTTCACAAACAATCGAATATAAGCGAATTAAAAATAGTCCGTTAACCTTAAGCAAAATTGTTCAAGTCCTAAAAAGTTCCCTTCATTCATTAATTGTCTAAACGTAATATAAACTGGCTCTTCGATAAATTTACCTTTTTTTAAGAGAATATTCTTGTTTAGGAGGTGAATTGAAAGTCGACTCTGGTTTTATATTTTTTTAACTTTTACACTGCTTCCAGTTAGCATTTGAGTGTAGTATTACAGAAGTTATAGATGTTTGATGGCGTCAGCAATGTTAAGGGCAGATTGTTTTGCTGAAAATTTACAAAAATGCGAAATAATCACACTTTTTTGAGAATGTACAACTGTTAAAGTAACATTCATATTACTACAATTTTTGTTGACTAGTGAAAGCCAAAAAATAAGCAAAAATAATATTACATTATTGCAAGTTATCATTTAAACAACTTGACATACTTATGGTGTTGAAGATACCAAAAAACATTTGCAAATGTTACTATAATTTAAAAAACAATGGCATTCTCAATAACAATATCCCCTTAGTGACTGAACATTTCGCAGAAATAATTTAATTTATAGACACATTGATTAAAATATCATATGTTACAAAATAAATTTAAAACATAATATGTTATAGTGTAAAAAGAATACTAATATATTAGGTCTGTGGGTGGAGCGTACATTCACGCAGTAGGTTGGTAACAGGTATCGATGGGTTGGTGGGATGAAATAGTGCTTTGGTCTCAGCAGACCACACCGGGAGCCGTGCGAGCTCCAGTGCTAGCAGTGGAGTCACTTTTGTCTGGAATGTTTTAGAGGCAATTAGGCATATGTTTACTTCATATTGTCAAACCATGATGGATTAGGGTTATATACTACAAGTTTAACTGGTCTACACATACATGGTCTATACACAACCAATAGTATATTAAAAACTTTTTCTCAGTGTTTAGAAATGTACACTCCTGCTAGTAATAAAATGCAAACAGCAGTATTTTCAGCAAAAATAATATTTTTCCAGGTTTTAAAGTTGAAAAATATTCAATGTTTTTTCGGGCTTCATCCGTCAAAAAAAATTTTTGTGGTCTCAAATTTAAAAAAAAAGATTTATAATAGGTTTTTAATAAATTCGTGTGCAATCACATAAATGGCTAAAAAGAGGCAAAAACATTTTAAATTTTTTGTAAACTTAATTTTTTTGTCAGTATATCTACATAAATTGGTCTATTAAAAATATCTCTCCAAATGATAATTGCTTAACAAAATGAATAAAATTTTAAATGAAGCAGTACAACAGATACTCCTTACCTGTCAGAATGGCCCCAGGTATTTTGGAGAGAACCTTGGAGAGATCGACGCCGGTAAGAGCATTGACTGCAGGGGGCAGAGTGCTGACAAGACGTGACACATCCGACATGGCTCCTTTACCACCCAGTAGCACAATCTCATCTGTCTTGGCGAGAGGTGCTGCCACCTCAGCTGCAATCTTTTGTAAACAGCAATGGAAAGAAATGTTAAATGCAACCAATATATAACAACAAGCTACTGCAATTAAGATTTTATAACAAAATAAATAAAATGTAAGGATTTTTAATTTCTACTTTTTAATAGTTTTCAGTGATATTATCTATCCAGTTGATAATTTCTGACACTTTTTTTCACTCTTAACTTTAAAACTCACCTAACGTAACCTAGTGCTGTCTATCACAGTAAAGTTCAAACTTATATACTAATTTATTTTTTAAGTCTTTTTAAAGGCTGTGTGTGACGAAACAACTGTTCATGGAGATTGAACATTATCAGTTTCAAATATTTTTCTTACAACACAAAATGGCATGTAACCTCATATGTAAAGCTACCTTTTATCCTTAACTACTTCAAACACCTGGCATAGCAAGTAAATATTTTTATAACATCTTCTTTCTACTTTCTTTCAAAAGTTACTATTATTTTGTTTCTCAGTTTAAATAAGTTATTTCAAAACTCACCTTGGGTAGCGCCTCCAGCACAAGTGCCATCACTGCCGCATCTCCATATTTTTTGTAGACCTTGGCCTTGGCCATCATGCGTTCAGCATCAGCCTCGCCCACACTTCCGATAGCAGCAGCCTCGGCTGTGCCCAATGCTTTAATACGTTCTGCATCCGCCTTTGCCGCCTGCACAGTCTGTGTCCTTGAAGTGAAGGAAAATATTCAATTAGGCTGACTGTGTAGCTCAACTGAATTTAAGTTTTAAGCTAAAAAACTCTACAATCAATTAAATCATATTTTTATTATACCTAAATATTTCAAATTATAACAAATCACTCATAAAATCTGAGTGCATTTGGTCGTTAGAATTTTTCATTAAATATTATTACTAGCTTTAATCCACAATCTTGCCACATGGAAAAGGTAGACAATAGGGGTGTAATTTAAAAATAATGATTTGGTAAAAATTTTGAATCCTTGCTTCGGAAATGGTTAAGTAGTATAAGACGCACAGAATCCAAGATACATACTCATTTTAAAGGGACAGACATATTTATGTTCGCACTGTTATTCAAGTGATCGAATCCCAAATGGTGTGATTTTGATATTTGTCAAAAAATAAATTTTATTCTCGAAACTCGAAAATTTTGCATACTGTATGTATGTAAAATTTCACAGAGATCAGTTCAATAGTTTGAGGTATCAAAGTGAGACAAATAAACAAACTTATTTTCGCATTTACAATATTATTTAAGATAATGTACAGAGTAAGGTCCAAAAGTTTCCAGCCCGAGCTACATCTAAGAAGTGAAAATGAAAATAACTGTTATTGTTTTCCAACATAGTTCTAATGCATTTCAACACATTTTCCACAATGCTTTATTATGATTGCTTTACCTTAGAAAAAAAAGTCTTCTGAAATTCTACCGCCAAAATGGACTAAGACTGACTCAAATGTGATTTCAATTTCAAGAACAAATGATGGTCTCTCAGTGCTATGGGGCGGGTGGTCAAAATCTGTAAAGTCACATTTTTGCAGAGCAAGTTTAATGGCAGTATGTGCGAGTGCATTGCTATAAAGCAACAACATTATGCTAGACAGATTTCCTTGACACTTCTCTTTGTTCACATCGCGCATCTGATGCAGTAACAAAATAGTTACAAGTTACTTTAATATTAGGCTCTTTAAAATAGACAAATAAGATTATTTCATAATCCCAAAAAATCCTTGTCATAATTTTTGTTTTGTGATTGCTTGTTTTCTTGGGAAGGGAGAATATATTGACTTTCTTTTCAGCAAAGGATTACAGTAAAGAAACACAGTTTACTAATGAAGTTGAGAAACACTTTCTGCAGTTTTTTACAAAAGGACAAAAATTCAAGGCAAATTTGACATAGCTGAAAAAGTTTCAAGAACTATCTTGCACTGACCGTATGTATTTCTAATGGATCATGTAAAATTCTGAACACTGTTGTTTTTAAAACACAATATCTTACTGCTAATTTTTTAGTATTTCAGTGTTTCTTTTATCATTAGTTTGATTTTTTCCTCAGTGATCGTGTCTAACGGCAGTCCTAAGGGGGGGGAGGGGCGGGGGGGGGGGTTCACCTTCAATTATTTTTCACATAAAACAGTTTCCCTATTTTAAAGAAAAGTGGAACGTTGCCATCATGTTCTTTTGTTTAGTGGACAGTATAAATTAAAGCCAATGAAACAACTTTATAATATTTATGTGGACCATATTGAGTGAATAGTTTACTGAGTAGTAACAAAATTGCTAATCAATTATTATTTCACGGCGGGTAGGTCAGAAACTTTTGGATCTATGTAGTAATAAATGTAGAACTGAAGCTAATGCATGTTAAAATAGTGATATGTCTATGATAAAAAGCAATGACAATATGCTTCTCTTCATTCATGTTATGATAGCTGTAAAATGAAATAAAAATCAGTTGATATGTGAACCTCTTTCCCTCAGCGATGCACTGCATTTTGTAGGACTCGGCTTCAGCTGGCAGTCGCACTACTGCAACCAGCTCCTCCTCTCTACGTTTAATCTCCTGAGCCTCAACCTATCAACAATATTAACAGTGTAAAATTATCTTTTTATCGATAATTTGAAATATATGTTGTATATCTATTATGTATTATGGAAAGATATTAACTTTGAAATAGAATTTTGTATTTATAGTGATTGCTAGTTAAAATGAGATCCATTCTTCGCAATATGTATAAATGAAAACAATTAATTTTGAGACTTCCATTTAATCAAATGCCGGCTCCAAACCTGGCTTGGCGAGAATAATTATGAAATAATTCTGATAATGTAAATGTTTATTCCTAGTTTGTATTAAGATATAAATATAGTGAGTTGGTATAGGAAGTATAGTGAGTTGCTACAAGTGACAGGCATCAGAAAGCTTTAAAGAACTCTCAAATACCGTAATGAAGATATACTGTTTCAGTATCAATATATGATGGATAAAAAATCTTCAAATCTGAAGCTATATACTCAAATTTTATTTTGAAATCGGGAAAATAATAATCTTTGACTAAACAAATAAATAAATATAAAAATAACTGTTTATATAAGTATATGTAGACTTAATTACTGGTCATGTATTTTATTAATAAACAAGTGGTCCAAATATTATTTTTTATTCTATTATAAAAAAAATCTAAAATGATAATTTATAAATATGTCTTGTATAATTTCCTTGTTAATATAATTATTATACTCGCCTCGATCTGTTTTCGTCTCTCCACGACTTCGATTTCAATTTCTTCTTTTCGTATCAGTTGTTTGATCTTCGCTGCTTGTAGTTCGTACGCCAGTTGAGCTTCAGCTTTCTGTAATCAAATTGTTTGTGTAAAGTTTGCTTCGAATTGTCTCTATGCTTTCTAGAAAGGAAATTAAGCTGTCACAGTCTTCTATATTGTTAAGAATACTTTTTATTATGGTAACAAGATGATAAAATTTAAAAATTAGTTATCATGGAAAATTTAAAATATTTTGAACATATGTATCTAGACATACTCAAATGTGAAAGGCATTTGCTACAGTGAGAATGCATTACTAAATTAAACGAAAGACAATATAACTATATTTTTCCAAATAATCTTTAAGTTTGACATTTACTACGCCTGCAATTCATAATGCACTTGAGGAGTGTAGTTGCACCGGAATAGTGTTTCTGTAATTGTATTATTCTACTTGTTTCTTCAAATATTAAATCACCTGTCCTAAGTTAAAATCAAATTTAAAACAATTAAAGTTTGTTTCAAACATGCCTTATTGAATTTCGTGCTAATAAATTGATATATGATATTCTTAAACCGCCAACACCTTAACTTTACCTCGAATTATCTAGCTTTCTATATCCTGACTTCTTACACATTGTTTCATAACAATAAATACTTTTCTATTTTTATATCATATTACCCTCTATTAGACATTCTTCAATCAGGTCGACCCACTCCTTTTTTATTTTTTCATGGGTTCCCTTGATCTCTTCCTCCATTTATACATTTATCATTATTTCATAGGTTCCACACAGTTATATCACAACGTTCAAAATGAGTTTAATTATTTCATGATTTTAATATGTAACAAAAATAAAATTACGCGAGCAGTTTAATGCTGCAGGAAAAGTTTCCCAGTACCCAATGTTTTTCAGTACTTTCAAAGAACCATATCATTCATTTTATCAGCCACGTCTACTTGATATTTTATGAAATGCCATATACTTTTGCCTCTTGATATACAATAATATTTGTATTCTACTTACAGCAGTGTTAACCTCCTGGTCAAAGTTGGCCTTCTGCAACTGGTACAATCGGGAGTTGTCTTCTATCTTGGTGTCAGTGGAGTACTTTACGTCCATAGCTGACTTCTCGCATTCAGCTTCCTGTGAATGTAAAGAATATAAATTTACTGTCAGGTTTAGGAGATGTATAATTAATATTACATTCACAATACTATTCATCTATTTAACTTTAACTTACTATTTAACCCTGTACTATTGTGACGTTTGACCATTCAATCGCCATTCTACATTATGAATTTATTGTGCTCAATGGTTCCGTTTATATGGTCATCAATGACGGTTAATATAAGGAAAATATTGGAAAAGATGTAAAGCAATTATTTCTTATTCTTCTTGTATACAATTAAATGTTCTATAAATTGTAAATTAATTTAATATTACAAATTAATATTAGTGTGAGTATGGCTTTGTGTTACCATTAGGACTTTTATTAAATGATAAAAATTTGGACAAAATGAGTGCACGGGATAGAGGGGAGGTTCGTTAGAAATGAAAGAGTGACATGATTACCTCGAAGATATATATAGATATTAAATCTGATTCATTCTGCTTTGCACCAGCAATATACACAAAAGACATTTGCACTTCCATCTGGTGCACAATTTATAATGTACGCTCCTTATTCCAGTTTTTATTTTTGATTTATAATTTTTTTCAAAGTTCAGGTTTGGAAATAATCAAGAAAAACATTTTAGACAATCTTAAGGATATAAACTAAATTAATACCTGAAATGTAATGCAAAAATTTAACTTTATTGATATAATAGCTATTCGATGACATTGTTCACTATGTAATTAATTTACAAACAAGGCTCACAATCTGTCCAAAGCCTACCAATTTATAATTTATAAACAGTTTTCATGAAAAAAGTATTTCATCATAATAAGTAGTCACTTAAAAGAATAATTTTAATAATGCAAATGATAATTATTGTCACTTTGTACTAAGACGTAGTGAACGAAAGTACAAAGGGTTGTACTTCCATTCACTACGTCTTAGTAAAAAGTGAAACATTAAAATAATAAATTGACATATTAAAATAAACTCAATTGCGATAAAAATAACTTCTCAAGGATAATGTTGGCAGAATATCTCAATTGACGTCAAATCTAAATCCATCCATCGATTTATTCATCATATCGATTGATTTATTCACAATCATTCATTATATTATCGCATTCATACATCCCGGTAGAGTTGATAATGTCACAAACGCCTAATCAACCTCTGAAATGGCCCTTATCAGTCGTTACTTCTATTATTTTAAGTACCAACCATATCAGCAACACAACAATCGAATTATATCATTTGAGATAGCAATATGTGTGGTACACACGCAACTCTATGCGCTGCCCTGTAATTGGAGTTACAAGGGTTATCTTAAATACAATGAGACAACCGAAGTATAACAAGCGTAGATGAAACAATTCAGAGGAAAATACTGAACATTGTCCAGAACAAGTTAGGAAAGAAAATTATTATGGTAATATATATCTGCACATTTACTTTTAAAGTCATTCTATTTTAACATTTTTCATTTCAGATTGCAGCTGTTGCATACTTCCTTTTTCTCCATTTTATTCCATATATTCTGTCATGGGCTTCCCCAACATTTGGCACTTTATATTATAACTATTCCTGACATGTTCGTAGTGTGTTATTCTGACGCACTCATTTTCATATAAGCATTCCATCTGTCTCCAACAGAACGATGCTGCCATATGCGTTCACAGTGGTAATCACTTATATGTTAGTAGCTTGATAAGCAAATTAAACAGTTTTATTGTAAATTAAGACCATTTACTATCAATGGCAGAATGAACGATGCCAAGCCTCTCTTATGATAGGAATTATGAAACTAAATTAATTTAGATTTGGAGAGCATAAGGCGGAGAAAACAAATGTAGAAAAATAGTGCTAAATAATGTATATTTTAATTATACCCTAAATTTTTAATAAAACTTTAACATTTCTTTTTAAATTAATTTTATGTTTAGATTAAATACGAAAAGAAAATAGTCAAGCCCGATATATTATTGAACATTAAAATTTGAAAGTTACGGCTGACGAAATTATTTCATAACTTTGAATATGTTGAAGATGCTTTGTAAAGAATAGGCGATGCAAACACCCTCACCGAATTTTCACAATCGCAATAATAACACTTAATATTTTAGTAGTATTTTGTTTCTTCGTTTAAATGTTTAGATTACACTACTTATTTTATATACCCCGAAAGAAATGTATGTAAATATGTTAAACTACCTTCCTTAAACCTAAAAGTATCAGCAAAAATATTCTATCACGTCACAATTTCTTTCTACAAAAATTTATTTTTTTCAAATACCCTACAATGTTGACGTCAGTTTAATGTTCATTAATTCGCTTCAAACGGCAACTATTTTGTTTTAAATTAAATAAAAATGTCGAGTAAACAGTGTAGACACAGTTCTGATCGTTTTTGCTACGTTTGTGGACAGTTTATATTTTCAAAAAAGCGAAGACCCATTGTAGATGCATTAAAGAGTGCATATCTTCATTATTTTGGATTTTCTGTTGCAAACCAAGATAAAAAGTGGGTGCCGCATGTGTTTTGCAAAAGCTGTAGAATCGTTTTACTCCAGTGATCATCAGGAGAAAATGTACATCTTCCATTTGGTTCACCAATGCTATGGAGAGAACCCAGTAACCATGAAAATGACTGTTACTTTTGTGTTACGAAGACGGTGGGATATAATACAAAAAATAAACAGAATATTATGTATGCCGAAGTTGCATCTGTTACTAAGCCTATTTTACATTCGAAGGATCTGCCATATCCAGTTTGTCCCGGTAGTTCGAGTTCAAATTTACAAGCGGTGACGATGAAAGTGATGTTAAAGTCAAATCGATTTCTAGTGATTCTAGTTAAAGCAGAACTTCTTGGTTCTCGCTTGCAACAATGGAATTTATTAAAGTTAAACACAAAAGTTACGTTATACAGAAACAGAAGCAAAGTTTACGTAGAATTTTTCAAAAGAGAAGGTGACTATTGTTATTGCACTGACATCCCAGGACTTTTAAAGTAATGAACCAAAAGTAAGACAAAACAGAGTGGCGCTTTTTTGTCGATTCTTCAAAATATAGCCTAAAAGCGGTATTATTACACAACGGAAGTAAGAAACCGTCTATACCAATTGGCCATGCAGTGAATTGTAAAGAGTCCTATGAAACGATGTGCACTTTATTAAATTTAATAAAGTAGAAAGAACACCAATGGAAAGTGTGCGGCGATCTCAAAGTCATCATTGTATTATTGGGATTGCAAGGTGGCTACACAAAATACTGTTGTTTTCTTTGTTTGTGGGACAGTAGAGCAAGACATCACGACAACACCAAACGAATGGCCTATTCGAAACGAGTATATTCCAGGCAAAATGAACGTCAAACACAAGTCGTTAGTAGATCCAAAAGATATTACCCTACCCCCTTTACACATCAAATTGGGACTTATGAAAAACTTTGTCAAGGGGCTTGAAAAAGACAGTGAGGCTTTCCGATATTTACAAACAATCTTTTCAAGCATAACTGAAGCAAAACTGAAAGAGGGAATATTTGTTGGCCCACAGATAGGTAAAGTTATGAAAGATCCTGAGTTTGAAAACCTCATTTTCAACAGATGGGTGTCAACATGTCCTTGAAGATTCATTTTCTCCACTCGCATCTGAGTTTTTTTCCAGAAAACTTAGGAAGCATGAGTGACGAACAAGGGGAACGTTTTCACCGATACTTAAAGATTTTCGATGAACGACATCAGGGATTTTGGGACGAAAACATGTTAGGGGATTACTGTTGGTCCATTATAAGAGAAACCGATGCGAGCAAATATAAAAAAAAGGCGAAAATCAGCCATTTTTAATTTTTATTTTGTACTAGTATGCCTATTTTTTCAATTTTCAAGTAAATAAATATTTCGAAAACCAGGTGTAACAGATTATTTTTATTATTTTTCCTGAATGAATCTTACCTAAATACACAATAAATTAACAAATTTGGCTGGGGTATAAAAACCGTGTAAAGTAGTGTTATATTCAATGCAAAAAATTTGAAATTCATTTTAATGGATAACAAAAAGGGATCCTTTCGTACAATAGTGGTATTACCAGAGTTGTTAAAAACATTTGCAATCATCTCACATTAATCAAGCAAACCAGGTTGTTAATATAAACTTTGGCAAAATTGCGATCAATTACTTTTTAAATACCTAAAATAATTCAAGTTATTAAAATTGACAAATAATTCTTTAAAAATAAAGCCTTAGAATTGGGTATTTGACTAATTTTTTTTTATTTCATTAATCATAATTTCAAGGTACAAGCTGATGAAGAGTGAAAAAAATTTTTAATAATCTTAAAAATTGACCGAGTTATAAAAGTTTAAATTTAACCTTTAGAGAAGGACGGCAATACTGTGTTGTGAGGTCATTTTGAATATTGCACATTATATTCTACGAGAGGAAAAGAGACAGGGATATACCCAACTCTATCCGTATCTTCAAATTTAGAAGCCTACAACTGGCTTATTTTTCAATAAATTTTTGAATTTTTTTCAAGACCGGTTTTTAATTAACTTATATTTTTCACAATATTGTACGAAAAATATCAAAATTTAGAATGAGTCAACTACCGGATTATTAAAGGAGTAATATTTTAAAAGGGTTTACATGACAATTTTTCAAACGATAACCAATTATGCTTCTTTAGTGAACTAATATCAGTAAAGTAATTCCACAATTAAATTCTGTTGTGAGGAAAGCAAAGATAAATACATTGTGACTCCTTTGTAACAATGTATTTATCTTTATAAGCTTAAATTTTTTTTTGACTGTCAGTTTGTCTCATTTCTTTCTGATGATGCTATTGCATTTTTAACTATAAATAATAGCAACCGTAAAATGAATTATATACTTAAAAATAGATATAAAACCAAAATAAGGAAGCTGTGATAAAATGTAATAATATTACTTTATATCTCATAAATATATGGAAATTATTTCATTTTTATTCCCTGATCTATTTCTATTAGCCTGTCAATATTTTATCAGTGGCCACAGCAGTTTCAAAATAGCGTTTGTCCTTTTCATGTTAATCAATAACTCTGATGTCACTTCATTTTAATTTAGACCTTGATGAAGTTAATCGATGGGCGTAAACCCAAAGGCCCTTTGTTAATTGAGTTGATGATTTTGTTGACATTAAGGGCATGTTTACATTCCTATACATTCGAAAATAGGTTGACATATTATTCTACTTTCAAAACTTTTCATCTACGCAATATGTAGTGTCAATCCGACTAAGGCAGATCGTAAAATAATTAAGTTTTATTGTTTTGGTTATGACAATATATTATTCTCTCTACTTCTTCTGGGTGGAAAATACCTCATTCTATCTTATTACTTCTAGTATTTCGTAAATATTTAGTGTCAGAAGTTTTTGTCCATACCTACAGATTGAATTAGCACATTACTTTTTAACCCATATATTTTTAGACCTAATTTAGTTCAGTTTAGATGTTTTAAATAACCTGAGAAGAGATAAAACGAATCTTATAATTAAATAAATAGAATATGATTTGATAACAAATATTAAAAAGGAATATTAGAATACCTAGTTTTATAGTACTACCTATATACAATAAACATAATTTCTTTATTTTTATTGTTCTATATTTCAAAAGGAAAAACAGAACCCTTATAAAATATCTTGCATGTCTATATGTCACAGTGATTTGTCTCCGAAATTGCTAGACGTAGAAACTTGGTCATTTTGGTATAATACCTTGATTCACTCGTGGTACAGTCACAATGCATCGCTTTGTCTCTTTTGGTTAATTTTAATGTAGGCAATTTGTGATAGCAGTTGTGTGTATGCGTGTAGTGTACCTCTGCCCGGTTTGTTTTTACATAAAGTAAGAGTGTACCGTATCTTTCCTTTTGTTTTAATCTAAGCCTAGTATAGTGGTTTCTATATTTATTTGTTTTTATTATTTGATAGAATATTTTATTGTTCACACTTATTGAGTGGCATTCTCAATTTCTTAAAAAGACTATACGAACTAATTTCGATTTTTTAAAGAAGATAAGGCCTATATTCATTAATATCTTATCATTAGTATAAACAATATGTGAACAACCTTCAGTAAAACATCCCCCTTAATGAACGACGCTTAGAGTGGTCCCAATAATTCCATTAAACATATAGTTAGACCGATTTCTAACGAGCAACCCTCGCTACGCATTATGGTAACAGCAACGTCTGGTAACTCACCCTGATGCCCGCATCGCGGTTCGCTTCCGCGACGCCGGCGTCCGCGTCGCGCTTCACGATGGCCGTCTGCGCCTTACCCAGCGAGGCGAGGTACTGCACGTCATCGTAAACGTCCTTGATGGTGAATGAGAGGATCTCGATGCCCATGCGGCCCACGTCCGGCGCGGCCACCTCGCGCACCAGAGCCGCGAACTGATCGCGATCCTTGTACACTTCTTCGACTGTAAGCGTTCCTGTAATGAATGAAATGTTGCGGAGTTACCATAGAGAAGGTTCATACTTACTAATAGATAGAACAATTGCTTACATCGGTACATAAGTTTTTATGTATCCATCATAGAAAATAGTCTAACAAGCAAATAGTCTAAAATAGTGTGTGATTTTTCGCACTTCACATGACACTAAATCTGTGATGGATACATCTGTGAGTGATGATTTCGTTAACAAATGTTTTAAAAATATTTTACTGGGCCATTTCACATTGTGATGGAGCAGACAGGCACGATTGATAGGCATCCTTATGGACTAATACGGTGTCTCATTATCCCATCTATTTTACGAAACGACTGTGAGCGTGACCGGTCTCTTTAAAGTACTTTCGAAATGAGAAAAAATTGTTTTAGATAGACTAAATCGAAATTGAGTCAAATATCAAATAACGTAACAACTTGGTCCGCAGCAGATAAAGTCCCAGCACATTGTGCGGCTAATAAATACGTATTTAAATTGAATAAAAATTTAGATGAAACACTTTTGTGGTCAATTATTCTACAAACGTGAGATGCAATTCACTAATGAGGGTCTGTCCATTCAACTTCTGCTTCAACTATCTTTGAAAGTCATAATGACACATCTTCAAATACGTCACGGACGATATAAGAAACATTTTTGGTGAACTTCCTCTAAAATGACGCGATAGTCTAATGGCATTCTAAACATAATTATATTCAGTTATTAACAGGTTAATATAACGCAGAGGGACACGTAATAAATTCCAGTGACTCTATCGGTAATTTTACATTATTCAGCGCTGCGCTGACCATCGAGAAGAACGTGTATTTTATTTTTGACGAGAGTACTAATTTATTTACCTACATGACACAATAGTTAAAAGGAAAAAAATCAGTGTTTCTTAAACTTTTGTATGAAGTGGGTCGTTACGGGTCTCAGGAGGGGCCCTGAGACAACCCGGGTGAATGGATCGGGAATAGTGTTTCTTAAACTGTATAATGAATCGTGACTCGTCTTATTTTGTCTTGGGCAATAAAATAAATAATACACTCTCGCAACCGGCGGCAACTACCTCGCATTCAATTCGCTAAGCAACGGATTTTTCTTGTTATTCGCAAGTATAGCCGCTTAGACATCGAAAATCAATGCATAATTTTATAACGTAATTCAACGCGTAACTCCATCGCTATCCAGTAAAGGTCATTAAACATATTCATAAATATATAATTATTCTAGTTATCGATTATGTTCAAAATACTAAATCATACTTCTTCACGTTCAAGTAGGTCAATCCCAAGGTGATGGATATCGGGATCAGGGCCAGTCGCAGAACTTCCATCGTTCATAAACTCGAACTCCTTTCGCCGAGCTTCACTTTCGGATTCAACAAAAACTTCTCAGTACTTAGTTATTTACACTTCCACTACGGTATAACAGAGTAGAGCGTTCCGATTTAGAGTGATCAACGTCAGTTCATAAACATTTTTTCTTGTGTCTTTTAGAAGAAACGTTATAAAGGAAGCATTTATCTTTGAATATTATACAGAAATATTTCACTGAAAAATTTAAATATTATATGTATGTTTAAATATTACTTTGAAATTACAATTTGTTAATTTGACTTTTTGAGTAATTACATACACGACTTGCTGGCAGGTTCATGAGTTCAATTGATAGTCAGTAGATACGTTGAAATAGTTGTTTATTAAATCGGCAAATACCGACGAAACACAAATGATCGTTCAAGAAAGTGATTGAAACCAGCTATAATCCCTAACTACAAAATCGATAAAAGTAAGTTAAATTATTATTCATGAAATCGATACAAAAATATGGAAACCATCGTTGATAAAATGGATAGAAATAAAAAAGCTTCATTCATAAGATGAATAGAATGTACAAATGAATAGAACCAGATTATGACTGAATCCACCGTTCATGATATGGATACGGGTACTTATGCACAGATATAACTTCACGAAATCGGTACAGGCCGCTTGAAACCACCATAAATAAAATTGGTAGTGAGCGACCGAAATTGATGTTCGTAAAATATACCGAGGCCAGTCGAAACAATTCTTGAAACTGCTAGGAACAATTTCAAAATAAAATTAAATTGGACCTGGAATTTCGCTATTATGCCACCGAGGTCGGTTACATAATAGCAAAATTTTAGGTTTAAACTGTTAAAATGGAAAACAAGAGAACTGGGATTTTTTTGTTAAATAATTATATAAGATAAATATAAACGTCCCTATCAAACTATCTATATATTTACATTGCTTTCTTATTAGACCGAGTAAATAATTAAAAATCTCTACCCTGATCTGTAGTAACCTCAATCATTCACCCTATAAATTATTTCATAAATATACTTCTGATGATTTCTATAATAAAGTGATTTCAAATATATTTCAATCAGAACCACTGAATACGTCTTTAGTCATCTATGTCCCATTCATTTCTGACACCAATTTATAAAAGTATACAATGTTGCCCATTAAAGAACCAACCGTTGATTTTATTAGGTTTAAAGTGTGTGCATTTCGTAGAATATTATATAATTCCTAGACATAAAGAAAACTTTATCATATTAGACAGATATAATAAGAAAAAAATATCATATTAAAAAACATGTTAAGAAAATGTGTAATTTCTTCTTAAAAAACATGTTAAGAAAATGCTTGCTTGATCTTGCTTTAATTTATCCATGGATAGTCGGTTTATATTCCAATGAGTTTGTTAATTGGTGTTCTCCTGATTTTACCCTCATTGTACCAACAACCTTTTCCTATGCATTTGTTGAAATTTGGTACTAAATTAACGTAGCCACCTACTATTGGGGAATATATATCCGTCTGTTGGAGAATATAAACATAGAACATGAATTATTTTATTCTCAAAAGTATGATTTCTATTTTTAATATTCCTCTTCAATTTTATGTTTATTCCAATGGATTGTAACATTCTACTTTATTGAGAAAATTTACTATGAAGATGGTTTATTGAATTGATAAGAAGCTACATAAAATTGTATAATCCCAGCAGACGACATTAAATAGTTCTGTGCGTCGTTTTACAAGAACATAACAGTCATTTAACTGTCATATTCCACCGTCATAATTAAGAAAGGGAATATAAATAGCGAATCTTATAACTTTATCTCTTTATCCTTGAACCTGACAAAATTTAATTCGGCTAGTAGAAACAATATTGTTTTAAGTGTATTCATTTGGAGTGTCAATAGGACCAGATGACACGTACTCTACTACGATATGTGCGTCTTTTGGATGAATGCATTTGTAGATATTTGCGGTTCTAAGGTACGTGTTAATGGTTATAATGAAAAATTATTACGTTTCTTTTAAAAGTGTTTATATCTTCTAGAATAAACACGGAACAAACGTAAAGATGGACAGGCGAAGTTTTCAAAATATTTAACTTACACGTAATATATTTACACATAGCCTTTTAAATTTACTTAATCCGTATCTTAAACAATTTTAATTTTTTTAATGAACCATTGATATAATAAAAATGAAATATTTTTCCTACATTTATAAACGGCTCCTAGACTAAAACAGTCATATTTTAAATGTTTGTCTGTCTGCCTGCCTATCTATTCCGATAAAGCAAAAAAGAACGCATACAACAAGCTTATCCGTTTTTAATAAATGTCAGCGAGTTTATATATAAAAGATGCTCTGCAATAATTTTGATCTGTTAAGCCAGAAAAGCATTTTATGTCAGTGTTTTTATTAATTCTGGTCGTGTCTGATATCCAATCGGTTCGCTTACAGGCCAAGGCGCAGAAATACACTACAAACGAACTTCGCAGCAGTTTCTTCAACACGATATCCGATATATACTCGTATATATATATACACACACACATATATATACATTTTAAGAAAGCATAAACTTAACGTCAGTTTGGCGGCCGGCTGATTTGCTATAAAAAATTGCGTCGATATTGTTCAGAAGTACCTTCACCTTTCGACGACGCACTCTTCAACAATGTTTGAAAGACGGTCTATTTCAAGACGGCGTGTTGGAAATTGAAACAACGCAGATTCTTGTCCAGATCAAAATCTAACGGCCTTCAACCAGCACAGTTGCCATAAACACAACTCGGTAGGATATTATGAAGTTTACTAGTGAAGATATGTATGCGAAGAGAATGACGAGAGAATTGAATTTAGCTAAATATAATTAAAAGTAAATGAAAAAAGTAGTAGCACATAAGGGCCAACATTTACTAGCGTATTTCCATCGTTTTCATATTTAATTCCCAGCATTTTTAGTCATAACCATTGAGTATCTTATGGAAAACCTGAAGATGGTAGTCATAATGACGAGATTCCAAAAAAAATCCCAAAACGGAAAGAGCTATATCAAAATAATGTTTCCTTCACTGCAGCTAAAGCGAATTTTAGCCATTACGCCTAATGATCTTATCTCTTGTTGGCATTAATTTCTGAAATAATTACATTTGATTCGAATAACAACAGCACATTTAAAAAAAATCTACCATTAATTACATGCACAAATCACAGTCTCTAGTAGAGTTTTGTTAGAAAGCATACGTCTGAATATCAACGTAGAATCACGCGGAAACTTAGAACGTGGTATCTTTAGTCACCGAGACTTGGTTGAGAATGGGCCGATCTTTGAGTCATTTAGAGCGTTCGCTAAATGCGTTCTAGACAAAATGGAGGTACTAAATGATTCATTGAGGAGGTACAACCCTGTTGGGTGGAGGTCTAACCCTGTTGGGTGGAAGCGCTGTGATCGTAGATACGGGACACTATTAGGGGACTTTCGAAGGTCCCCCTTTTTGTATGAGGGGGGTTGTTACGGGTCCCTGGAGGGGCCCTGAGACTATCCGGGTGAATAAGGCGGGAATAGTCTCTCGTGCAATATCCTGTTGGGCGGAAGCGCTGATACTGTAAACACGGGACACTATTAGGGGACCCCTCTTAGAAGGTCCCCTAATAGTGTCCCGTGTCCCGGGAAGGTCCCCTCTTTAATATGAGGTAGGTCGTTACGGATCCCAGGAGGGTCGCTAAGACAACCCGGGTGGAAGGATTGGGAGTCTCTCGTGTAATTATAATAAAAAGGTTATGCGATGCCCACCTAAAATCTAAAAGTTATTGAGTTCAAATGGTGAACGCTTGTCCTAAATAACACAAGACACATTTATTATTTGTTTATTTAAAAACCGAAATACAAAATTTCATGAGTATCGACATTTTTTTTTTTTATATTGTTCAAATGATATATAATACGCTTAAATAACTGCAGTACATTTATCGTCTTACATATTATTTCGGACATCTTTAGATATGAATGCAACAAAAATGCACTTGATCAAGTGCAAGAGATGTCTGGACGTATGTATACATATACGCACACAGCACACTGCACGCGCTCGATGCTGCAAAGCCGGCTAAGGTCATTGCTGTACCGCTTCCGTAGCGCGAACGTCTCACTGGTAAACATCTCAAGATTGAGTACAATCATACGCAATTACGCTATCTTATAACGAGCGTCTCTTTATTGCTTGAACAGGCTAATTTACACAAACCTGTGAAATCAGCTAATGTTTGTCTAGCCATGACGTGATGCTTGCTTGAATAGCTACGTGCAATGAATTTTCAAAAAAAGTTTATTCAAACAAAGCGCGGTCTTTGTTTTTTTCTATCATATTTCACGCGTATTTTTACGAATCGTTTGTATGATATATAATGTTGTCCATCATTTCTATATCATCCTGCATTCTTTGTGTGTGTGTATGTGTATATATATATATATATATATATATAATCTTTTTCTAAACATACTCCAATGACATCGTTTCTACTACACCCGTACTTGTTTATTTTATACTTTTTCGATATTTACGTTATAAACAGCCCAAAGATCATCCCTGTTTTATTTTACATAATCACATTCATATTCGGCATATTAATATTATAACAAAAAGAGATTACGTGTTTTTTTATTACCGACACTTTAGGTATTACAGTTTTTTTTTTTTTTAATTTTAAAAATTATAAAACAATCCCAGTTTACGATAATTGAAATTGTTTACATTTATAAAAAAAACAATTCCGTGAAAAAAACATTACAGATATATTGTAAAATTCATCACTCATAGCTTAATCCATCCATTTCCAACTAATCCCACATTTTTAAACATAATAAAAAAACTTCACATATCTTCAATATTCACTTTACGCCAAAAGTTGTAGAGAAGTATCACATTCTAGCCAAATACGTTAAATGTTTATTAAATAGGTCCAATTCAAGACAAAACTTCGGACTACCTACATAAGACAGGAAATTTGTTTGATTATTTATTCGTTATAATTATTATATAATCACAAAATATTATAAAATTTAATTGACATGTTGTTAAAACAATCCAGTGATTGTATTAAGAAACTGAAAAAAAAACAAATCTAGTGGTACCAGATGTGGTACCCTACATATTTAACATCATACATACTCGTACACCTATGTGAATAAGTAAGTATGGTAGTATACTATTATAATTATTTTCGATCACACAAATACAATCGTCAAATAGAAGACTCTATTAAACTATCATTACAATTTTGAATTCCAAAAAGTTTTGATTTCATTACTTAAAAAGACGCTATTAAAACATCATTCCAATTTTGAATTCCACAAACATATTTTGAATTCATTACATAAAAAGACGCTAATAAAAAATCATTACAGATTTTGAATTCCACAAACATATTTTGAATTCATTACATAAAAAGACGCTATTAAAACATCATTACAGATTTTGAATTCCACAAACATATTTTGAATTCATTACATAAAAAGACGCTATTAAAACATCATTACAGATTTCGAATTCCGCAAAATGGCAACACATCGGAATATTAATCACGAATAAATTATCAGGAAACACGCGTCTTAGAAACCCAATACAGATTAAATTAAAATATGATATTATATAAATATCCGCAATGCAGATTGAAGACAACGACAGAGATAAGACCATGTGGTGATATCTCTCTCGCGCGCCATCGGTTCACAGTAAAACACGTGGCAGCATAATTACTAATTAGATAATGCCACTAAGCTCGCCAACAATTATTAAAACTCATTGCGTAACTTCAATTTGAATACTAGAATGTAATTATGCGTCTATTGGCTCCTTGGTATAGGAGGGGTTATATTTATGAACATTTAACCAAAGCACTTGTAAAAACATGAAGAAAAAAGTTAACAGCCCTTCGTAAGAAAATAAATTTAACTGACATAAACCGCTGACTTGACTAGCTGAACCACCCACGGCTCAACTAACGCCCGTATACAACACACACGGTCAGAACTCTCAGTCGGATTTACTGATCGTTAAAAACCTATTATGTATGGATACTTAAGGAATTGGACAGTGCAATAGGGCTCGGTCGGTAAAGTCAACTCTTGTTCCGACTCGACTGACAGTTAAAAAGAAACAGAAATACGTTTTTAAGTCCGACCGACAGTCTTGACCATGTGTGGTGCATATGGCGTAAGTCTTGGGGTTACCGCTCGTAATACTAGCCGCTCTTTAAACTGTAGTTTGTGAAAAACAAATATCTACATGCCAACATCGTTAGATAACAACAGCACAAGACGGATTATTTATTATATTTGTACAAGATGTCTAATTGTTATTCAGCATACCCGCTACTCTTCATAGACCCCCATTTAAGAACTTAATTTTTTAGCCGACTCTGAGTGACAGCAAGATTTCTAGTCTAGTTGTGGATGTATTACATCTTGCGTTAACGTTATCTTTAAATTAGAAATGACGATATCGCTGAGAATATTTTTATGGTCTGAATGGGAATTCAGCATGGCTACCATTTATTTCGGTTCTAGTACTTGAACCACTAGATTAGTTACTGAACCATTGACTCGCTATTTTTTATTAACTTTGTTAGAGAACTTCAGATTGAAGTTTAAACTATGTAATGATTTGCTAATTTTAAACCTAGAATCAATTATTAGAAACCGTCCTCATTGAAATAGTATTTTATCAGCAACTCTTACCTGTCTAAATGAAATAAACGCTAGTATGAAAAGCCTGAAAAATCATTGTGCAAATCAATAGGTTTCTATTCCGAAATAATCGATTGGAAAAATAATTACCTAAATCGGTCAAAAATTGGGAATCTTAGCGTGTCCCTTTACCTACAAATATTGTCCTAATACACACACACGCACGCACGCACGCGCGCACGCACGCACGCACGCACGTACACACGCACGCACGCACGCACGCACGCACGCACGCACACACACATATATGTATGTATATATATATATATATATATATATATATAGTACGTACATACAGATAAATGAAGACTTTTTCATTTTTCAAAAGCAAATTTAGATCATGATAAATATTTAAAAAAAATTCCAAATTATATATTTTTCTGTAAATAAATCTCCTTTTCCCAAAATGTTATATGCACAGTTGATTACTCGTAAAATTACCCGAGTTATAATTACTTTTATCGTCAAAATTCAAGGCTGGCGCGCTAATCGATAATAAAACAAACCGCGGCGCGTGCGACTTGGTTAAATCTGTGGTTCCAGAGAATCTCCCCACGAGATAGACGCAAAGACAATTGCACTTTACGTACGCGTTTACGCTTATAATTCCGATAATAATGAACTCATAACCGTTTATCAAAATTCGATTATATACTAAAGTTATAACCGTTTCAGAAAAGTGGCGGTTTTTGAAATGTCTCTGGGCGGATCTATTAAACAAGACAGCCAAGTAGACGTACGCTATATATATATATATATATATATATATATATATATATATACATACATATACATATATATACATATAAATATATATATATATATATATACATATACATATATATATAAATAGAAATTTATCATAACACGTATCATAGATAGACGCAAAGATAAGCCAATTTTCACTTTACGTAGCTGGTAATTCCGCTCATAATTCCGATAACAATTAACTCATAACCGTTTTTCAAAATTCGATATTAACCAGAGGTTAAAACCGTCACAGAGAATTGGCGGTTTTTCAAATGCCTTGGGCGGATCTATTAGACAAGACAGCTAAGTAAACTTACGATTTACATCATAACACGTATCATAACATTAATGTACATACATATTTGATGACATTATCTTTTCAGGTTTTTTAATAAATCAGAGCGTAAAAATTTTTTTAAATAAAACGTGCATTGGGAACAAAAACATAACATTGAACTAGTAGAAAAGAAAGTTAAAACAAATTTTTAATAAATACATAACAATAACTTGTAAACTATATATATATATATATATATACATATATATATATATATATATATATATATATATATATATATTGATAAAAATTGAGGTGAGAAACGAATCAGTGAAAAAAGATTAATTATCTAAAACAATAACTGGAAAATGTCTCTTAAGGACATATCCATGCGCACACAGTAATTCTAATTATTTTGAAGGTTTTTCAATCCCTATTAATTCTCAATACTATTGTTTTCATTAATTTTAAAAATCTGGCTTCCGTATTCTGTAATACGACATTGCGTCTCGGATCCGGTCACGTCTCGGTCCGTCTGTCTCTCTTCAACTTACTTAGAGATATCAAACAGAATCTAAAATCTAGAATAAAACAGAATCTAAAAATAAGCCAAAAGTAAACGCCTAAATGTGGTATCAAGCTAAATGAAAACAAATAATATTTGAGTCACGCGATTCCGAGGTCGTAGAAGCACGTGAGAACCGATCCATCTGAATGTGTGGCTATCGACATAATGGCTCACGGGTCACCCTAACGACTCCGGGTCAATTTAATTACATACTTATAATAGGAGACCGAAAATAGATTAAATAATGTTCAATGTGTATTATTGTAATAAAACTTCGAAAACTTTCACATCGTCCTTTTGAAATTATAATGAATGTAATGAAGGATTTCGTCGAAAATGGAATTGGATTATTAATACGTAGTATTAACGCTGAAGGTTTCTGACGTATTTTATCGTAAGATGAAATAATAAAACCAGTACAATTCATATTACAGAGATATGACGATAAGGAGGTGCCGTCACGTGTAATATAAATAAACTAGTAGAGACTTGTAAATATGTTTGCGAACTTGAATTTGGGCTGTAGATAAGTAAAACAATTTCTTTTTTCAAATAAAATTTGTTCTCGCGGTGAACATGAATTAAAGAAATAAACTGGTAGAAAACGCATATTTAGCGGTATTTAGAGGAGAAGTCACCTTATATTTGTCCGATTGCCGAATTGTGAAAAATAGTGCGCGTACGTGGAAATCCTACTTCAAATAAGCATGCATTATACACTTATCTTTTGAAGTGAAAACTTGTTTTGGTTTACTTTGGAAAAAAAATTGTGAATTTGTGCCACGTCATGAGTGTGACGCGCTTTAGTTATGGCTCAGTGACAGGCCGACCACGGTCGAACGATTCGTCACGCTTCGGGTATGCTCGGCGATAGGCCGACTATGGTCGAACGAAAGATATGTCGAACGACCGAGTATAGATTGTTTGCGGTCGGGAATAAACTGCGAGTTTGCATGGCGCCGCATGACGCACTACACGTATATTCGACGGCGAAGAAGCTGGGCGAGTGTATTATGTATACACACAGGCTCACACATATTCTGTATATAAAGTCCATGTATATATATATTTACATATATATATATATATATATATATATATATATATACATTATTATATAATATTTATAATGATGTATGGTGTCGTAGTGGATAAAATACGATCAGTTGAATGTTTTGCACTGAATGTTTTTGAACTGCATTGTTTTTACTTTTGCCATGTGGTCTTAAGCATATCCAAAAAATTTTTATAGAGAAAAGTATACCAATCACGATGACAAGAAATTTTCTTTATTTAAAAAAAAAAATTTTTACAAAAATGTGTAGTTAGTGATTAACTATTCAATTTCCCTAAAACATTTACTTCGTTAATATTAACACCTGTTTTTTCATGTTTTGTAATTATAGTAACTCGCACTCTATTGAACAGTGACATTAATCAACTTTTAATTGTAAGCCCATTTAGTCACGTTAATGGATTACATTAGAATTATTGGAAAACGATAGCGTGGAATTCATTTTCTCAAATGGCAACACATCTGCACATGCATTTACACATTTCACTGTATGAAATATACGAGTATGTGTCAATACATTTTAGAACGACGTTTGAAGTTGTATTCTGTAAGTATTTTAAAAAGGAAGTGGAAAGCGGCAGGTGACGAGAAATAGGCATTCAAATAAATGCTCTCCGTCTCGCTTCCCTTGTGTCATTATAGATTGTGCGAGAAGGAGAAATATAGTTCGCAGTGCTACCTGCCTACAATTTAGTCGTAAGTAGCCGTAGTAGACTTCCGGGTGGTAACGTTTATTCCACTCTAAGTCTTCGCCGATTTTCATGAATCTTGTCTCTTTTTCTTAGACATTGGATAAAATAAATCTATTCGTTTAAATTTTCCTTATTAGTTGCTTAAATATTTATTTTAAAGCATTTTAACATAACGACAATTTTTTCTGTAATTTGAAGTACTAATATTTGTAATTTCGTAAGTAATGTTGGAAAAATATATTCATAACATCCTAGACTGTGATAATATAGTATACATCGTAAAAAATTACCAAGATTGATAAAGTTTTACGGGAAGTGAAATTTTACCGATTCTCGTATCAAATTTCGTCATTAAATTATGATCTTCATTTATATTGATTATATTGTTTACTGAAACCATCTGATGACGAATAACAAATAAAAAAAATTAATATGTTATTTTTATAAATAAATGTAAACTCATTCATTGAAACATATATTTCTCAGACCTATTATTTAATGTTAAGCCCCACAGTTTCACTCGCGTGAAATTCGGAATAGGAACATTGTTTCTCTCTCATATATAGTTCTTGGTTATAAACTATTACCGTGCCAAATTTCATAAAAATTCTTGCGTGATTGACGTACAAATTAACATACCGACAGACAGACAGACAGAAATTCTAAAAACAGGTTTTCTGAGTTCTATTATCATTCTTTACGCTAAATCAATCACTCTTTAAAATATTTTCCATGTATAGAATTTACTTTGTTACAGTTTTATTATATGAATAGATGGCTCAATCGACTGATAGCGTTTGAGAAAATTACTCAGTCTTAACGATTTTCTTTGTTTTTCCGTTAGAATTATTATTATTTTACTGTCGCTTCAACAACAGATATACCAGTGTCGTTGATTGCAATTTATTGAAAATTGTTCATTTCTGTTATCCTACAACTATGAAATAACTAAAGTAATTCTAATACCCTAAACTTCAGCAAAAAAACTGATCGAAATTATTTCAGGATTTTCCGAGATCTGCATAGATGACAAAAGATAAACATTGAGTTTTATATATACATATTTTTATTTTAGCAACGACGTATATATTATAATAATGTAGCAAAATAATTTCGTTATAAAAAGAGAATCGGCTCAGAGACGTACTAGAAGATTAATGTGCTAAGTTCTAGCTGTGTCAGTGACGGACTAGGATAATACGTCACTGATTTGCGTAAATAAACTCTAGAAATAATTTTCCTTTTAGCGTAAATATTTTTCCTGAAATGTGTGAATGTGCTGAAACGACGAAAACAAATTACGAGCAAGATGAATGCCAAAATGTTTAAGACTACGGTATGACAAAATATGACCATTTGTTGTAATATTAACAAAAACTTAGAAATACGACAATAACTAAATATGTTATGTGATCGAAATTATTATCAGTGTGATGATATAACACTTTAGCATTTGTAAAAATAAGTAGAATAGCTATTTTGTTAAGGTAATATTTACGTATTGAATATATTTGGCGTCAATTTTGTAGAAATTCATTATTCACAATTAAATGAAATTACGTGACGTAGTATTATTTCTACTTTATTTAAGTTCTTTACCACGACCTAAGTTTCGTTGTATTACAACATCTTCAGATGGGCAATTAGTTGCCCACCTGAAGATGATGTAACACAACGAAACCTAGGTCGTGGTAAAGAACTTAAATAAAGTAGAAATAATACTACGTCACGTAGTTTCATTTAATTGTGAGTGATATTTTCAATTTCTTTTGTAGCGGGTGTGGATATAAAACTTAATTGTGTTGTTTCTTTTTTTGTCTCGTGAATGTAATACAATAAGGTACCAGGTACCTAATATGTCAAATGTATGGCGATTTTCTAATCTATTCAAGAACGATGGACGATTTTAATTCTTCCCGTGTCTCTTATTTTGTACCTTTCACATACAATATGAGTAACCTCGTGTGCAAGTCTGTAGTGGTTCGGACAGCGTGTAACGATGGTAGTATAATATTTTAATATGCCACACTGTAAATAAATAAATAAAGACAGTGAAATGTATACAAAATTGATGTTTCATATAGGTACAAGTAAAAACCTGCCAAATACGAGTAGAACTCGCACTACAGTTTGGTACACACTTAAGCACTTCTAACCTTTTAAGGGTACGTGATATTACCCTTAAAAATTTATAAGAAGTATATATTCTCTATTAAACTATACTAAACCTACTAGATTTTTCACAGACGTAAAGACATGTGCATATTTCAAAAAGTATAATATGTAGGATAACTGCCATAGTTTTCCTATGTTTCTTCATGATTTTTGATACAGCAATTTTAAAAATAAGTAGTAATGCTCTATTATGGCTTTTTATTTTTAGAATATCTTTTTAAATAGGCAATATAAAATTTTGTAATAATATTTTTTATACCTCATTACAAGCCTTTTCAAATAATACTACGTGATATTATAACATTTTACAAAAATTGGTTATTTTATTTACCCCTTCGTCAACTCTTATATTAATATTTAAAAAAGTGAATATTTAATGAGGGCAAATCTTATATAAATATGTTTAGTGCAAAATATATGGGTCAAGATGTGTTATTATGATGTGTTACTATGCCAAATTTCAAGTCTCTTATGTCGCATAGCGTCTAAGAAAATCGGCTGTGATAGACGGACTGACAGACAGACACGTGAGTAATCTTATAAAAATTCCGTTTTCCAGTTTGAGGTACGGAACCCTAACAAAAGGAAGTCAACGAGTTTTGTTATAAATTTTCTTCTTAATAAAACTGCTTCCTTCTTGAAAAAGCCATGAAAAGAAAGAGGCATATCTGAATATAATCTATAATATATAGATATATCCGCCAAAATAAAAACTATTTCTAGACTTTATTTACGCAAGTCAATGACGTATTATCCTAGTCCGTCACTGACACAGCTAGAACTTAGCACATTAATCTTCTAGTACGTCTTTAAGCCGACTACCTTTATGTAACAAATTGTCTCGCTACAGAATTATACTATTTAACCATCTAATAGTAACCGTGTCGCGCTTTAGTGACTATATTAATTTGAGTGATTATATTAATTTTAACATTAATTATAATGTATACGTCATTCTTAAAATAAAATATAGTCAGTTTTCAATAAATGCCACACGACTTGCAATATACGGCGCTGATGTATCAATTACTTGTTGAAACAATAATAAAATAGGGTAAAAGTCGCAATAACCGTATTGCATATTTTCAAATAAAATCGGTAATATTGAGTAATTTTCTCAAACACTATCAATAATTTGAGTCATATTAAATAATAAGATATGAGATATATATGTTCCAGAGAATGTCGTAACAATATTGTTGCTCCCTTTCCCCATTTGGGAAGAGAATTTACAGATCAATATACGTAGCACTGTTTCGACTATCGTGCTATATGCGTACAGCTTATTTTTTGTATTTTAGCAAATTGCACTACTTTCTTATCATTACTTTTCTAATTTTATTTGCATTACTCAATAATATGAGTAATAGTGGAACGAAACAAAAAATATCAGAGAAATATACACTAAACAATAAGAACGGGTACAGTATACAATAAGAACGGGTACACCTATAGCTTTCTCATAATTTTCTAATGAAAATGGCGTACGAAAATAATCAAAGCTGATTTAAACAAAGAAAGTAAAATTTATACGATTATTAAAATTAAAAAGAGTCCTAGATCGCGTAAAACATTTGCACATTGAGGATATTTTTTACTTAGAGACATAGTTCACGTGGTTCAAATGTGACGAAATTTGAAAACCAGTTAGACCCATTTAGACTAAGTTTGTGCAGTGAACGTCGTGACCTTAACTTTTTTAATTTATTTCTTTCAAAAATACATACGCTTTAAAAATTAATATTAGTACTATTATCAGACTGATGTCATAATTCAAATAAAAATAATTTTTTTTTCGTTGTTCGAATCATCAGGGCTCTGCAGGAGTCAGAATTAAGGAAAAACTACCCCCTGAACTTCCATTGCGTCACCTGCATAAACAATGGATACTGATCCCCGTTTCCGTACGGCAGCTGCCACTAACGACCCGCACATTTCGCAGAACACGAAATGGGCTAAAATACATCACTCGCCGCAAAGATTGGAATATTATACTTCACGTCGACAGATCCATATTTATGAAAGATACCTGACGTTTTCCAAGAACGCAGGAGATGCTTTAACAAGCTACAGGTTTGTATATATTTAATAAATTCGTTGTATTATAAAGAATACAATTTTCTAAAAAATAACAGCGGTGTATTACGTAACACATTTATCGCACATGTAAATTAAATAGTAAAAAATAAAATTATTTCTCTTTTTAAAAGTGGTGTTGGAACATATTGAATTTCAGCGCTATCTTTGAATCAAACCAAAAATCAGTAAGTACGAAATTTTCACATATTTTTAGGTACAAAAATTTACACATCTAATAAC
This sequence comes from Druceiella hillmani, assembly GCA_039881145.1. NCBI lineage: Eukaryota > Metazoa > Arthropoda > Insecta > Lepidoptera > Hepialidae > Druceiella > Druceiella hillmani. The sequence goes on along the minus strand of JAYKKI010000009.1, from coordinate 34,648,018 downwards.
AATTTTTTTTTATTTTATGCATTATCATTGTAAGAACGTTAATATGAGAACAACATGCAGAAAAATATTTACACAAACTAAACAATGAGTTATTTCCAATTTCTATTTGCGATCTATTTATTCTTTATTAAATTTATATTTAATTCGAAAGTCTTTATGAAAAAAGGTATTGCGTATATTAAATAAAAGAAGTCCGAAGACAGAAGTATATTCCGCTTATTAAATAACAGAATTTTACGTCTTAAGTATTAAAAATACTTTCATTCTTCGTGTATGTCCTCGTAACAGTATTTTTTTGCAATACGGATGTTTATAGCTGAGTTACATTGGAATTCTTCAATTGTTCTTGGCATTTAATTACACTTTGCATTTCAACCCACTGAAAAATGCACTAGAGAACGAAATTTTTACTATATATTCAAATAACTATGTTGAAATGTATTATAATTATTTGCAACAAATGTAATCTTATATATATATATATATATATATATATATATATATATATATATATATATATATGTATAAAAGGCTGTAATGAAAATATTAACTGGTTAATTTTATAATACCAGTTAACAAAAGACTGAAATTCTACAAAAATACGAGATAACGAGAGAACACCACAAACAAAATTCGGTGTAAGTCCATTAAAAAATTAAACTTCAAAAAACAATTTGACCACGTGAAATAAAACTTTGCCGAAAATTGCCGACTTTGAAAGCATTGACGGTGTACTCCATACATTCTAATTTAATTTACAACTTGAAAACACGTCCATTTTAACCGTATAATTAAAAACACCGACAGACTTTAATAATGTATACACACAAGATTACCAAGTTGTGCACTTAACAATATCCTAGTTAACTAAATTATGAACCGCAAAAACCAACTCTAACACAATTCGCCAAGGCCACTAACTTCGGTAAAATTAACGTCGAGTTAACAATATTTTATATTCGATTAATTAACACCGAATTAACACAGTGACGCCGTAATGCGTCAGTAATCGTCTAGGCTGTCGCCAGACCCGAGTTTCGCGACTCACTACCGCCGTTCGCTTATCTCCTGGATATATTTGCACCTTATCAGATGACATTTAGAGCTAACACTATCGTTTCGCGCATCGCTATATATTTGCTTACTTCCACACGATTAATAATAGTTTCAATAGATAACGGTTTCAAAACCCTAATCGAGAGGAATATAAAGTACATGGGTCTGCTAAACGAGAATTACAAAAAAACATCAAGTATTAGTTAAATTTGTGCGTCGAGAATTCAATACCGGTTCTTCTTAACTAAAGTAATTTTAGCCTTATTAAAACATATTTTTAATTACAAATTTCTACAACACTTCTTACGAGCCTTGAGGGTCTGATTACTAAAATAAAAGGAAAGAGTAAATATGCATTTGCCCACAGTTGTTCCTAAGAATTTAGCAGTTTAAATTAATTAGAAGTACCTAAATCGTAATACAATCGTATCTAATCGTCTTTAATTGCAAATAAGAAAACTGAACAAATTTCAGTCCTAAAAATATTTGGACAAGGTAATTTCTCATCTTGAAGGTGATGCTGGAAAACAATTCAAATAATAAATTCCGCACATTCTCAGACGCCGAACTCAACCTTAATTTTCGTAAATTTCTCAGCCAACAAAACTTTATTATTCTGTAGTTAATTAAAGTGCTTTAAAATAGAAGTAATTTCTAAATATCCTATTTAAACATAGATAAGTAAATAGGCAAAAAAAATATATAGGAAACGGCTTTTATGAAAATGTAATTTCTAATATGTTATTCTATATAAATAGTGTTGTGTTGTCATATTGTGAAAGTCGGTATTCACTAACGATTAGAGGTCGTCCATGATTTCTTCCGCATAGAATTTGAAACATGGCTGTAGACACTAACTAATTAATCAATATTCCGCTACAACAGTATTTATTATCTTCTTGGTAGAGAACCTTCCTAGTTTTGCCGTAAATACGTCTTTAAGTTCAATAGCAAATAGAAAGCGCATTAAAAAAATCGAGCGTTATGAATTTGGTAGTAATTTGCGTCAGAAAAAATCACATGGTGTTATTGTTCGTTTTTTATCATTTTGGAATGGTTAGATAGAGTAATAGCAAAAGTTTGTCTCTACACCCCCCCCACGCATCCCATGCGGCGTGCTAATATTTTAATATCGAAATGTCGTCGGTATTGTTTCTGAGCAGTTACAATGTCGATGTGAAATTTGTAAAATATTATATTCAAGTGGATAATGAAAATTAGCGTTCTTGTTCAAAATATGAAAAAAATACGTAAAATTTCGGGAGGTCTCTTAATAACGGAAAACATAAAATGAAAACTCGAAAAAATGTACACAATCCGCCAGTTCAGATAATTACGAATCCAAAAATTTACCACTAACGGCCGCTTAAACATTCAGGACTTAAAAAGAAAGAAAAAGATAGCATCGTCTAAACAGATCTACATTTAACATAATAATGATAAATCATACACAAAAAATGCCGTTTTAAAATCAATGTACAGTATTTATTTGTCTTCACTGAACTTACAAATAAAAAAACTAGTGGCAGTGATCTAATGCATTCTGCCTATTTTCTTTATCTCTGGTTCCAGGATAACCTGGCTGTTAGGTAAGTATAAAGCGAGTAAATTTGAACAAGCCAGGAGAAATTGATCACGAGAAAATTATGGAGAAGAATTAAATATCTGGAGAATTATAATCTTCTTTTTACCCCTTTTCGGAAATAATTTTTTAATGTTGAAGGTATACGTCAGAGAACAAATGTATGTTCCAAATTTCATGTTTCAAAGAAATTTGGAACATACATTTGTTGTTCCAAAACTAATAGACCTAAAAAACGATTTCTTATAGGGCTTCTCTGTTACAAAAAGGCCAGCCAATTTCTACAATGTTTGTTTTATTCCACTAAATATTTCTATTTATAGTAACTCCTTTAAACAATATCTAAAGTTACATTCGGTTTTAATATGCATAGCAAAAGT